>JAAOMT010000617.1:0-29701 GCA_016748015.1 Geosiphon pyriformis
ACGGACGTTCAGTATGCCCATCAGCAGGCAAACGAGGACTTTCGTATGTCAGTGTAAACCAACATACTAGCTGATGGTGCATCATTACAAGCAGACACAACATTTGCAGTGGCTCCTAAGTGGTCAGATCCAACACGTGATAGTGGTCTGTGGCAAATAGGACGACAAATATCCATACGGACGTTCAGTATGCCCATCAGCAGGCAAACGAGGACTTTCGTATGTCAGTGTAAACCAACATACTAGCTGATGGTGCATCATTACAAGCAGACGCAACATTTGCAGTGGCTCCTAAGTGGTCAGATCCAACACGTGATAGTGGTCTGTGGCAAATAGGACGACAAATATCCATACGGACGTTCAGTATGCCCATCAGCAGGCAAACGAGGACTTTCCTATGTCAGTGTAAACCAACATACTAGCTGATGGTGCATCATTACAAGCAGACACAACATTTGCAGTGGCTCCTAAGTGGTCAGATCCAACACGTGATAGTGGTCTGTGGCAAATAGGACGACAAATATCCATACGGACGTTCAGTATGCCCATCAGCAGGCAAACGAGGACTTTCGTATGTCAGTGTAAACCAACATACTAGCTGATGGTGCATCATTACAAGCAGACGCAACATTTGCAGTGGCTCCTAAGTGGTCAGATCCAACACGTGATAGTGGTCTGTGGCAAATAGGACGACAAATATCCATACGGACGTTCAGTATGCCCATCAGCAGGCAAACGAGGACTTTCGTATGTCAGTGTAAACCAACATACTAGCTGATGGTGCATCATTACAAGCAGACGCAACATTTGCAGTGGCTCCTAAGTGGTCAGATCCAACACGTGATAGTGGTCTGTGGCAAATAGGACGACAAATATCCATACGGACGTTCAGTATGCCCATCAGCAGTCAAACGAGGACTTTCGTATGTCAGTGTAGACCAGCATACTAGCTGATGGTGCACCATTACAAACAGACGTAACATTTGCCATAGCTCTTAAGTGGTCGGACGAGAAATGCCGCCTTCCAAAAAACCAGACTTTCCATAAATTTTTTTAGCGCTCTTGTTGCTATTTTCAGACGACGTTGGTTTTTTTCTAACTGCAATATTGTTTTTATCTCGGCAACATATTGTTCGTACGATTTTTTCTTCAGTAGGGTTTTAGTTGAGACTTGATGCTCTTTCAGGTACGTGAGGTACGTGAGTAGTGATGGTTTTTCAACTTTCGTCCAATACTCTGCCATTTGAGTGAACAAGGTGAAGTAAGCTGACACTTTAAGCAGAAATAAACCTCCGCTCTAGATTACCTGCTTCTACTAAGGTCTTCCGAAAGCTCTTGTTCAACTTCATTTTGTTTGTAACAAAAGAATGCGTTTGATTTGTTTATTTCAGTTTAGTTAATCTTAAATATATCCAAAAATTTGGTCCAAAATTAATGACGTAAGGGTAAGATTTTCACCAGAATTTAGGTAATCTGTAAAAAAATAAGCAAAGAAAAATTACCCAAGTATTTTTAAGATTATTAGAAAAACATTAATTTTCAATATATATTTGTTTAAAAAATATCAATAAAAAAATTTATTATTTTTAACTTATCCAATTTAAAAATAATTTAATATTAAAATTAATAACAATAATAAAATAACTTTAATAAAATTCGATTTTTCTGATTATTTGATAAAAAGCTTTTGAATTAATAATAAGTTAATAAAAGCCTTTTTTTTATTAATTTTTTGACCATAAAAAGAGCAAAAAAATGTTTTTTTTTTGGTTTTTTTTTGTTATCTTTTTTAATATATTTTTGTTTATTAAGCTGAATATAGTAAATATTTCTGTTATTAATATAATAAAAAAAATTTGCTATAGTGTAAAAAATATTTCTAAGTATGTTTTTAATAAAATAAACAAAAAAACTAGAAAACTTAATATTAAAAAATTAAAAATTGAATTTTTCTATTGGTATATTAAACATAAATATAACAAAAACTTTAATTATGTGTTTTAAAATAATAAAGTTGACAGTTTTATAATAGTATTAATAAAGAATTAAATATTAAAAACATAAAAAAATAAAATATTTTATTTTAGTTTTTATAAAAAAAAATTATGTTTAATTTTTTTTTTTTTTTTTTTTTATTTGCTTAATGAATGCAGCCCAAAAACAATCTAGTACTATACATCAAAAAAATGATCTAAACTAGATGTTAATCATGTACTTTCTATATGTGACTAATTATTCAGACCAATCAAAAACACACTATGCTGAAACAATAAAAGATGGGAATAACTCCAACCTATGAATTTTTTCAATAATACTATTCAGATTCCTAAAATCAAAAATAAACTCACTAAGAAATAATTTAGTAGATTCAATACTACTCCTAACCTCAGCACTTAACATCTGCCACAAAGCAATAACATACTTAACAGTATTCTCACTCAAAAGAGAAGGTTTGGCAGCCTATATATCATCATAATTCATATCACCAAAGTCAACTTCAGATCTAAAACAAGCAATGTTCTTAAACATACTAACCAAAAGATTGGTAAAATTGTTAGAAGCATATTTCATAGAAAAGAGATCTTTCTCTAATTGAACAGTCTTAACAGCATTATTATCAAGGAGATGAGATACCAAGACAACTAAAGAGCCAATAGACTCAACAATAGACTTTACCAAAGCAGCCAAATCTAAAATTTGCTTTTCTAAAGAGTCCAATCTGAACCCAACAGCAGAATCAACAACAGTCACAAAAGGGACAAAAGCCATCAAAGAAGGAAATTCAGATATAACAGGGGGAGCAAATGCCATAGCATAAGACAAAGAACTAACAAAATATGATTTGAATACCTTGGGAGCCTTAAGAAAAAAAGATGAAGCAACTTTACAGTCTATAGCCAAGTGACCTGTTTTTTGACACCAAAAACAACACCAACAATTAGGAGTCTCCTATTAGATATAGCACTTTCTAAACATACCAGTTTTGGCAACAGCAAAATCCAAATCAGCTTGGGAACCAAACGTAACTAGAGTAAAATAGAAACAATAACCAGAATCAGAAGACTGAGGAATGAAACAAGTTCAGCCACCAACCTAAGAAATCATATTACTGATTTCAAAAACAATACAGCTAGGAGGAAGGTTGACCAACTTGGTCTTAAACTTATTATGAGACAAAATAGTCTTATTTTGATTCACCAAAAGAAGAATTCTAACACTATTCTTGCCCACCAACACCAACCAATGATTCAAAGCAGACACAGCAGAATCCAACTTTTCAAAATAAACCACCACATACTACCAAACACCAGTAGACTTCAGCACAACATGAGCGATGCTACCAAACACACTGAGAGCTGTTTTAATGTCAGTAGCAGACACACCCAAGGGCATATCGTGCAGTGCAACAGCAGCAGAAAGAAAACCAGACTCAAAAATTACTAAAGATTTGGCAATTTTGAGGGTGGTCAAATGTACAGAGCCTGTAAGCTCAACTAAAAATGCAGCTTCTAAAGACACTTGAGAAGCAAATCCCACACAAAACAGCTTCACATTGTCTTTTTATACTAACTTTGCACCCAAGAAACCATGTACTGACTGAAAAACAGCCTTAACATAAGCCAATTTGATCTTAAAAGTAGCACCAGGCACCAAAGTGGAGGCCACCCACCCAGCAAATCTTTAATGACTAGTAATAGTTTCCTAAGCACCACCAAAAATAGCACCAGAAACTAAAAGAGGAGATGATTCAGTTTCCATTTGATCAGTCCAGTTCTCAAGAACAGGTGATCTAACAGAAAGAGATTGCTTTGCTTCTAAAATCGACAATGATCTGCAGAAAGACACCACATTTGGCAACACAGCCAGTGGTTGATCTTGGCCTATCTTGAATGATGTGCCGG
Source organism: Geosiphon pyriformis (assembly GCA_016748015.1). Classification (NCBI taxonomy): domain Eukaryota; kingdom Fungi; phylum Glomeromycota; class Glomeromycetes; order Archaeosporales; family Geosiphonaceae; genus Geosiphon; species Geosiphon pyriformis. Next base: position 3,903 of record JAAOMT010000617.1, read on the forward strand.
ATGATGCTATGGAGATCTCATCTAAGATTTCATTAAGAACCACAAAGGAGTTCGGTGTAACAATAGCAAAGACAAGCAACTGCTCTCACTTTTCTGAACTTTTGGTCTTTTTGACCATTTTTTTTGAAGAAGTGGTGCTAGAAACACCAGGTGTTAAATCTATAGAGAGGAAGACCAGCTTATTTACTAGTCTATTATTAAAAACTTTTGGGCTCTTAGTTGGAGTGAAGACAACACTGGGACTAACCCAAGTGTGTCTCTTCGAGGGAACTTTAATTGGTGAAAAACCAGCCAAAGATAAGGAAGTTGCTTCAGTGGCTACCAAAGACAGCTTATCACAATTACTGAGTAAAAAAAAGGCTTCTAAAACGTTCTGTCTAGTTGCTTCTACAACAGAGAGAGCTCTTTGATTAAAATTTTATTAGATATTTCAGGACAAATATCAGATGCAGCTTTTTTACTCTTTGCTCTAGTCGTGATCATAAAATTAAGGAGACAAAGAGTTTTTTTTGTTTAATTTCTAAGGTTTTATGTATTAAATATTAATTTATTAGCAATAAAAAAAATTTTTTTTAAAATAAATTAAAAGTTATTAAAAAAATTTATTATTAAATAGATAAATTTATAAAGTTTTTATTTTTTTTAAATTTAAAATAATTATTTAATCTATATTTATCTTTAAAATTAAGTTTAAGTAAAACAAAAAATTTGTTAATAAATATAAATATCATAATAAATACTAATTTAAAATACATATATAAATTTTAAATTAAATTAAAATCTATTATAACAAAAAATTTTGCTAATTATAACATTATTATTAAGAATTTTATATTAAATATTTATTATTTTTTAGTTTTTTAATATTATTTTTTTTTATTAAGTTTATATAAACACAGTTTAACTATTACTTAAAGAAATAAAATCATAAAAAATTTTAAATTAAGCATAACTTATGCTTTTTTACATGTAATCAGTTATTCAGACCAATCAAAACAACATTATATATTTAAATTACTTACCAATAAAACATTTTTCAAAAAACCAAAACTTAATTTAAATAGACAAGAATTTAATCCAAAACAAATATAAATACCTAATCAAACACCAAAACTGTGAATTAACTCAAAAAATCACAATAATAACAAGCCAAAAACCAAAAAAGCATCAGATTTATTATTCGACAAAAGATTATGCTTCTTATAATAAAATTTTAACTTAGTTATTAGTAACCAATTAGCAGATCTGTAACTTTTAATAAGACCACAAATCAATTTAACAAACAATTTGACTTTATACAGAAATTAAACTATATTTTTTTTAACAAAGATATTTAATAATTCATTCTATTTTAAGATAATGTTTAATAATAATTTCTCTTTAATATTACTATTATGTATATATAAAAACAAATAATCAGAATTTTTTATTATTTTATATTATATCTAAGCTATATTCAAATATTTCAAATTATACAGTTTTTTTTTTTAATTACAAACAAGTAGCAATACAATATTTTTATATAATAAAACTAAAGTATTATTAACAACAAGCTAGTATAATTAAAGTGGATTTTGTTATTAGAATATCAAACACTAAAAGTTCTAATCATATCAAAACTAATATTAATATTCATATTTATAATATTATTAATATATTTGGATTTTTAACCAATGAAATTAACTGTATTAAACAAACTCTTAACAAAGTAACAAATATTCTCAAAGACAAGTTTGTTTTTAATATTAAAAAAATAGCATAGCATTTAAAGAGGCAATATAAATCCAGAAGTAATAGCAACATTGGCATAAAAATCAGCACATTTATTCTTAACAACTCTAGAATGACTCTTGATTTTTTTTTAAACAATTAACAAACTTTTTTTTCAAAAAAACTTGGCAAATATATTTTTTTTTAATTTAGCATTTACTGTGAAAATTAGAACTGGCTATATTCTTAGTAAAACAACACATATTTAATAATGTTTAACTATCTGTAAACAAAATAATAGAGCTAAAAACAAATACACATTCTAAAACAAAAACAATAGTCTGCAATTTTACTAAAGTCAAAAACAGCAAACTATTTATTTTTATTCTAATGTCTATATTAATATACAGAAAATAAGTGGCAATATCTCTACAAGCATCTATTAATCCCAGATTTTTGACAGAACTATCTGTATAAACACTCATGCTATTTGATTTAAAGTTTAACAAATATTTATTAATATACTTTAAATTATAAGAGTGGTCTATGGAAGCAAAATAAGAGACCAATACCTCATTATTTGTCAAACCATTATTTTTAATAAACTTGACCAATAAACTATACCAGCTAGAAATTAAACTTCTAAGGTCTAGCCTTTTTTATTTGCAAAAATATTTTATATAATGCATATATTATAATGATCTAAAAACTGGTTCACAAAATAATATCAAACTTTTTAAGAGATCTTATTATGTTTATATAACTATCTAAGCTAAACACATCTAAAACTACAATGTTATTTCTAGCCCAAAAAACATTAGGAAAATTTCCACCTAAAAACAAATTGCAAAAAGTAAAAATATATATTATATCTGTTATTACTTATAAAATATAGGAATTAAATATTAGTATATAAATTAGTCAATCAGAATAGACATAATAAAAGTGGAATTTCAAAATTTTTTTCAGAGAAATTGCAAAATTCCAGAATTATAGAATTTTTTTATAAAAAATTATAGGATTCCAGAAATTCTAGAATTTTTGGCTAAAAAATTGAGAAATTCAAGAAATCTTATATAACATAAATTATATATATATAGTGAGAGTGTTAAAAGCAGAAAAAACAATTCTTGGAAAATTTAATAGAGTTTTATTAATGGTAAGTTTCTTTGTACAATAGTGGGATTGGAATTATTAGGTTCAAACGTTTGGGTTTTTGAACAATCGAATCTTGAATAATCAGAGTTTTAATTTAATAAGTTTTAATGAATTTATTAATAGTAATTTTTGAATGTTCAGGATTTTAATAATTAGGTTTTAAATAATCAAAGTTTTAATTTTAACAAATTTATCAAAAGTAAGTTTTAAATATTTGGGGTTTTAATAATTGGGTCTTAAATAATTAGAGTTTGAATTTAACAATTTTTTTTTTTTTTTTTTTTTTGAGAATAATAGATAATTTTATTAATATGAGAATAATTTCACTTTAAGTTATAGTGTTTTATTTTTTAAAAGAAGGGTATTGTTTTAAATTAATAAAACTTTATTAAATTCTCTAGAAATTGTTTTTTCTGCTTTTAATACTTTTACTATATATATATAATTTATGTTATATAAGATTTTTTAAATTTCTTAATTTTTTAGCCAGAAATCTTGGAATTTCTGAATTTTGTAATTTTTTATATTGAAATTCTGGAATTCTGAAATTCTTCTAAGAGAAATTCTGGAATTCTACTTTTTACTACATCTTATTCTGATTGGCTAATTTATGTACTAATATATAATTCCTATATTTTATAAGTAATATTAGAAAAAACTGTTATCAGATTGAAATTTTATTGCACACTAGTATAAATTTGAAAATAGCACTGGAAATTTTAACAACAACAATAGTCTAACTAGTCTCTAGATCTAGTTTAATGAATAAAAAATTTAATATCAGAGGAAAAATAATTGATACAAGATATGTAGAAAATATCATTACAATGCTACAAAATAACTCAAAAAAAAATACACAATTGAATCAAATAAAAAGATAGCACAGACAATATTTCTGTCTTTAATTAAAATAGTTCTGTTAGTATGAGTGAAAACAAAAAAAAAATTAGAGATTACAGCAAAAAAAATAAAAAAATTCAGATTTATAGATAAAATAAATATTAGTTAATATAATAGAAAAAAAAATTATTGATAAAAAAAAATTATCTTTATCTATTAATTAATTACTATTCTATTATATAATCAATACATGTCAATTATAGAAAAAAAAAGTAAAGATTTAGTCTCAGATTTTTGAAGCAAAAACTATTATTTGTGAATTAGGAAAAATTAGAATTACTAATCTTTACATACTAATTAAAAATTATAAACACATTAAGATACTTATATATAATATAATAGGAAACACTATTAAAATATTAAATAGAACTATCATTAAATACTTAAGCACTAGAGTTAAGGATCAACCACTAAACATTATTTCAGATTTTCTACAGCTTTGTGGATATGTGGATATTATATTACAAACAATATACAAATAAGAAGAATGTTATTTATTATAACCAGAACAATTAGAATAAATAAATTTGGGAAATCTAAACCCACTTTAACAAATACAGTTCAAAATATTACTTAACAATTTCATTGACATCTTTGCCAATAAAAATAAATTTGGTAGAGCCAATATTATTTAGTATTAGATTAAAACTGAAAATACTATGCCAATTAAATAACATACATACTGAGTACCATTAGTTAATCATGAAATCATCTAACAAAAAATCAACTGAATGTTAAACAATAGATTAATTCAACTATTAATAAGTCTATAGTTGTTATCAGTAGTATTAGTTTGTAAAAAAAATGGAAAATTTTACTTTTGTATAGATTAAAAGAAACTTAAAAGTATTACCTATAAAAACAACTATCCAACTCCATAAATTCAGAAGTTATTTGATGCTTTGAAAGAAAAAAAATAGTTCTTTACATTAGATTTAGACATTGGTTATTGACAAGTAGCCATAAAGTTAGAAAATAAAAAGAAGACTATATTTACAACCAAAGAAAAAAATTTTGAATTTGACATTATGTTTTTTGGCTTAATTAATGCTTTAACCATCTTTTAATGACTTATGAAAATTATATACACTAAATTATTATAGAAATTAGTAGTAGTCTACTTAGATAATACCAATGTGTTTTCTAAAACATTTGATAACTATTTTTACTATTTACAACAAGTGTTTGAAAGACTAAAAAGAGCTGAATTAAAGTTAAATGCTATTAAGTGTTTCTTTGACAAAACAAAACTCAAGTTTTTGGGATATGTTGTGAGCAAAAACAGCATCAAAATAAATCCAGATAAGATTAAGATAGTCAAAAACTTTCTAGTACCAACTAACTTAATAGAATTAAGAGCATTTTTGGGATTTGTAGAATACTATTGCTGTTTTATTTAAAACTTTTTTAAACTGGCTCAATTATTTTACCAGCTTCAAGCAAAGAACATGAAATATAAATAAACTAAAACCCAACAAAAAGCTTTTGATATCTTAAGAAAAAAGCTTATTTAAGCACTAGTATTAATCTATTCAGATTATAACAAGTCATTTATTATTATTATTAATGTATCTGGTCAAGTATTTGAAGCTGTATTGTTATAAAAAAAAGCAGATAAATAAGAACATCCAATAATATATATCAGCAAAAGTTTAAGCCCAGCTGAAAAAAACTATAGAACTTCAGCATTGGAATATTTAACTATCTATTGAACTGTTATCAAATAAAAAAAATACTTGAGCTAAAAGTTTAATATATACACTGATCACAAAAAATTGACATTAATTCAGAAGCAAAAATTTGGAGATAATTACTATGTAAGATAGAAAATAAAATTATCACTATTCAATTATATTGTACATTATAAAAAGAACAAAAAATAGAAATACTGACAGTTTGACATAAATAAAACAAATTTAAAAACATTTTAAACTCAAAAATATAACAAAAAATGAACACACAAAAATATTAACAATTTCAACATTATATTAATACTTAACAGTTTAAGAAAAAATTATCTTAAAAAAAACAAAACAATATAAAACAACAAGCAAAATATTTTATTACTTACCAAGATATATTATACTAAAAAAAGAAAAAATATTTAGATCAGTTATTTAAAGTGATTACAAAGCCAGAAAAAGAAACAATACTATTTAATATGCATTTAAATCCAACAGTAAAACATTTTTATAAAGAAGCAATTATGGAAAAAACCAAAAAAAATACTATTGACTATCTATGTATCTAGATATCATCCAATATATTCAAAATTGTGATATTTGTCAAAAAAAAGTAGAAACAAGACTCAGTAAATTACTAAGACTAATCAAAATAGAACAACTATTTGATTAAATAAGAATTAACTTAGTTAGACTATTAACAATAACCAGCAAAGACAATTGTTATATAATAATAGCTATAGACTATTTTACAAAATGGCCAGAAATGAAAGCAATCCAAAAAGCAGATGCAAAATTCATAGCTAAATTCGTCTATTAGAATTTGATTTATTAACATAGATGTTTAAAAAAATTATTATCAAATTAAGGAACTCATTTTGTAAACAGAATACTGACAGAATTAAGTTAAAGATTTAGAATCAAGAGACTATTATTATTATCATATCATCTATAAACAAATGGCTTAGTCAAAAGATTTAACAGAATATTGTGTAAAGCAATAGCCAAAATTAGTCAAGAAAACCAGAACAAATGAGATTTGTTGATACTATCAGTATTATTTGTTTATTAGACAATAAAGCAAGATATTATATAAGCAATACTATTTAAACTTGTTTATAGTAAAACAACAATATTATCAATTGAGATAGATATTAATACATATTTAATGGAACCAATAACAGAAGCCAATTTCCAAAAAATATTGCTAAGAAAAACATATAACTTAATAGAAACATTAGAAAACAAATAATAAAAAGCAATTAATAACATCCAAAAGTCACAAAAAAAGCAAAAAAAATGACATTATAATCAATTATCATATAAACCAGTTAAATTCAGGATTGGAGACAAAGTATTTTTATATTATACTAAAACAAAAAAACAATAAAATAAAAAATTTGACTTTAAATAAAATAGACCATTTTATATTGAAAAAATTCTAGAAAATAGAGCTTATAAACTAAGATAAAACAACAAAACCTTAGCTAAAACAGTTCATGAAAATTGTTTGAAATTATATCACAATATAATATTATTATCTATTAATATATTCTATAATTGAGAGTACAGTAAATACTAATCTAACCAGATAAAATTCCACAAGATCTAGAACCAATTATAATTATCAACACAAACATGTCAAATTGATATAACAGAAAAGTATATAAAAAACTAATATACACAATAAAAACAAAAACAGAAAATGAAAATTACCAATAACATTTACTTACTTGTACAACAACTGTTTTAACTGATCTAAAACCAACAACAGAACATGAAAATTACAATCAATTGACAAACTATTCAGTACAAAGATAAAGAAAAAAAGCCAAAACACCAATACAAAGTACACCAAAAATCAAAAAACAGTAGATAATATATTAGCAAAAGTAAAATTATTGGTAAAAACACCAAAAACAATAACATCATATAAGAAATTAACAAAAAAAAACTAAAAATAGTGAACACAAAAATTTCCAAGAAACTTTTACTATTACTACTTGAAACAAAATCTCAATATACAAAACTTATATATTCACAACACAAAACAATTGTTTAACACAACAATATTGTACTAACTTGAACAATTTATGAAAAAGAACAACTTATTTACACAAACATAACCCATATACTAATTACAAGCAAAATTCTAAGACCAATCAGAAATACTATTTTATTTAATAATGAACACAGTAATTATTAATCAATTGAAAAAGATTACTAATATCCAATTCGAAAAATTACAGATCAAAATTTTCCAAGTAATTCTTGAAAAAAAAGTTAAAAAGTTAATTCAAAAAGAAGAGTTAAAAAATTTAGAAGATTTCAATAGAGCTTAATATTAAAAAAAAGAAATAATATTACTTATAGAAATTTAGAAATTCTTAATAAAAAGATAAAGTAGCCAATTAGAATTAGGCATAGTAAAAGAAGAATTTCAGGATTTTTCTCAAGAAATTGCAAGATTTTAGTAATTTAGGATTTTTTTGAAGAATTACAAAATTCCAGAAATTACAAAATTTTTGGTTAAAAGAAGTAAAAAAATTCAAAAAATCTCATATAACATTAATTAAATATATATAGCAAGAAAGTTAGAAATAAAAAAAGTGAAATTCAGTTTAAAATTAATTAGTTATCTAATATCTTTTCTTTTAAAAAATAGTTTTTTACAACTTGAAGTGAAATTAAATCACATATTAATAAAATATCAATTATTATTTAAATTTATGTTATTATTATTGATTAAAAAATATTAATCACTTCTATTCTATCAACACTCTATGTTAATAGAATTCAATACTTAATCATATTGAATTAATAGCTCTTAATTATAGCTATTAATAAAATACTAATTTTTTAATTTTTTAATTTTTTTTAATTTTTTATTTATTTTGTTTTACTTTGTTGTTTATTAACTGATTAAACAATTAATGTACAGAGTTATTAACATCAAAAAATACTGGTTAAAAACCCAGAAATAAGAGTAAAAACTTGAAATTTAAGAATAGTTTATCAAAAGAAATTGGCCATTAAGCTAAGAAAAAAATTTACAGAATAAACTTCTGAGAGGGTACTGAAACAACTATTCAATCTTTGTTTATTAAACAAAGAACTCAACCAAAATCTTCAGATTACAAAAACTTTTAAATATTAATACTATTATCAAGCTATTGAGCACCAAGTTACAGATTTGTTATTTGTTTTAATATTCCAAATAATTATTTGTAATACTGCCCAGTTTAATTAAAACCAAAACAGCTTTATGGTCTGTGTTAAAAAACTTAAAAACATCAATTATTATTTGCTTAATCACTAAAAACAAAAAATTTTTACTTATAAATAAATAGTTAATAACTTTTGCAGTCTTTCTTAAATTGCTCTATGTGGGCATTTTAAGTAAAAGCTAACTCTTAAAGACATTAACTAAATCTAAACTTAAATACAACCTATAGCTTGAATTTTTTTTAGAACTACTATCATTGAAATTTTCACAAACAATCATAAAAAAGCTAAAATTTATAGTTTAACAACAATTGCATTTATTTTTACCACTTGTTTAGCCTGTGTTATCACAAAAGCACATATATACAAGCCCAAAACTATGACCAAAAACTTATTCTTAAAAAGTAGTTAAACCAAGATTAAACAGTCTAGGATTTTTTTGATTTTGGTTATATAACAGACCAAAAAAATATTCATGATTATTATTATATCAGTATTTGTAAAGTTTTTATTTAGCCCCAAAGTGAAAATCCAAATCTTATCAAATTTGTTTTTTATATAAGGCCTCTAATTAGATCTTAACTTAGTTTTATGACAATTAAAATCAAATACCTAATATTTTTGTGCCAATAAATAACATTTTTCTGCTTAGCAAGGATATTAATATCTCAAATATTGCATGTAGTAATTTTCTAAACAAGATTAGTTATTAAAAAAAATGTAATCTCCAAACTCAAATTAGCATTATTTGTTCTGGCCAAAAGACTTAAAACTGTATTTAAGAGACTTTGCAAACTGTTTTCTAATTTAGAAATCACTAACTGATCCAAAAACACTACTTCTATAACAGTTTTACTATTAGTAATTACACTTAAACTCTTACTTATTACTATATTTACCTTTTGATTCTGTAATAATGGGTTTATTAATAGCTAACATCCAAAGATAGACTGGGAAATCATTGACTAAAGTATGTTTAATCTTTTAGTTAGCTTATCAACTTGCTTTATGAAACTAATAAGACTGTACTCAAAAATGACAAATCTTTTATTTACTTTTTTTAAAATGAGTAAAATAGGCTTTATTTATAAAAATAAACCAAAACTTAAAAAAATATTTTACATTAAAAAAGAAAAAAACAAAGATTTACTAACAACTTTTGTTTAAAAAATGCCACCAAAAAACACTGAATAAACTACAAAAACTGATTACTTGACATAAATAACAGCCAGTTTGCTTTTATCTGCTTCAGAAAACATTTTATAAGGTAATTTATTAGAAGAAACATTCTTATTTACAGCACAGCTTAATAATATATAATCTAAATTCTTATATTTGACATATTTAATAAAGCTTAAATAAGACCAACATAGATTGGTGTTTTTTAGTACTTGTGTTGTTTTTATAACAGCATTCAATAACTTAAAAAAATCAAAACAAATGACTACAAATCTGGCTTTAGCATATATAACTAAATAATAATTAATAATACATGTTTTTTTATTAATTAATTCAATAAAATTCTAGATATTGTGAATATTTTTTTTACTAAAAGAGTATAAAACAATACTTTGTAACTGTTTTTTATATCTTATAATTCTTTATTTTTATCTGTCCTAGTAATTTGTACAATATTTTTTTTAATCAGGATAGACTATTTTGCTGTTTAAATTGATCTAATTAAATTAGTTAAATTTTACTAAAGTTTTTTGCCATATTTTTACCAATTGTATTTTAATCAACTTAATTAACCTAAATTCAAACAGTATTATACACAGTTTTGGTTAATATACCAATTAAGATTTTTTTATTACTACAGTTTAATTTAACTGTTTAATAATATTTTTAAGATTGGTGTTGTTACAGGTGATTATTTCTGCTGTTGAATTAAATAACAAACCTATAACTTGGTGCTCAAAAGCTATTATAAACATGGATATTGGTAATCTAAAGATTTTCATATCTGAAGGTTTTGGTGTAAGTCCTTTGTATAATAGACAGAGATTCAATAGCATTGATAGTAGATGTATGCTTTTAAGAGTTTTCCCAATTTCTGTCTTAGCATGATGGCCAGATTTAGTCTGGTAGTCGTGTCTTTCTGATAAGCTATCCGATAATATATAAAATCCTATTTTTATTTCTGGGTCTTTTACCAGGCTATTCTTAATGTCAATAACTCAGTGCTCAATTTTTTAATCAATTAGTATACAACAACAAAGAAAATAAAATAAAAAAAAGAAATAAAGAAAAACAGAAATAAAATAAGGAAATAAGCCAAGGCGATTTTGATTAGTATTCCGTCAATAGCCATGATCAAGAGCTATTGTTCCAGTGTGGTTAAGCATTTGTTACTATCAACATAAAGTTGATAGTGGAAGATAAATTGAGGTATAAAAATAGTTATTTATTGATATTTGTAATGTGGAGGGGTGCTTAGATTAAATCTAACTTAGATGTCTCTTTTTTCTGCTTCTAATGCTATTCCTATATATACATAATTAAGATTCCTCAATTCCTCAATTCTTTGTGACAGGAATCCTGGGATTTCTGGAATCCTGCAATTCCTGGAATCCTGCAATTCCTGAGAGAAATCCTGGAATTCCATATTTTTACTGTGTCTACTTCTGATTGGCTAATTTATATACTAATATAATTCCTATATTTTTATGAGTAACATTATTCCCTTCTTTTAATATTGAGCTCTGTTGAAACCTCCTAATTTTTCAAATTCTTCTGTTTGTATTATTTCTTGAATTTTTTTTCTAAAATTATCTGTGTTATTTGAGTTTGTAATTTTTCGAATTGAGCATTGGTGATTTTTCCCAATTGGTTGACAGTAACAGTATCTATTGCTTTGTTGAGTAGTATTTCCGGCCAGTCTCAAAATACCGTATGTATTCTGTAAATGGCTCGGACTTGTGTGAGTAAGTTGTTTTTCCCCACAAAATATTCTAGTTGTTGCAGTATTGTGTTATTGAACAGTCATTTTGTTTTGTTTGTATACAAGTTTTAGATATCCACATGTTGTCCCAAGTAGAAATAATAGTAGTTTTTCAAAAACTGTTGAGTCTACCAATTCCAAGTTTCTTTAGTCAGTTTTTGGTATTGTCCAACTATTTGTTGCTCTTTTATTGCCAGTTTCACTTTGGCAATTATTTTTTCTACCATGTTTCTAGACTTTTTCCGTATTTTGTTTTGTGACATCTTTGTTGTGTTTCTGTACTGGATAGTTTGTTGATTGATTATGATCTTCACTTCTTGGTGTTGAATTAATTGAAAGAACTGTTGTGCTAGAGAGTGGATGTCGTCTGTAATTTCCATTTTTCTGATTTTTTTTGTCACATTAACCATGTCTTTATATAGTCTTTTGTCAATTAGTTTGACATGTTGGTGTTAATAATGATGATTGGTTCTAGATCTCGTGAAATCTTATCTGGTTGGACTAGTATTCTCTGTACCTCTAATTGTGGAATATTACTGGTAGATGATGATACTCTATTGTGATATAATTTCAGTTGATCTCTATGTGCTACTTTGCTCAAGATTTTGTTGTTCAATCTTAATTTATAAGCTTCATTTCCTAGAATTTCTTCTATGTAAAATGGTCCATCCCATTTGGGGTCAAATTTTCTACTCTATTGTTTTTCTGCTTTGGTATGATGTAAAAGTACTTTGTTTCTAATCTTGAATTCTACTGGTTTATCTGGTAGTTGGTTATCATGTCATTTTTTCTGTTTCTCTTGTGCCTTTTGTATGTTGTCAGCTGCTTTTCTTCTTTTGTTTTCCAGAGTTTCTATTAAGTAATATGTTCTTCTTAGCAATGTTTCTTGGAAATTCTCTTCTGTTATTGGTTTTGTTGAATATGTATTGACTTTTATCTCAACTGGTAATGTTGTTGTTCTACTGTATACCAATTCAAATAATGTTGCTTGTGTAGTATCTTGCTTCATTGTCCAGTAAGCAAATAATACTGATGGTATTAATAAATCCCAATCATCTTGATTTTCTTGGCTCAGTTTGGCTATCACTTTACACAATGTTCTGTTAAACCTTTCAACTAATCTGTTGGTTTGTGAATGGTATGGTAATAATAGTGGCCTCTTAATTCCGAATCTTTGGCTTAATTCTGCTAATGTTCTGTTCACAAAATGAGTTTCTTGGTCTGAAAGTAATTCTTTTGGACATCCGTGTTGACAGATCAAATCTTGATGAATGAATTTGGCAATGGATTCTGTATCCGCTCTTTGAATTGCTTTTGCTTCTGGCTATTTGGTAAGATAGTCCATGGCTACTGCTATGTATCTGTTTCCTCTGTTGGTGATTGTTAATGGTCCAACTAAGTCAATTCCAATCCAATCAAATAGTTGTCTCACTTTAATTGGTCTTAATGGTTTGCTGGGTTTTGTTTCTCTTCTTCTTTGACAAGCATCACAATTTTGAACATATTGGATGATGTTTGGATACATTGATGGCCAATAGTATCTTTTCCTGGCTCTTTTTATTGTGGCTTCTTTATAAAAATGTCCTGCTGTGGGATCTGAGTGTATGTTGTATAATATTGTCTCTTTTTCTGGCTTGGTGATAACTCTGAATAGTTAATTGGGCTCTTTTCTGTTTTTCCAATAAAGTATATTCTGGTAAGTGATAAAATATTTTGATTGTTGTTTTATCTGGTTTTGTTCCTTTTGAGATAATTTCTTCTAGAACAATTGGGTATTAATATAGTGTTGGAGTTGTTTATATTTTTGCATGTTTATCTTTTGTTGTATTTTTCGGTTGATTGTTCTGGATTTGTTATATTTTTGGGTCAAAATGTTCTTAGATCTGTCTCATTCACGACAGTCCATCTGCATTTCCATTGTCTTTTCCTTTTTTGTAATGTACTGTATAATTAAATAGTGATAATTCAATTTTCTATCTTGTGTGACATCCATCCCTAAATTCTTGTTTCTGGATTGATGTCAATCCTTTGTGATCAGTGTAGACATCAAATTTTTGGCTCAAGTATTTTTTCCATTTGGTTACTGCCCAATATATAGCCAAATGTTCCAGTGCTGGCATTCCATAGTTTCTTTCTGCTGGAGTCAAATCTCTGCTTGCATATGCTACTAGATGTTTTCTTCTATCTGGACCTCTTTGTGATAATACTGCTCCCAATGTCTGACCTGATGCATCCATGGTGATCATGAATGGCTTGTTGTGGTCAGGGTATATCAGTATTAGAGCTTGGATTAGTTTTTTCCTTAGTATATCAAATGCTTCTTGTTGAGATTCAGTCCACTTATACTTAGTGTTCTTTGTCAAAGCTGATTTAATGGCTGGGCTATTTTGGAAAAGTTTTGGATAAAGTGTTGGTAATATCTAGCAAACCCCAAGAATGCTCTTAATTCTGTGAGATTTTTTAGTTCCAAAAAGTTTCTGACTGTCTCAATTTTTTCTGGGTCTGTCTTGATGCCATCTTTGCTCACCATGTGTCCCAAAAACTGAAGTTCTGTTTTTCCAAAGAAATATTTGTTAGCATTTAGCTTCAATCCAGCTCTTCTTAGTCTTTCAAACACCTGTTGTAAATGGTGGAGATGATCATCGAACATTTCTGAGAACACATTGGTGTCATCCAAGTATACTACAACTGACTTCCATAGTAAGCCTCGATATATGATTTTTATTAGCCATTGAAATATGGCTGGTGCATTCATTAAGCCAAATGGCATAACTTCAAACTCGAAATTCCCTTTTCTGATGGTAAAAGCAGTCTTCTCTTTGTTGTCTGAGTTTATGGCTACTTGCCAATAACCACTGTCCAAGTCTAATGTTGAGAACTATTTCTTCTCACCAAAAGTGTTGAATAGTTCTTGGATCCAGGGAGTTGGATAACTGTCCTTATGAGTTACACTATTGAGTTTTTTATAATCCACACAAAAGCAAATTTTTCCATTTTTCTTATGGATGAGTACCACTGGTAATAACCATGGGCTCATTGATGGCTGAATTAGCCCGTTGTTAAGCATCTGGTTGATTTCTTGACGAATAATCTCATGGCTGGTGGGTGGCACTCTGTATGCCCTCTGTTTGATTGGCATCACATCTTCAGTCTTGATCTGGTGCTGGATGATGTCAGTTTTGCCAAATTTATTTTCACTGGCAAAGATGTCATTAAAGTTGTTGAGCAATATCTTGAGCTGTATTCTTTGAAGTAGGTCTAAGTTGCCCATGTTTATTTGGTCCAATTGTTCTGGCTGGAGCAAATAACATTTGTTTTGTTCATATATTGTTTGTGATGTAATATCCACATATTCACAAAGTTGTGAAAAGTCTGGAATGTAGTGTGGCAGCTGATCCTCTATTTCTGTGCTTAAGTATCCAATTATTGTCTTGACTGAAATCTTGATGATATTTCCAGTGTTGTTGTAAATGGGAATTTTGATGTGGTTGTGGTTTTTGGCTGGTATGTGAAGATTAACAAGTCCAATCTCTCCTAATTCACAAAGAGCTGGTTCGGCTTCGAAAATCTGCGACTGATCCTTTACTTTTCGCTCTATAGTTACCATGTGCTAGCCATATAGTGGAATAGAGATTGCTTGACTGGTGGAGATAATTTCTCTCTTGTCAACAATCTTTTCTTCCATTATATTGACTGGCACATTTATTTTACCCATGGATCTGAATCCCTGTGTCCCTCTTGTAATTATCTTTAATTCCTCCTTTGTTCCCACTGACACTAAGCTAGCTATTTTGACTAATGGCAGGAATATTGCCTGTGCTATCTTTTCATTTGGCTCAATGGTATAAGCCTTTTTTGAGTCATTTTGTAGCATAGCAATAATATTTCCTACATATCCTGCATCAATTATTCCTCCTCTGATGTTGACTCCCTTCTTTGCTAAACTACTTCTAAATGCTAGTAGAATCATGATGGTAGCTGAGATCTTCATTGCTACTTTCAAATCAATGCTGGTGCATGAGTATGGTTCTAATTTGATGGCATTTTTCTCTGAATACCTCAGATCAAACCCTGCACCAGTATCATGTGCACGTTCTGGCATAATACCTTCATCATTATTACTAAACCATTTAAGCTCTTGCTCTTTGGAGAGGTCAGGGAGTGCGATATATTGTTTGTATTTTGAATTGGAGTTTGAATCTGAGTTCTAATCGTTGCTTTTGTGAGTGAAGTTTGAACTGGTGTTTTTGTCATCATCATCATTGTTGGAGTTTGAATTGCAATTAATCAGCAATTCTGATTCCGATGAGCAGCTGCTGATTGGCTTTTTTTTTTCTGGGATCGTGTAGATTATGCGTGGTGGTGGATTGTAAATAAGATCACACTCATTACAATATTGAAAGTCACATAGGATCAAACAGTGGTCACATAGTCGAGTGTTTAATTGTGCTAAACACTCTTCTTGTTCTTCTCTTGTGGGTGCTAGATTTTGATAATGCTCCTGAAATTTTTTTGGATCATCCATGACTTCATCTAATATGTTATCTATTAGGCCATATTCTGGCTCAGGAAGTAATAGTGGATTGTTCTTGATTTCTCTTAGTTCCTCAACTGTAGCTCCTTTCATCATTGTGTAGGCCATCCTCCAGATCTTGTCTTCGTCATGTGGGTATTCTTCCAATCGTCGTAATGCTCTTTTCCAGGCATTGTCGATTGGAGTTCTCTTTCATATCCAGTCATTGATTAGGATTGTGTATTGGCATGTCTTGTCGCATGCTCCTCCTCTTCCAGAAATGTCTTTCCACATTCCTTCATCTAAGAGAGTATCTCCACAAGCTAAACACAAGGTACTGTCCCATTTTCTTATTTTTGGCGGCCGTCCATCACGTTCAAGGACGCATGAGCAACAGTAGTATTTGGTCACAGTAGACCATTCCTCATCTTTGTTGCAACATGTGCCCATTGATGACAATTTTTTGCCACAATCAACACACACTAGCTTGGGTTGACAGTATTGAGCTGGTGGTTAGTAAGTGTATGAGACATAAGTTAATTTGTTGGCTAGTATCGGCTTTTTTTCTTGTTCCTTCTCTTTTTTTTTTTTTTTTCGACTCCATTCAGCAGTTGTTTTGCTCTGGCTGTTGTCATTCCATGCTTCTAGGTTTGGTTTCCAAACAAGTTCTTCTTCTTCCTTTTTTCTTTTGTCATTTCAAGGTAAAATAGATGGTAACTCGTTGTGATCATTATTGGCCCACGAAACTTGGTAAGCTTCCCAGGTAGGTTTTACTTCTTCTTTTTCTAGCTTAATCAATGGTCATTTGCTTGAGGAGACTTTGAAGTGGCCACATGTGGCTGGCACCCATGTATGTTGACCATTGAATGCTAGCTGGAGTTCTTGGGTGTTCCAGTCTAGTGTTGCGTTGGCCTTGGACAGCCAGTCATTATCAACAAGAGCTTGGTATTGGGTGGTTTTCATCACTAAGACTTTAATAGAAGTGACAATACCATTGATGTTAAATGGGAAGTCATCTATCTCGCCAATAGGTGTTTTGGTTGTTCCATTGACTGTGATGATTCTGGTACTGGTAGTGTGATCAACTTGGCAACCTAATTGGTCTATGAGTTGTCATGTGATAATGCTGCCTGCTGACCCACTGTCAAGGATCAATTTGATGGATTGACCATCAACTTTAGCATTAGTGTACATTGCTGTGATAGGTTTTTCATTGAGAGCAGCTCCACTAAATAATGGGACATTGGACAGTTCTTCGAATTCAAATGAGAAAATCGCAGCTAGGAACTGGTTTTTGGTGACAGTTGCTGGTGGAATATTGCTGGTGAGTGATAATCATTGGTTGGGTTCCAGTTTGTTGGATGAAGCATCTTTTGGGGTAACCAGGAGACTTAAATAGTGCTGGGAATTTGGGTTTTGAGGATAACTGGTGCCCGAATTCCACTGATGAGATCCTGATTGTTGGGTTGATGAGCTGGAGATTGGTTGATGGACTACTATTAACGATTGCCAGTTTTGTTGGGTGATTCTTGGCCTTTGGACTCCACTGGCAGGGAAGTTTTGTGGCAGTGTCTGAACCATTTGGGGTTGATAGATTGTTGGTGGTTGTGGTTAATATATTACTTGTGGCTGTGGATGATAAATCGGGGCTTGATATATTGGTGGTTGATAAATTGGTTGCTGTGTCATTGGCGCATAATGAGGTAAGTGTTGGTATTGTTCTTGATTTTGCTGGGAACTCGAAGTTTGGAACCGGCAATTGGGGCTTCGATATTGATTTCCCAACTGTTGGTTATTTAAACACTGACAGCAATCGACTTGTATGTGTCTTTGTCTATCACAATAGTGGCAAATATGCGTTTCTTGTTACTACTGTTAATTGGCCGAAGATAATAGATGTGGTTGATTTTGGACGCAATTGGAGTTTTTCTGATTATTGCATCGTTGTGGTGATTAATAGATTGCTCGATTGTCAGCTAAGTATTCCTCTAATTTTTGATTGATGGAATCACTGAATTGTTTCAATTTAGAATCCAATTTAGATGATCCGTTTATTGCTAGATTTATGGCTTGGGCATGGTTAGCTTCAAGTTTAGCTAATTTGAAATCTTGGGCATGTGTGACTGCTGCTTGAAGGTTGGCTGGATGTAATGAACATACACATTGCAAGATACTGCTGTATAAGCTGTGAATAAACTGGTTCAGGATTTGTGGCACTGTAAAGTAGTTAATGTCTATGGCTTGGATTTGGCGCAGATTGTAATGGAAGCATCCCAAATAAGTGGTGACTGCTTCTGTTTCTCCTTGTCTAATGCTGATGAAGGTGTTGGCTAGGTGATTGATACTGTTATTATTATTAAAGTACTGGAGAAATTCCTGTTTGAACACAGCAAAATCCTGGGGCTTGTTAATTAAGCTTTGGTACCATGAGTTGGCAGTATTCTGGAGAAAATATGGAATGGCCTGTAGAGCACATGCATCATTCCATCTGTTGGCTATAATGGCTTTCTTGACATCGTTAAGCCATACTTGGGTGTCGTCTTTCTTGCCAGTAAACTTTTCGATTTTGGTGATGGGCGCATAGGCCATTTGTTGAACTGGTTGAATTGGTTGCTAAAGTGGTACTTGAGGTGGTTGAATTGGCTCACTGATTGGCTTAATTGGTGGTTAATCAATGTCAATAACTAGAAATAGGTTTTACTGATGAATTAAATTAGGGTTTTGATTTCTTTAATTTGGCAGAGTTTGAATATTCAGAGTTTTGATTTCCAGATTTTCTAAATGTTGCTGAGTTTGAATGTTTGGGTTTTCTAAGATTGGGTTTTGGTAATTAAATTACTGATCTTTATCTTCTTCTTCTTCTGATTCAGTTACTTCTCAGGAACTAGTAGTTTCAAAATCTGGTTGATGTGACAGTGATCAAAATTCTGATGGTATTGGCAATCATGATTTAAATCCTTCAAAATAATTGCCATATGTTCCTAATAGGTTGACTTTTGCTTGTTTACTCTGGAAGGAAATTCTAGCTATTGGTGTTTTCATGCTGGTGGACGTGCTTATTGATGTGATATTGATGGTACTTCCAGGTATGTGGTAATATGATGGATATATTGGGGATTCAATTTTTTGTTTCTTCCAATTAGGTACTTGTATTCTCTTGAGTGTTACTGCTGGCATTTGTAGCTTTCCTTTGTCTTTTGCATAGGTAATTGGATATCTTTGTTGAGTGTGATTTTCAATTTTTCTGTTGATCTCAGTGATGATTGATGTGAAATTGTGGTTTACTGATAGGCTAGTCTGTTGAATTAATTTGTTGTAAAAGTTTTTTCTTGCTGATTCTGTATCTACTGGAATTCCCAGATAATAGGAAATTCTTTTGTTGACATAGAAATTGAAAGCTGATTCTGCTGATAGATGATTGTTGGTCAATCCCAAGTATTGACAATAGTGTTGAAATAGGGATTTTGTGAATCTTAAATGGTTGGCTCCTATTCTTTCTGATTCTGCCACTTTTTGGTTTGGTGTTGTTGGTGCTGGTTCTCTGTAGGATTATATCTCACAGAGAGCACCAAATGTTACAGGTGATTATTTCTGCTGTTGAATTAAATAACAAACCCATAATTTGGTGCTCAAAAGCTATTATAAACGTGGATGTTGGTAATCTAAAGATTTTTGTATCTGAAGATTTTGGTGCAAGTCCTTTGTATAATGAACAGAGATTCAATAGCGTTGATAGTAGATGTATGCTTCTAAAAGTTTTCCCAATTTCTGTCTCAGTGTGGTGGCCAGATTTAGTCTGGCAGTTGTGCTCTTCTAGTAAGCTATCCAATAATATATAAAATTTTACTCTTATTTCTGGGTCTTTTACCAGGCTATCCTTGACATCAATAACTCAATGCTCAATTTTTTAATCAATTAGTATACAACAACAAAGAAAATAAAATAAAGAAAAGAAATAAAGAAAAACAGAAATAAAATAAGGAAATAAGCCAAGGTGATTTTGATTAATATTCTATCAATAACCATGATCAAAAGCTGGTTAAGCATTCATTACTATTAACATAAAATTGATAATAGAAGATAAATTGAGGTATGAAAATAGTTATTTATTGATATTTGTGATGTGGAGAGGTGCTTAGATTAAATCTAACTTAGATGTCTCTCTTTTTTGCTTCTAATGCTATTTCTATATATACATAATTGAGATTCCTCAATTCCTTAATTCTTCGTGACAGGAATTCTGGGATTTCTGGAATCCTGCAATTTCTGATGAGAGGAATTCTGCAATTCCTCTTGAAAAATCCTAAAATTCTTGAAATTCTGTAATTCCTGAGAGGAATTCTGGAATTCCACATTTTTACTGTATCTACTTCTAATTGGCTAATTTATATACTAATATAATTCCTATATTTTTATGAGTAATAGTGTTTACTAAGATTTTTGCACTTCTAGTTTTTTCAAAAGTCTGTATTAAGCTTGATTCAAAAATAAATATTACTTTAATAATTTTAGCAAATCTTAAAGAAGTTAAAGTCTTCCAAAAACATTGATTTTTAAAAACAGTTTTCTAATTATCATAAGCTTTTTTTGAAAAGACTTTTTAATTACTTTATTTAAGCCAATATTCAAAACAAATGATTTTCTGATAGAAATACTTATTAGATTCTTTAAAAAATGAGAAAGAGCTAGTGAAGCATTTAATAAAACATTATTGTCATCATTATTCAAAAAATTAAATTTTTTTAATGATTTCTTTAGAGCTTTTTGGTCTTTATTTATGAACTTTTTGGTGTTTAATTAAAATTTTTTTCTTTAAAAGCATTTTTTTTACTATAATTAAAACTGGTTTTCTTTGCTAAACACTTTTTTTTCATGTTAACACTATTAAATTTTATAGTGTTATCAGTATTCAAATCCTATAACAGTCATTTAATCTTTTAATAAAAACTTTTTTGTCATTAATATTATCTTCCAAAACACTCTTCTTTTTTTTTTGATAATATAGATTTATTAATAATATTAGAGCCAGAATTCTTAATAGATTTCTTCATAATAGCAATACTAAGGCCAATAGTGGTTTTATAGTTGAGCAAAAATGATTTAAATTAATTATATTGAATGTAAAAACTTTTTTTAATAAATTGATTTTTTTTAATAAATTTTGGATATAGAAAAAAAAAGTTTTTATTTAATATTATATAATAAAAAAACTTGTATAATTAATTAAATTTTGTTTTATATAATTATATTAAAATATATAATTATTTTTTAAAACTAAAAAATTATGCAAATTTATATTTAAACTAATTTTTGTTTATGTTTTTTATTAGTTTTAAAAAGTATAAAATTATTGTTTTATTAATTTTATAAAACAAATAAATAAGTTAATAAAAAGATTAAATATTTTTAACTAGTAATTTTCTAATTTTATTTTAAATATAAGCTATTAATAAATTTTTATAATAAAATTAAAAGTAATATAATAATAAATAAAAATTTAAATATATTTATTAATAAAAACTGTTGGTCACGTGTAGAAAATACATGATTTACATCTAGTTTAGATTAATTATTTGATGTATTGTATTAAATTGTGTTTGGACCTTACTTATTAAATAAAATAAAAAAAACTGTTAATAATAAAAAATTATTTAATATAAAAAATATAAAATTAGATATTAAAAGTTTAATTATAATAAAAAATTACTTAATTTAAAAAAAATAAAATTAGATATTAAAAGTTTAATTATAATAATAATAAATTTAATATTAAAAATAAACAATTTAATTTGTTTTTAAATTTTATAGCTTATTATTTTAATAATTAACTTAATTAAAAAAGTTATTATGTATAATATATATAGTATAAACAATTTTATTAAGCAAAAAATATAGTAAAATAATATAAAATTATAAATAGTTTTATTTTTGTTGTTAAATTAACTGTTATTATAAGTAATTCAATGGTTAAAAAAAATTAATGAAAGTCTTGGCTTCAGATTTAGTTAATAAGAGTCTTGTTTAATGGCAGAAAGTGTCTTTGGAAAATGTTAAACATTTAAAAAATAAAGCAAATTTAAAATTTAGAAAAGTTAAGCAAATAATTAGACAGTTTAATGAAATAAATATTAATAAAAAAATGCTGATAGTTTTTTTTGCTAATAATAATGCTAAATATAAAGTTAACAATAAGAGTAAAAGTTATTTTAACTCAAACATGAATATTCCTAAAGCCAAAAAGATTAATACTGGTGAGATAATTGGTTTTTTTATTAGAACATTAGAATACAGTTTAGATAATGATAAAGTTGTGCTTTTTTCTTGCCTTTTAGTGTTTTTAAATAAAAAATAAATTGACCTAAGATTACCAAAACTCAAGTAAAGATACCTGTTAAAAAATTTTTTATATTATTATAGTTAATTATTTAGGGTGTTGAAACAAATAATAAATCTTTAACTTGGTGCTTAATAGCTGTTAATGATAATAGTTTCTGAAAGTATTAAAGTTTAAAAATTTTGATTAAATTCTTTGTATAATAGACAAAAATTTAATTGATAGTTTTTTTTATAAATTTTTTTTTTTTAGCATAGTAACCAGTTTATTCTGACAGTTATGCTCTTCTAGTAAGCTATTTTTAAGCTTTTTACTCTTGTTTCTGAGTTTTTTACCAGACTATTTTTGATGTTAATTACTTAGTACTTAATTTTTTTAATTAATTAGTAAACAACAAAGAAAACAATATAAAAAAAAATAAAAAAAATAGGAAAAAAAAATAAAAAATTAGTATTCTGTTAATGTTGTTACCAGTAGAATTTTAGCTATTAATTAGCATGAAAATTACCCTTATAATTCCTATAATTCATTAGTATATTAATATCATTTCAAATTATCATTTATTATTTAATCAATTATCACATATCACGATTCAATTAAAATAATCTAATTGTATAACAGAAAGTAGGATGATCAAATTGCACAATACCCTGAACTTTGTAACATTCAAAAATTCGCCGAAATTATGAATAGTTCACCCAAATTAATTAATAGTTCAGCAAAATAACCTGTAGTTTATCAAAATGTATCTTTAGTTTGCCGAAATTTGAGCAAAGAAAAAAAGTGCAAGTTCATAGACTAATACTACAACAAGTTGTATAAAAGAAAAGCTTTTCTCTTTTGGAAAATGTATCTTACTTTAGATTTATCTCTTAAAACCGTTCCTATACACACAAAAAGAAATAAATATCAAATAATTCAAAAAACCAAATTCTTTAATTATTGCACTTGGAAAATTCCCAAAACTCAACTAACGTTTTGAAATTGATTAGCTACCAATTTCAGTAAACTGTTAGTGACTCCAGGCCTGGATAGAAAAACGTTTCTCTTGACAAAATTTTATTTCTTTTACATTTCTTTTATTCTCCTTTTCTTTTCTTATTACAATCATTAGGGTAGCCTACAGATGAGATTCCTGTAGAAGAGTTGACTTTCACAGCAAAGTAACTATACATTTTAGTGAGCTTCCAGACAAGCAATTTCTGGGAAAGAGTTGATGTTTACTACAATGTAACTACATAAAGTAACTGGCAAGGAATTGGCCATTCCACTCATAAGCCCAGCAAGTTCAAATTATAGGAGATAATTTGAAGATAAATTCAGTTACTGGAGGTCCAACTACTTCCTGGAAATGTGAATTCACAGCAAACAGGTATCAACAACATTTAAGAAAAGAGACCAAAAACCTCCGGTAACATTTGGTGCTCTCCCATGAAAATAACACAGCAACAACAAATTCAAAGTGGCGACCACACCAGACACAGCAACTCTAGAGTATTATCAGTCAATTTACACCCACTGCAAGCAAAGATTCAACATTCCAGACGGAATTGAAGTTGTAAAGAAATCAGTATACCAATACATTGAAAACCGCATCAACAATTATCTTTTTGGAAACTACAACATTTCAGAAGTTAGAAGTAACCTCTACAATAATTTAGTGCACTATTCACAATTGGGAACAGAAGACTTGAATAGTGAAACACTTGCTACCTACTTCCAAGAACTTAATTTTAATATTATTAAGTATTGTGAAGAAAAATATCCAGTACAGTCTAAATACTCTTTTGACTTTGAATCAGAAACAGAAACAAGCAATAAAGGCAAACAAAGATTGAAGCAATACTCAAGAACCACTCCAAACACTCCAACACTACAAAAGACAACTGCCAAACACTTGCAAACACCTGAACAAGGAACCAGTGTCAAATTACCACTTTCTATTACACCATTTCCAATTTTACTTGTTCAACCACAAACACCAAGTTCACCACTTAGCCGTTTCTCCAGACCAGAAGATTTTCAGTCACCT
The DNA here is from genome assembly GCA_016748015.1 of Geosiphon pyriformis. Classification (NCBI taxonomy): domain Eukaryota; kingdom Fungi; phylum Glomeromycota; class Glomeromycetes; order Archaeosporales; family Geosiphonaceae; genus Geosiphon; species Geosiphon pyriformis. The sequence continues at coordinate 28,398 of JAAOMT010000617.1, forward strand.
AGAAATCCTACTCAACAGCAGGAACCAATATCAACAAGTGCCAATATCATTAATTACTTACAGAAAAATGAAAGTAATCACTCAGAAAGCTTGGAAAGTAAAGAAACTGAATCAGAACCAGAAGAAATTACAGAAAACGAAGAAGAAATGGCAACTGCTTACATTGCAAAAATCCCAGAGTTCACTGGAGAAAACAATGATACCAGTCCTCAAGAATGGCTTGACAAGGTTCAAAAAGCAGGAGACGCAAATGGTTAGATTGCAGCGAGAATGCTCAAAGCAATTCTCTACTTTCTCCAAGGAACAGCAGGAGAATGGTTTGAAAATTTAGAAAAACCATTCAAAAACTGGCAAGCATTCAAAGATGCTTTTCTACAACAATTCACTGACAACAATACCTCTATCACTCTCAGAAACCACTTTTGCAATATCAAACAAGAAACATCTGAATCTGTTATGACCTATCTTGGAAGGTTTAACAAACTTCTCAGATGAATCTGACAATTGGAAACCAATGACTACTATTCTGATGCTCAAATTCTGGATCAGTTTATAGCAGGATTAAAAGACAAATTGATTAAGAAAGTCTGTCCACATGCTCTAGCAGACTTAGCAACTGCTATTAGACATGCAAAAAGCTATAAAATGGCAATAGAAGAAGCAAATTACACCAAGCTTGTAAACCTTGCAATTGGAAAAACCAGTTCAGCAGCTGAAGAAAAAATAAACCAACTTGCAAAGAAAGTTGAAAGCTACTTCACAAACCAACAACAACCACAAAAATATCAACCTCCACAATGACACAACCAAAACAATTTTGGATCATTATCCAACAACCAATTTCAAAATTGTCATTATTGTAGAATTCCAGGACACTGGAAACGAGATTGTAGGAAATTGCAAAGAGACCAACAAAACAGAAGTAATCAATGTTACTCTTTACCACAACAATCCTATTACCAATCTCCACCACCAACCTATTATTCACCAAGACCCCAAAATCAAAACTACTATCCACCAGCTCCACAATCAATGCAGCAACAATATCAGCAACTTTTACCAATTCAGCCATATCAGACACCACCCACTCAACAATATCAAGTACCAGCAAGAAGATTGGTTCAACATAACCAATTCACACACCAAAATCAATTGCAGAATAACCACAACAGAATCAATCCAAATAGCCAGTTGGTTCCCCAAAATTCGGGCCAGCAAAGACCCAATCACTATCACACTCAACCCAGTTATCTTACAATACCAGAGGAATCGGATTTTCAACAAACTGCACTTTCTGAAGATGA
>JAAOMT010000617.1:41924-125217 GCA_016748015.1 Geosiphon pyriformis
TAAAAAACAAAAAAAAAAGAAAAAAAAAAAAAAAAAAAAAAAAAAAAAAAAAAAAAAAAAAAAAAAAAAAAAAAAAAAAAAAAAAAAAAAAAAAAAAAAAAGAAATAAGCCAAGACAATAAATGTTAATATCCCATCAATAGCTATGATTAAGAGCTATTGTTCTAGTGTAGTTAAAGATCAATAGCTATTAACATAAAGTGTTAATAGTGGGTAATAGATTGAGATAGTCAATATTTATTTATTAATATTTGTGATTTGGAAAGTTGCTTAGATTAAATTTAAACTGAGAAGTCTGTTTTTTTTATTTCTAATGCTACCACTATATTTACATAATTAAGATTTCTCAATTTCTTAATTCTTTACACCAGAAATCTTGGAATTTCTGGAATCTTGGAATTCTGTAATTTCTTGTACAAAAATCCTGAAATTCCTGGAATTTTGCAATTCTTCTAAGAGGAATTCTGGAATTCTACTTTTTACTATATCTATTTCTGATTGGCTAATTTATATGCTAATCTATTTTTTATATTCTAAGAGTAACATTATTTTCTCCTTTTTAATATTGAGCTCTGTTAAAATTTTCTAATTCTAATTCTCTATCTTTAAGTATTTTTTGAACTTTTTTTTCAAGAATTACTTGTGTTATCTTGTTCTGTAATTCCTCAAATTAGACATTGGTTATTTTTCTTATTTGATTAATGATAATAGAGTTCATTGCTGGATTGAGTAAGATTTCTGGTTGATCTTGAAATCCAACTTGTAATTAATAAATGGCTTATGCTTGTGTGATTATATTGTTCTTTTCCATAAATTGTTCAAGTTGTTATAATATTTCTGTATCAAATAATTGCTTGTTTTATCTGTATATAAGTTTTGAATATTCAAATATTGTCTTAAGTGAAAATAACAAAAGTTTTTTGGAAATTGTTGTGTCTACCAATTCCATGTTTCTATTGTCAACTCTTGATATTGAATGACTTTTGGTTGTGTTTTTATTGTTAATTTCACTTTTGTGATTATTTTGTCAATAGTGTTTTCTGTTTTTCTCTGTACTTTATTTTATGGTCCCTTTTTGGTGTTTTTGTATCTGATAGTTTGTTAATTGATTGTAATTTCTATTTCTTGTTGTTGGATCAGTTAAAATAATTGTTGTGCTAGTGAGTAGATATCATCAGTAATTTCTATTTTTCTGTTGTCTTTTATCATGTCTACCATGTCTTTATATTCTTTTTAGTTGTTTAATTTGATATGTTGGTGTCAATAATAATGATTGGTTCTAGATCTTGTAAAATCTCATCTGGTTAAACTAGTATTTCCTGTACTCCTAATTGTGAAATATTATTGGTAGATGATAATATAATATGGGGATATAGTTTTAATCAATCACTATGTGCTGCTTTGGCTAAAATCTTGTTGTCTCATTTAATTTATAAGTTCTATTTCTAAAAATTTCTTCTATGTGAAATGGTCCATCCCATTTGGGGTCAAATTTTTCACTCTATTGTTTTTCTGCTTTCATATAATGCAAAAGTACTTTGTCTTTAATCTTGAATTCAACTGGTTTATCTGATAGTTGGTTATTGTGTCTTTTTTTTTGTTTTTTTTGTGACTTCTGAATGTTATTAGCTGCTTTTTACTGTTTGTTTTCTAGTGTTTCCATTAAGTCATATATTTTTTTTAACAATGTTTCTTGAAAATTGTCTTCTGTTATTGGTTCAGTTAAACATGCACTGACTTCTATTTTAACTGGTAATGTTGCTGTTCTACTGTATACTAATTCAAATAGTATTGCTTGTGTAATATCTTGCTTTATTGTGCAATAAACAAATAATACTGATGGTATAAACAAATCCTATTCATCTTGATTTTTTTAACTGATTTTGACAATTGCTTTACACAATATTCTATTAAACTTTTCAATTAACTCATTTGTTTGTAGATGGTATAATAATAATAATAATCTTTTTATTCTAAATCTTTGACTTAATTCTGCCAATGTTCTATTTACAAAATAAATTCTTTGGTCTAATAGTAATTTTTTTAGGCATCTATGTTGACAAATCAAATCTTGTTAAACAAATTTGGCAACAAATTCTATATCTGCTCTTTGAATGGCTTTTGCTTTTGGCCATTTTGTAAAATAATCCATAGCTACTGTAATATATCTGTTTCTTTTGCTGGTTATTGTTAATGGTCCAACTAAGTCAATTTCAATGCAATCAAATAGTTGTTTCACTTTGATTGGTTTCAATGGCTCATTGGGTTTTGTTCTTCCTCTTCTTTGACAAGCATCACAATTTTGAACATATTAAATAATGTCTGGATACATAAATGGCCAGTAGTATCTTTTTTTGGTTCTTTTTATTGTTGTTTTTTTGTGAAAATATTCTGTTGTTGAATCTGAGTGCATGTTGAACAGTATTGTTTCTTTTTCCAGTTCTGTAATTACTCTGGTTGGTTGATCTGAAGTTCTTTTGTTCTTTTGGTAAAGTATATTTTGATAATTGATAAAATATTTTGATTGTTGTTTTATGTTGTTTTGTTCTTTTTAAGATAATTTTTCCTTGAACTATTAAGTATTTATATAATACTAGAGTTGTTGATATTTTTGTGTGTTTATTTTTGTTATATTTTTGGGTTGAAATGTTTTTAAATTTGTTTTATTCACAACAAACCATCAGTATTTCTGTTTTTTTTTCCTTTTTTATAATATACAGTATAATTAAATAATAACAGTTCTATTTTCTATCTAGCATGGCAATCATTTCCAAATTTTTGCTTCTGTATTGAAGTCAGTCCTTTATGATCAATATACATGTTAAACTTTTGGCTTAAGTATTTTTTCTATTTTATGATTGCCTAATAGATTGCTAAGTGTTTTAGTGCTGGAGTTCTATAGTTCTTTTTAGCTGGACTTAAGCTTCTGCCGGTATAAATTACTGGGTGTTCTTGTTCATCTGGTTCTTTTTGAGATAGTACAGCTCTTAATATTTGACCAGATACATTAGTAGTAATGATGAATGATTTGCTGTAATCTGGATAGATCAATACTGGAGCTTGGATGAGCTTTTTCCTCAGAATATCAAAAGCTTCTTGTTGACTTTCTGTCCATTCATATTTTGCATTTTTGTTTTGCAGTTGATTGAGTGGCTGTGCTATCTTAGAAAAGTTCTTGATAAAACAATGATAGTAGCTGGCAAATCCCAAGAATGATTTCAGTTCTGTTATATTGGTCAGCACTAGAAAGTTCTTTACTATCTCTATTTTCTCTGGATCTGTTTTGATGCCGTCTTTGCTGACTATGTGTCCCAAGAATTTGAGTTCTGTCTTGTCAAAGAAGCACTTTGTCACATTTAACTTTAGTCCCACTCTTCTTAGTCTTTCAAACACTTGTTGAAGATGATGAAGATGATCATCAAATGTTTTTGAGAATACATTGGTGTTGTCCAAGTATACAACTACTGATTTCCACAATAAGCCAGTGTAAACAATTTCTATTAGCCGTTGGAAAGTTGCTGGGACATTAGTTAAGCCGAATGGCATCACTTCAAATTCAAAATTCCCTTCTCAAGTAGTAAATGCTGTCTTCTCTTTGTCAGCTGGATTCATGGCTACTTGTCAGTAACCATTGTCCAAATCTAATATGGAGAACCATTTGTTCCCACCAAAAGCATCGAATAATTTCTGTATTCATAGAGTTGGATAACTGTCTCCATGAATTACTCTATTGAGTTTCCTGTAGTCTATACAAAACTGGATTTTTCCATTTTTCTTATAAACAAGTACCACTGGTAATGACCATGGACTCATTGATGGTTAAATTAGCCTGTTGTCAAGCATTCTGTTTATCTCTTGACAAATAATCTTGTGGCTGGCTGACAGCACTCTGTATGCTTTTTGTTTGATTGGCATTGCATCTTCAGTCTTGATCTGATGCTGGATGATGTCAGTTCGGCCAAACTTATTTTTGCTGGCAAAGATGTCATTGAAGTTGTTGAGTAACATCCTGAGCTGTATACATTGGAGTGGATCTAAGTTTCCTATGTTCATTTGTTCCAATTGTTCTGGTTGGAGCAAATAACATTCACTTCATCCATATATTGTTTGTGATATGATGTCAATATATTCACATAGTTGTGGAAAGTCTGAAATGGGGTTTGGTGGTTGGTTTTCTATTTCTGTGGTTAAATATCCGATGATAGTTTTTTCTGGTATGTTGATGATATTGCCAGTGTTGTTGTAGATGGGAATTTTTATGCTGCTATAGCTTTTGGCTAGTATGTGAAGATTGACCAACCCAATCTCTCCTGATTCACAAAGGTTTGCTTCTGCTTCAAAAATTTGTTCTTGGTCTTTTTTCTTTCTTTCTACTGCTAGCATGTACTGGCTATATGGTGGGATGAAAATAGCTTAACCAGTTGAGATAATTTCTCCTTGGCCAACAATTTTTTCCTCCGCCATATTAACTGGTACATCTATTCTATCTGTTGATCCAAATCTTTGTATTTCTTTCGCTGTTATTCCTAATTCCTCCCTCTTTCCCACTAACATTAACTGAGCTATTCTAACCAAAAGCAGGAATATTGCCTGTGCTATCTTTTCATTGGGCTCTATTATATAGGCCTTTTCTGAGTTATTTTGTAGTATGGCAATGATATTTCTTACATATTCCACATCAATTATTCCTCCCCTTATATTGATCCCTCTTTTCGCTAAACTACTCCTAGATGCTAATTGAATCATTGTTGTTGCCAGAATCTCTAGTGCTATTTTCAGATCAATGCAGGTGTGTGAATGCGGTTCCAATTTAATGGCATCATTTCCTGGATATCTTAAATCAAACCCTGCATCCGTATCATGCACACGTTCTGGCATAATACCTTCCCCATTGTCACTATACCATTTCAACTCTTGTTCCTTGGAGAGATCTGGTAGTGCAATGTATTGTTCATAGTTTAAATCGGGTTTTGAATCTGCATCTGAATTGTTTTCACCGTCATTGCCATTTGGAACGGAGCTGGAACCAGTGTTTTCATCATCATTATTGGAGTCTGGATCACAATTAATCAGCAATTCTGATTCTGATGCACAGCTGCTGATTGGTTTTTCTTTTTCAGGGATCGAATAGATCATGCATGGTGGTGGATTGTAAATAAGGTCACAATTGTCACAATATTCAAAGTTACTGGAAATTAAACAATGACAACACAGTTTTGTATTTAACTGTGCTAGCCATTGTTCTTGCTCTTCTCTAGTGGGTGCCAAGTTTTGGTAGTGTTCATGGAACTCTTCTGGTTCCAGAAAATTTATAACTGGCTCTGCATCTCAGTTAAGCTCGATGGATTCTGGTGGGTTGTTTTTAATTGTCCGGATTTCTTCTGGCAATGTGCCTTCGATTTTGGCAGTTGCTATTTTCCAAATTTTGTCATCATCATGTAGACAACTGTCTAATCGTTGCAATGCTCTTTGCCAAGTGGCTTTGATTGGTGTCCTCTTTTTAACCCAGTCGCTGATCAGAATCGTGTATTAACATTCTATGTCGCATATTCCTCCATGTCCAGGAATGTCATGCCACATTCCTTCATCCAATAAAGTCTCTCCACAAGCTAAACATGGCTGATTGTCTCATTTCCTGACTCATTTTGGTTTTCCAAAGCATTCAAAGACACATGGGTGGCAATAGAACCTAGTTGCCATTAAATATTCCTCATCATCCCCATAGCATGCACCCATTGATGACAATTTCTTGCCACAATCGACACATATAAGCTTAGGTTGACAATAGGTAAATTGTTGTGGTATAGAGTAGGTGTTATAAGCAGTGGCGGTTTGGGTGGTCTCTTCTTCTTTCCCTTTTCTTTTATTTTCTTTGTCCTCTTCTCATTCCCAGCTTGAAGTCAGTTTGCTCTCGTCATTGTCGGTCCATGTCAAGTCATCAGTTTCCCAGGTAAGTTCTTCCTTTTTCCCTGTTGTTGTTGTTCTAGAAGAGTATTGGTGGTAGTTCGTTGTGCTTTTCGTTAGTTCACAATACTTGGTAGGCTTCCCAGGTAGGCTTTTCTTTCTCCTCCTCCAGTTCAATCAATAATTTCTCTCTTAGAAGAGTTTTGAAGTGGCCATACATGGCCAGGACACGTATGTGTTGGCCCTGATATGTTAGCTGGAGTTCCTGGGTGTTCCAGTCTAATGTTGCATTGACTTTGAATAGCCAGTCATTACCTACGAGAGCTTGGTATTGAGTGGCTTCCATCACTAGAACTTTAATAGAAGTTACGATGCCATTGACTTCAAAAGGAAAGTTGTCAATTTTGCTGATTGGAGTTTTGGTCGCTCCATTAGCTGTGATGATTCTGGCGCTGGCAGCTTGATCAACTCGGTGACCTAATTGATCCATGAGCTGTCTTGTGATTATGCTGCTTGCGGAACCACTGTCTAGGATTAATTTGATGGATTTTCCTTTGACTTTGGCATCAGTGTACATCGCGGTGATTGGTTTGGCTTCAAGAGTGGCTCCACTAAATAATGGCATTGCAGCTGTTTCCTCAAATTCGAATGGGAAGATAGCAGACAATGACTTGTCTTTGGTGATAGTTGCAGATGAGATATTACTGGTGAGTAGTTGTTTTTGGGTAAATGCCGGGTTGTTGGTTGAAGCATCTTCTGGGGTGACCAGGAGACTTAAATAGTTCTGGGAATTCGGGTTCTGGGGTTGACCAGTACCTGAATTCTGCTGGCATAATCCAGAGAGTTACTGTGAAAAACTGGGGATTGGTTGATGGACTACTATCACCGATCTCCAGCTCTGTTGAGTCATTCTTGGTTTTTGGGTTCTATTGGGTGGTAAGCTTTGGGGCAGTGTTTGGATCTGTTGGGGTTGATAGATTATTTGTGGCTGCAGTTGATATATTACTTGTGGCTGCAGCTGATAAATCGGAGGTTGATATACTGAAGACTAATAGACTAATGACTGTGTTACTGGTAGGTAAGTGGTTGGGTTTTGATTTGAGTACTGATTTGGAGTTTGGAACCAGCGATTGGGGTTTCAATATTGATTTCCTGATCATTGGTTATTTAAACGCTGGCAACAGTCAATTTGGATATGTTCTTGTTTACCACAATAGTGGCAGATACACATTTCCTGTTGCCACTGTTAATTGGTTGATGAAGATGGATGTGGTTGATTTTGGTCATGATTGGAGTTTTTTTGATTATTGCGTCATTGTGGAGACTGATAAATGGTGTAATTGTCAGCTAAGTATCCTTCCAATCTTTTGTTGATTGATTCACTGAACTTCTCCAATTTGGAATCCAGTTCAGATGATCCGTTTATTACTAGATTAATGGCTTAGATATGGTTAGCCTCTGACTCAGCAAATTCAAAATCTCTGGCGCATGTGATTGCATCTTGAAGCATGCCAGGATGCAACAGACATATATGTTGCAAGATGCTGCTGCATAGGCCATGGATAAACTGATTGAGTATCTGTAGGGCTGTGAAATAGTTGGCGTCAATTGCTTGAATTTGGCGTAGGTTTTGATGGAAGCATTCCAGGTAAGTGGTAACTGCTTCAGTTTCTCTTTGTTTCATGGTGGTGAATGCATTGACTAGGCGATTGATGCTGTTATTGTTGCTGAAGTATCTTAGGAATTCCGCTTTAAAGGCATTGAAATCTTGTGGTTTATTAATCAAGCTCTGGTACCATGAATTGGTAGTATCCTTGAGAAAGTAGAAAATGGTTTGCATTGCTCGAGCATCATTTCATCCATTGGCTGCAATGGCCTTTTCTATATTATTCAGCCATATTTGAGCATCATTCTCTTTACCAATAAAGTTGTCAAGTTTTGCAATTGGTGCATAGGCCATTGGGTCTAAGTTAGGTGGTTGTGATGACTGTGGAAGCAGTTGTTGGGGTGGTAATTAAAGTGGCTGTTATATAGGTTTGGCTACTGGATTAATCAGCAGTTGATTAATGACAATTATTGACAGTACGTTTTGCTGATTAATTAGTTCGGGGTTTTGATTTCTTTGATTTGGTGGCATTCGAATATTCAGAGTTTCGATTTCCAGATTCTTTAACTGTTGCTGTGTTTGGATGTTCGGAGTTTCAACTTTTGGGTTTTCAGTGATTGGGTTTTGGTAAGTAAATTCTTGATCCTCTAATTCTTCTTCCTCTTTTTCTGATTCTGCTGCTTCTCACGGATCAGAGATTCTGAAATCTGGTGGAGGCGGTGGTGATCAAAGTCCTAATGGGGTTGATGATCGCAAATTAAATCTCTCAAAATATTCGCCATATGGTCCTAGCAATTCTGTTTTCCTTTGTCTATTTTGGAATGCAAATTGTCCAAATGTTGATGTCGCAGTTGATGGGAACGTATTGGTTGATGATATGTTGATGGCACTTCCAGGTGTATAGTAATATGATGAATTGCTTGAGGATTCAACTCTGTTTTTCTTTCAAGCAGGTGGCTGTAATTTTCTGGGTGTTACTGCTGGTGTTTGTAATTTTCCCTTGCCTTTACTAGTATATGTAATTGGATATCTTTGTTGAGTGTAGTGTTCAATTTCTTTGTTGATCTCAGTGATAATGGATGCAAAATTATGATTTGTTGGTAAGTTGGTGTTTTGAATTAATTTCTTATAGAAAGTTTCTCTTGCTGATTCAATATTCATTAGTGTTCCTAATAAAGAGGAAATCTTTTTATTGACGTAGAAATTGAAAGCTGATTTGGCGGATATATGATTATGGTTCAATCCCAAGTATTGACAATAGTGTTGAAATAAGGATTTTGCGAATCCTAAATGGTTTGCTCTTATAATTTCTGATTCTGCCACTTTTGGTTTGGTGTTGTCGGTGCTGGTTCTCTGTAAGATTATACCTCACAGGGAGCACCAAATGTTACAGGTGATTATTTCTGCTGTTGAATTAAATAACAAACCCATAACTTGGTGCTCAAAAGCTGCTTTCGTGGATGATATGTGGAAGGTATGGTATCTGAAGGTGTTGTATCTGAAGGGTTTGATGGATCTGAAGGTTTTGGTTGAGTTCTTTGTATAATAAACAGAGATTCAATAGTGTCGATGGTAGATGTATCTTTCCAAGAGTTTTCCCAATTTTTTTTTCAGCGTGGGGGCTGGATTTAGTCTAGCAGTCATGCTCTTCTGGTAAACTATCCAATAATATATAAATCCTACTCTTATTTCTGGGTCTTTTACCAAACTATCCTTGACGTCAATAACTTAGCACTTAATCTTTTATCAATTAGTACACAACAACAAATCAAAATAAAATAAAGAAAAAGAAATAAAGAAAGAAAATAAAGAAAGCAAAAGAAATAAGCCAAGGCAATTTGCAGATTAGTATCCCATCAATAGCCATGATCAAGAACTATTGTTCCAGCATGATTAAGGATCAATTACTATTAACATAAAGTGTTGATAGTGTAGGGTGAATTTGAGATATGAAATAATTATTTTTATTTGATGATTGCATTTCTAGGCTAAGAATTCTGTGGTATTGATTCTTTTTTCTGTTTTTAATACTACTGCTATATATACATAATTGAGATTCCTCAATTCCTTGATTTTTCATGACAGGAATCCTGGAATTCCTGGAATTCTGCAATTCCTTTGAGAGAAATCCTGGAATTTTGGAATCCTGCAATTCCTCATTGGGAATCCTGAAATTCCTGGAATTCTGCAATTCCTAAGAGGAATCCTGGAATTTCACATTTACTATGCTTACTTCTGATTGGCTAATAATTATGCTAATATATTTCCTATATTTCTATGAGTAACAACGGTTATCTACACAATGAAGATAAGATTTGGTAAATGGCCAATACTAAAGTAGAAGGCATTTTATTTAATGAGATTCTAGAGATAAAGAACAACCCTTCAGAACCAGTTGATATCATTCTTATTCTCAATCTAGATGTATTTTTAGATATTGAAACAGGCCCAGAGAAATTCTATGAGCATTACCAGAATTTGGCACCAATAAAATAAAAGCAGAAACAGCATTTAGAGAAAATAAACACTCAATTATGTAATCACTGTTTGATTCCATATGACTTCTAATATTGTAATAAGTATGATTTCATTTACAATCTACCATCATGCATGATCTACACAATTCTAGAGGAAAAAAAAACCAATCTGCAGCTGTATATTAGAATCAGAATCACCATTCAATCTTGATTCAAACTCCAATAATAATAATAATGAAAAAAATGGTTCCAGCTTCATTCAAAATGGCAATTATGACAACAATAATTTAAACTCCAATTCAAATTCCAAACAATACATCGCACTTTCTGATCTCATCAAAGAACAAAAATTGAAATTATTCAGTGATAATAATGAAAATATTATGCCAGAATGTGTGCATGATACTAATACAGAGTTTAATTTAAGATATTCAAGAAAAAATGCCATCAAATTGGAACCACATTTGTGCACTTGCATTGATCTGAAAATAGCACTGAAAATTTCAGCAACAACAATAATTCAGTTAGCATTCAGAAGTAGTTTAGTGAAAAAAAGATTAACATTAAAGGAGAAATAATTGACACAGGATATGTAAGAAATATTATTGTAATGCTATAAAATGACTCAAAAAAAGCTTATATAATAGAGCCAAAAAAAAAATAGCACAGGCAATATTTCTGTTTTTGGTTAAAATAGCTCAATTAGTATCAGTGAGAAACAGGAAAAAATTAGAGATTATAGCTAGAGAGATACAAAGATTTGGATCCATGAGTAGAATAGATGTACTAGTTAATATGGCAGAAAAAGATATTGTTGGCCAAGGAGAAATTATCTCAACTGGTTAAGCTATTTTCATCCCACCATATAGCCAGTACATGCTAGCAGTAGAAAGAAAGAAAAAAGACCAAGAACAAATTTTTGAAGCGGAAGCAAACCTTTGTGAATCAGGAGAGATTGGGTTGGTCAATCTCCACATACTAGCCAAAAGCTATAGCAGCATAAAAATTTTCATCTACAACAACACTGGCAATATCATCAACATACCAGAAAAAACTATCATCGGATATTTAACCACAGAAATAGAAAACCAACCACCAAACCCCATTTCAGACTTTCCACAACTATGTGAATATGTTGACATCACATCACAAACAATTTATGGACAAGACGAATGTTATTTGCTCTAACCAGAACAATTAGAACAAATGAACATAGGAAACTTAGATCTACTCCAATGTATACAGCTCAGGATGTTACTCAACAATTTCAATGACATCTTTGCCAGCAAAAATAAGTTTGGCCAAACTGTTATCATCCAGCATCAGATCAAGACTGGAGATGCAATGCCAATCAAACAAAAAGCATACAGAGTGCTGCCAGCCAGCCACAAGATTATTTGTCAAGAGATAAACAGAATGCTTGACAACAGGCTAATTTAACCATCAATGAGTCCATGGTCATCACCAGTGGTACTCGTTTATAAGAAAAATAGAAAAATCCAGTTTTGTGTAGACTACAAGAAACTCAATAGAGTAATTCATGGAGACAGTTATCCAACTCCATGAATACAGAAATTATTCGATGCTTTCGGTGGGAACAAATGGTTCTCCACATTAGATTTGGACAACGGTTACTGACAAGTAGCCATGAATCCAGCTGACAAAGAGAAGACAGCATTTACTACTTGAGAAGGGAATTTTGAATTTGAAGTGATGCCATTCAGCTTAACTAATGTCCCAGCAACTTTCCAACAGCTAATAGAAATTGTTTACACTGGCTTATTGTGGAAATCAGTAGTTGTATACTTGGACAACACCAATGTATTCTCAAAAACATTTGATGATCATCTTCATCATCTTCAACAAGTGTTTAAAAGACTAAGAAGAGCAGAACTAAAGTTAAATGCGACAAAGTGCTTCTTTGACAAGACAGAACTCAAATTCTTAGGACACATAGTCAGCAAAGATGGCATCAAAACAGATCCAGAGAAAATAGAGATAGTAAAGAACTTTCTAGTGCTGACCAATATAACAGAACTAAAATCATTCTTGGGATTCGCCAGCTACTATCATTGTTTTATCAAGAACTTTTCTAAGATAGCGCAGCCACTCAATCAACTGCAAAACAAAAATGCGAAATATAAATGGACAGAAAGTCAACAAGAAGCTTTTGATATTCTGAGGAAAAAGCTCATCCAAGCTCCAGTATTAATCTATCTAGATTACAGCAAACCATTCATCATCACCACTGATGCATCTGGCCAAGCATTGGGAGTAGTATTATCTCAGAGAGGACTGTACAGCAGAGAACATCTAGTAGCATATGCCAGTAAAGGTTTAACACCAGCCGAAAAGAACTATGGAACACCGGAACAAGAACACTTAACAATATACTGGGCTGTCATGAAATGGAAAGAATACTTGAGCCAAAAGTTTGAAGTATACACAGATCACAAGGGATTAACATCACTCCAAAAACAAGAATTTGAAGATGGAAGACAATCAAGATAAAAAATGGCACTCACATCATACAATTATACTATATATTACAAAAAGGGAAAAGACAACAGAAATGCTGACGGTTTATTGCAAATAAGACAAATCTAAAAACATTTCAACCCAAAAATATAAGAAAACCAGAACAATAGCAACAGAAAATACAACAAAAGATGAACATACAAAAATATCAACAATTGCAACATTATCTGAACATTCAACAGTTCAAGGAGAATTTATCTCATATGGAACAAAGGAGTATTAAACAACAATCAAAATATTTTATCACTCACCAAAATATACTTTATTGGAAAAATAGAAAAGATCCAGATTAACCAACCAGAGTAATTACAGAGCCAGAAAAAGAGACAATATTATTCAACATGCACTCAAATCCAACAGTAGGACATTTTCACAAAGAAGCAACCATGGAAAGAACTAGAAAAAGTTATTATTGGCCATCAATATACCCAAACATCATTCAATATGTTCAAAATTGTGATGTTTGTCAGCAAAGAAGAGGAACAAAACCCAATGAACCATTAAAACCAATCAAAGTGAGACAACCATTTGATTATATGGGAATTGATTTAGTCAGACCATTAACAATCACCAGCAGAGGAAACAAATACATAGCAGTAGCTTTGGACTATCTTACTAAATGGCCAGAGGCAAAAGCAATTCAAAGAACAGATGCAGAATCCATTGCCAAATTCATTTATCAGGATTTGATTTGTCAACATGGATGTCCAAAAGAATTATTATCAGACCAAGGAACTTATTTTGTGAACAGAACATTAACAGAATTGAGCCAAAGATTCAGAATCAAGAGACCATTATCATCACCATACCATCTACAAACCAACGGATTAGTAGAAAGATTCAACAGAACATTGTGTGAAGCAATAGCCAAGCTCAGCCAAGAAAACCAGAACGATTGGGATTTGTTTATACCATCAGTACTATTTGCTTATCGGACAACAAAACAGGATACTACACAAGTAACACTATTTGAATTAGTATATGGGAGAATAGCAACGTTACCAGTAGAGAGAGAAATTAATACATATCCAGCTGAACCAATAACAGAAGAAAATTTTCAGGAAACATTGCTGAGAAAAACATATGACTTAATGGAAACATTGGAAAACAAACAAAAAAAAGCAGCTAATAATATCCAAAAGTCACAAAAAACACAGAAAGAAAGACATGATAGTCAACTACCAGACAAACCAGTTGAATTCAAAATCAGAGACAAAGTATTACTACATTGTACCAAAGCGAAAAAACAATAGAGTGGAAAATTTGACCCCAAATGGGACAGACCATTTCACATAGAAGAAATTCTAGGAAATGGAGCTTACAAATTAAGATTGGATAACAAAATTTTAACCAAAGCAGCACATGGAGATTGACTGAAACCATATTACAACATCACACTACCATCTACCAGTAATATTCTACAATTAGGAGTACAGAAATTACTAGTCCAACCAGATGAGATTCCACGAGATTTGGAACCAATCATTATTATTGATAACAACACATTAAATTGATCCAGCGAAAGAATATATAAAGACATGATAGACGCAACAGGAAATATCAAAAAAATGGAAATTACAGACAATATTCACGCACTAGCACAACAACTCTTTCAATTAATCCAACACCAGGAAATGGAGATTACAATTAATTGACAAACCATTCAATATCAAGATACTAGAAAGACATTTCAACTCAGAACACAAAAAAAAACTGAAAATACCATGGACAAAATCATGACAAAAGTAAAATTAGCAGTAAAAGAATCGACAAAAGAGTCACTATATCAAGAGTTGACTAAAGAAACTTGGAATTGGTGAATACAACAATTTTCACAAAACTATTGTTATTTTCACTTGGGACAACATGTAAATATCCAGAATCTATATACGGATGAAACAAAGCGATTATTTGACAAAAAAATACTACAACAATTAGAACATTTTGTGAGAAAAAACAACTTATCCACACAAGCCCGAGCCATATACTGAATACACACAGTATTTCAGGATAAACCAGAAATATTGCTCAACAGAGAAATGGATATGGTTACCAGTAATCAATTGGGAAAAATCACCAATGCTCAATTTAAAGAATTACAGACCCAAATAACACAAGTAATTCTCGAAAACAAAATCCAGGAAATACTTCAAGAGGGGGAATTACATGAGTTAGATTTCGACAGAGCTCAATATTAAAAGGAGAGAATAATGTTACTCATAGAAATATAGGAAATATATTAGCATAATTATTAGCCAATCAGAAGTAAGCGTAATAAATGTGGAATTCCAGGATTCTTCTCAGGAATTGCAGGATTTCAGAAATTTCAGGATTCCCAATGAGGAATTGCAGAATTCCAGAATTCCAGGATTTCTCTCAAAGGAATCGCAGGATTTCAAGAATTCCAGAATTCCTGTCATGAAAAATCAAGGAATTGAGGAATCTCAATTATGTATATATAGCAGTAGTATTAGAAACAGAAAGGAGAATTGATACCACAGAATTCTTAGCCTAGAAATGCAATCATCAAATAAAAATAATTATTTCATATCTCAAATTCACCCTACACTATCAACACTTTATGTTGATAGTAATTGATCCTTAATCACGCTGGAACAATAGCTCTTGATCACAGCTATTGATGGGATACTAATCTGCAAATCGCCTTGGCTTATTTCTTTTGCTTTTTTTATTTTCTTTCTTTATTTCTTTTTCTTTATTTTATTTTGATTTGTTGTTGTGTACTAATTGATAAAAGATTAAATGCTGAGTTATTGACATCAAGGATAGCCTGGTAAAAGACCCAGAAATAAGGGTAGGATTTATATATTATTGGATAGCTTACCAGAAGGGCATGACTGCCAGACTAAATCCAGTCACCACGCTGAGAAAAAAATTGGGAAAACTCTTGGAAAGATACATCTACCATTGACACTATTAAATCTCTGTTTATTATACAAAGGACTCAACCAAAACCTTCAGATCCATCAAACCCTTCAGATACAACACCTTCAGATACCATACTTTTCACACATCATCCATGAAAGTAGCTTTTGAGCACCAAGTTACGGGTTTGTTATTTAATTCAACAGCAGAAATAATCACCTGTAACACTGTCTAAATAAGAAATTGCTTGATGTTATGCAGCAGTAATAGGTGTTTCACAACTCATCCAGTTGCTAATGAAAATCATGTATTAACATAATACGTTGCATGTTTCTCTTTAACCAAAAATGTTGTTTCATATTTTTTTGTCAAGTAAAGTTTTCCCACAAGCAAAACATGGTTTATTGTCCCATTTGCCTTGTTACTTTGGGTATTTATACTGTTTTCTGTAATATGATTTGTAATAATAGTGGGTTTGCATCCAGTAATCTTCATTGGGTGTAATCCAAGCTTCCATAGAAGAAAGTATCTTGTTACAATCTTGGCATTTGAGTGGAATATATGATGGTTGCTTCAGTGGTTTGTGTAAGTAAGATCTTTCTCAGCCACTAGTTATTTCTTCTGTAGTGGTGTTTTTTTCTGATGCATTCTCTTTCTTTCTTTTCTTTTTGTCATCCCAAGAAAATATTAATAGTAACTTATTGTGTTTGGTGTTAGCCCAGAAAACTTGGTAGACTTCTTAGGTAGGTTTTTTTTTTCTTTGAATTTTATAAGTGGTGTTGGTGTTGTGTTCATCTGAAAGTGGCCACACATGACTGGTACATGTGTGTGTTAACTGTTCTGGCTGAGTTGGAGCTTTTGTGTGGTCCAATTAAGCACTATATTGGTTTTGGACAACCAATCATTACCAACTAATGCTTAGTATTGTATGGCTTCTATTACCAAAACTTTGATGAGTATGATGATACTATTGACTTCAAAGAAGAAGTTGTCAATTTTACCAATAAAAGTTTTGGTCACTGTTATTTATAAAATATAGGAAGTATATTAGCATAGAAATTAGCCAATCAAAAGTAGCTGTAATAAATGTGAAATTCCAGGATTCTTTTCAGAGAAATTGCAGGATTCTAGAAATTACAGAATTTTTATATGAAAAATTGCAGGATTCCTCTTAAAGAAATTCCAAGATTCTAGGAATTCCAAGATTCCTGGTGCAAAAAATTGAGGAATTAAGGAATCTCAATTATGTATATATAGCAGTAGTATTAGAAGAAGAAAAAAACAGACCTCTCAATTTAAATTTTATCTAAGCAACCTTTTCAAATTACAAATATTAATAAATAATTATTTGCTATCTCAATTCACTTTCCATTATCAACACTTCATGTTGATAGTAATTAATACTTGACCATACTGGAACAATAGCTCTTAATCACAGCTATTAACAGGATATTAACTTAATTGTCTTGGCTTAAACTTCTTTATATATATATTTTTTCTTTTATTTATATATTTATTTTTTGTTTGTTGTCTATTAATTGATTAAAAAATTAAAATGCTGAGTTATTAACATCATGGATAGCTTGGTAAAAGATCCAGTAATAAGGGTAGAATTATATATATATTAACAGATAGCTTACCAGAAGGGCATGACTGCCAGATTAAACTAGCCACTATGCTAAAAACAGAAATTAAGAAAACAACTTGAGAAATTAACCAAAACCAACCATAGTGAATCTCTGTCTATTATACAAAAAACTCAACCAAAACCTTCAGATCCATAACACCTTCAGAAATCAACATTATTATATCAATTGAGCACCAAGTTATGGGTTTGTTATTTGCTTTGAGACTCCAAATAATTATCTATAACATTACTCTATTAGTTGTAATAATTCTGGCACTGACAGCTCAATCAACTCAACAACCTAATTGGTCTATAAGTTGTTGTGTAATGATGCTGACTGCTGAACCACTGTTCAAGATCTGTTTGATTGTTTGACCATTGACTTTGGTGTCAGTATACATTGCAGTGATGAGTTTTAATTCTAGGGTGGCTCTACTAAATAGTAGTGTTTCAACTGGTTTCTCAAGTTCAAAGGGAAAGATAGTGATAAGTGATTTGTCTTCAGTAATAATTGCTAGTAGTATGTTGTTGGTAAGTGGCTGTTTTTGTTTAGCTTTCAAGTTGTTGGATGTGGCATCTTCTGGGATAATCAGAAGACTTAAATAGTGTTGGGAATTCAGATTTTGGATGTATCCAGTTCCTGAACTCCACTGGCATAATCTTAATGGCTGGTTTGATGAGCTGGGAATTGGTTGGTAGACAACCATTGCTAATCTTCAGTTTTAAGTAACTCTTAATTTGGGATTTTCTGATGTTATTTGAGCTGAATTTAGTAGTGATATTAGAATTTGTTGAGGTTAATATATTACTTGTGGCTGTAGTAGTTAATATATTATGGGCATTATTAGTTAATATATTGGAGATGAGTATAATTGCTGCATCATTGGTGCTTAATACATTGGTTAAGTCACTTGAGCATAATATGGTTGCTATTGATAAGATTCTGGTGATTAATTACTAATGTAATTCTGAGTTTGAAGTCAGTGATCAGAGTTTCAATACTGATTACTCAATCATTAATTACTTAACTATTTACAATATTCAAATTGCAAATATTCTTGTTTACCACAATAGTGGCACACACATGTTTTTTGCTGCTACTGTTGATTGGTTGAAGATAATAGGCGTGATTGATTTTGAAAACAATTTGCATTTCCCTGATTATTTTATCATTATGGAGATTGATAAATGGCTTGATTGTTAGCTAAGTATCCCTCTAATTTCTAATTGATTGATTCACTGAATTGCTTTAGCTTGGAATTCAAGTTAAATAATCTGTTTATTACTAGATTTATGACTTGAGTGTAGTTAGCTTTAAATTCAGCTACTTCAAAATCTTTGGCATTTGTGACTATGGCTTGAAAATCTGCTGGATGTAATAGATGTATGCATTAAAAAATACTACTGTATAGGCTTCTGATGAATTGATTTAGAATTTGTGGTGCTGTAAAATAATCAGCTTGTATTGCCTGAATTTGGTGCAAATTTCTATAGAAGCATCTTAGGTAGGTAGTAACTGTCTCATTTTCTTCTTGTTTGATAGTAGTAAAAGTATTAGCTAGACAATTAATACTATTATTGTTGTTAAAATATTGTAGAAATGCAAGCTTGAATGCATTGAAATCTTGAGGTTTGTTGGCCAAGCTTTAATATTATGAGTTGGCAGTATCCTGAAAAAAGTATGAGATAGCTTGTATGGCTTTGGCATTATTCCATCTATTGGCTACAATGGCTTTTTTGACATTGTTTAGTCACATCTGGGCATTATCCTCTTTGCCAGTAAATTTTTTAATCTTGGTAATTGGTTCATATGCTATTTGTTATTGTTGCTGTGACAGTTGTTGGAATAATTGCTGCAATTGTTGTTAATATTGTACTTGTGGCTATTAAATCAATTTAATTGGTGGCTGATTAATCACATTTATTGGAAGTAAGTTTTGTGGATTAATTATGTTGGAATTTGGATTGTTCTGATTTTAAGGGGTTTAAAGATTTGGAGTTTCAATTTTCAGATTTTCAAAAATTGGGTTTTGCTGAGTTTAAACATTCAGAGTTTTAATTTTTGGGTTTTTGACAATTGGGTTTTGGTAATTGAATTCCTAATTGTCATTTTCCTCTTTTTTTAATTTCGTTAATTCCCAAGAACTTGTGATTTTGAAATCTGGTGAAGGTAGTGAAAATTGAAATCCTAATAATATTGGTAATTGCGATTTAAATTTCTTAAAATATTTGCTGTAGATTCCTAATAGATCAGTTTTTGATTGTTTATTTTGAAATGGTATTCATGCTAATAGGGTTTTTATGTTTGATGTAGATACATCTGCTGATAAGATGTTGATGATGCTTTCCAGTGTATAGTGATATAATAAATTGGTTAATGATTTAAGTCTTGTTTTCTTTGAAGTATTACTGCTGGTGTTTGAAGTTTTTTTTGCCTTTATTTGCGTAAGTGATTAAGTATCTTTGCTGAGTGTGATTTTCAATTTTTTTGTTGATTTCAATAAAGATTGCTGTGAAATTATGATTTGTTGATAGGCTGGTATTTTGGATTAATTTGTTATAGAAATTTTTTCTTGCTGAGTCAATTTTTACTGGTACTCTTAACAAATATGAAATTCTTTTATTGACATAGAAGTTAAAGGCTGATTCTGCTAATAAGTGATTGCTAGTTAATTCCAAGTGTTAACAGTAGTATTGGAATAAGGATTTGGTGAATCTTAAATAGTTTGTCCCTATTCTTTCTGGTTCTGCCACTTTTGAATAGTTGTTTGTTGGTAGTGGTTCTCTGTAGAATTAGACTTTACAGAAAGTACCAAATGTTACAAGTGATTATTTGGGGTCTTAAAGCAAATAACAAATCCATAACTTGGTGCTTAATTGATATAATGATGTTGGTTTCTGAAGGTTTTTGTAATTTGAAGGTTTTGGTTAAGTTTTTTGTATAATAAACAGAGATTCAATGGTTGTTTTTAGTAGTCTCTCAGAATCACAATTCTGTCAAATTTCTTTTTTAGTATGGTAGCCAATAATTTGGCAGAGATGCTCTTCTGGTAAGCTATCCTTAATGTATCAAACTTTATACTCTTCTTTTGAAGTCTTTTACCAGACTATTTTTGATGTCAATAACTCAGCACTTTATTCTTTAATTAATTAGTTCACAATAAAAAATAAAAAATAACAGAAAAGAAAATAAAAGAAAAAAAAAATAAGCCAAGGCAATGAATGTTAATATCCTGTCAATAGTCATAATTAAGAGCTATTGTTCTAGTGTGGTTAAAGATTAATAGCTATTAACATGAAGTGTTAATAGTGAATAATAGATTGAGATAGTCAATATTTATTTATTAATATTTGTGATTTGAAAGATTGCTTAGATTAAATCTAAACTGAGAGGTCTGTCTTTTTTATTTCTAATACTACTGCTATATATGCATAATTGAGATTTCTTAATTCTTCGATTCTTCACACCAGAAATCTTGAAATTTTTGGAATCCTGCAATTCTTTTAAGAAAAATTCTGGAATTCTGGAATCCTGCAATTTCTTGTACAAGAATCTTGAAATTCTTGGAATCCTGCAATTTCTCTAAGAAAAATTCTAAAATTCCACTTTTTACTATATCTATTTCTGATTGGCTAATTTATATGTTAATCTATTTCTTATATTCTTAGAGTAACAATGTGTAAATAAGATTTTAATCTGATAACAGTTTTTCTTAAGTATTTAAGATTAAATTCTGTATTAGTATTATGTATTTATTCTGACATAATATCCTTATTATTATCATTAAATTATTTGAGTACTTGTTTTTTGGAAATATTTGGAAACATAATATATTGTTCAAGATTAGAATTAAGATTTGAATTGTTATTGCTGCTGTTATTATTGTGGATGGTATTAAAACCATTGTTGTTATTATTATTGAAGTTTGAATTAGGATTAAATTTGATTCTAATTTTAAAATACAGCTGCTGATTGGTTCTTTTTTTAAAAAATTAAATAGATCATATGTAATGATAAATTGTAAATAAAATTACAATCATTACAATATTCAAAGTTACTGAAAATTAAGTAATATTTATAGAGTTTAATATTTAATTGTTTTAAACATTACTTTTGTTTTTTTTGAGTGGGTGTTAGGTCTTGGTAATGTTTGTAAAATTGTTTTAAATTACTCAAAATGTTAATAAAAATGTCTGAGTTTTGGATAAAAATGATTTTAATAGATTTTGGTAGTTTATTTTTAATCATTAATATTTTGTTAGATGAAATGTTTTCAACTTTGGCACTTGTTATTCACCATATTTTGTTTTTGTTATGTGGATATCTATTCAAACATGAAAGTACTCAGTTCTATATAATATTGAATAGCATTTTTTTTTACCCAGTTACTAATAAAGATTATGTATTGGTATTATTACAAATGATTATTTGGGGTGTTGATATAAATAACAAATCTATAACTTAGTACTTAATAGCTTGACTAATGTTGATAAATCTAAAAATTTTTATGATCTAAAGGTTTTTATATCTGAAGATTTTGGTGTTTAAAAATTTTGGTAGAGTTTTTTGTATAATAAACAAAGATTCAATAATTGTGTCAGTAGTCTTCTAAAATAATTATTCTATTAAATTTTTTTCTTTAGCATAATAACCAGTTTATTTTGGCAGCTGTGCTTTTCTGGTAAGTTATCTATTAATTTATAATTTCTATACTCTTATTTTTAAGTCTTTTATCAGATTATTCTTGATATCAATTACTCAGCACTTAATCTCTTTAATCTGTTAGTAAGTTAATACAACAAAAAAAAATAAAAAAAAATAAAAAATTAGTATTTTGTTAATAACTATAATCAAGAACTATTGTTCCAGCATGATTAAGTGTTAAATGTTATTAACATAAAGTATTGATAAATAAAAAAGTGATTAGATTTTCAATCAAGCAGTAATAATATGAATTAGATGATAATAAGTATGTTTTTATTTGTGATTGTATTAATGAATTCATTTCAATTAATATTAACTATCTGTAAAATAAGAGTTAATTAATAGATAAGAAAGAAGATATTAACTTAAAACTGAAATCTAAATACTTTTTTTGCTTTTAATGCTACTATTATATATACATATTTTGTGTTATATAAGATTTCTGAAATCTTGTGATTTTTTTAGTAAAATTCTAAAATTCTACAATTTTTTACAAAAAATTCTGGGATTCTAGAATTCTGAAATTCTGCAATTCTTTACAAAGAATTCTGGGATTCTGAGATTCTGGAATTCTGCAATTTTTTTAAAGGAATTTTGGAATTTTTTTATTACTACACCTACTTTTGATTAGTTATTCTTTTAACTATAATATTTTTAATTTTTATGAGTAATATTATTTCCTCTTTTTAATATTAAGCTTTATTAAAATTTTTTAAACTTTCTAAATTTTTTTCTTAGATTAGCTCCATAAATCTTTTTTTCAGAATTGTTTTTGTAATTTTGGTCTGTAATTCTTCAAATTAAGCATTGATTAATTTTCTCAATTGATTAATAGTTACAGTGTCTATTGTTGAATGTAGTAATATTTCTAGTCTGTCTTGAAATTTTATTTGTAATTAATAAATAGCTCTTGTATATGTGAACAAATTGTTTTTTCTGACAATTTATCCAATTTGTTGTATTTGAATTGGATCAAATTTTCTCTTTGTTTTATCAATATATAAGTTTTTGATACTTAATTATTGTTCTAACTGATAGTAACAAAAGTTTTTTGAAATTTGTTGTATCCATTGGTTTTAATTTTCTAAAATCTAGTTTTTTTCTGATATTAGTTTTCTTGGATCTTTTAATGTTTTTTTTATTTTTTCTATTATTTTGTCTATAGTATTTTCCAAATTGTAATGTTTGAAATATTATTCTTTGGTTTAGTTTTTTTATGGTATTTTTTTGTCTTTGTATTATATTATGTGTTTATTTATGATAATTTCCAGACTTGATTTTTGTTGTTGAATTAATTGTAGTAGTTGTTGTATGAGTAAGTAAATGTTATCAGTAATTTCCATTTTTTCTTGTTGGTTTTGTTATATATATTAGTTCTTTATATACTGTTATAGTAAATTAATTTAACATATTTGCTTCAATAATAATAATTGGTTTTAAATCTTGTGAAATTTTATCTGGTTTGACTAGTATTCTTTGTATTCCCAGTTGTGGAATATTATTAATAGACAATAATACTATATTATAATATGGTTTCAGTCAATTTTTATGTGCTGTTTTAGCTAAAATTTTGTTGTTTCATCTTAGTTTATAAGCTTTATTTCTTAAAATTTCTTTAATGTAAAATGGTTTGTTCCATTTGGGATCAAATTTTTCACTCCATTGTTTTTCTGTTTTGGTACAATATAAAAGTATTTTGTCTTCAATTCTGAATTTAACTGGTTTATCTGGTAATTAGTTATTATGTCATTTTTTTTGTTTTTTTTGTGATCTTTGAATGTTATCAGCTGCTCTTTATCTTTTGTTTTCTAATATTTCCATTAATTATATGTTCTTTTTAGCAATGTTTTTTAAAAGTTGGCTTTTGTTATTGGTTTTATTGAATATATGTTGATGTCTATTTCAACTAATAATGTTGTTGTTCTACTATAAACAAGTTTAAATAGTATTACTTATGTAGTATCTTGCTTCATTGTCTAATAAGCAAATAATACTGATAATATAAACAAATCCCATTTGTTTTGGTTTTCTTGGCTGATTTTTGCTATTACTTCACACAATATTCTGTTGAAATACACAACTACTAATTTTCACAATAGTTCTCTATAAACAATTTTCATTAACTGTTAAAATATGGCTGGTGTATTAATTAAGCCAAATAGCATAACTTTAAATTCAAAATTTTCTTCTCAAGTTGTAAAAGCCATTTTCTTCTTATCTTCTGGTTTCATGACTACTTGCTAATAACCATTATCTAGATCTAATATTGAAAACCATTTCTTTCCTCTAAAAGTATTAAATAATTCCTGAATACATGGAGTGGGGTAGTTGTTTCTACAAGTTACACCATTTAGTTTTTTATAATCCACACAAAAATGGATTTTTTTATTCTTCTTATAGACTAGTATTATTGGTGACAACCATAAACTTATTGATAGTTAAATTAATCCATTATCCAATATTCTGTTGATTTCTTGTTGGATAATTTTATGGCTAACTAGTGGTACTTGGTATGTTTATTGTTTGATTAATATTGTATCTCCAGTCTTGATCTAATACTAGATAATATTAGTTTGGCCAAATTTGTTTTTATTTACAAAAATGTTATTGAAATTATTGAGTAATATTTTAAGTTGCATCTGCTGAAATGGGTCTAAGTTTCCTAAATTTATTTGTTCTAATTGTTTTGGTTGGAGCAAATAATATTCTTCTCATCCATATATTGTTTGTAATGTGATATTCACATATTTGCATAGTTGTGAAAAATCTGGAATAGTGCTTGGTGGTTGGTCTTCAATTTTGGTACTTAAATATCCAATAATAATTCCTTTTGATATTTTTATAACTTCTCTAGTTGTGTTGTATATGGGAATTTTTATGTGTTTCGGGCTTTTGGCTGGTATATAAAGATTGGTAAGTCCAATTTTTCTTAATTCACAAAGTGTAGTTTCTACTTCCAAGATTTAAGCTTGATCTTTTACTTTCTTTTCTATGGCTAATATGTACTGATTATATGATGGAATAAAAATTGATTGACAAGTAAAGATAATTTCTCCCTTGTCAATAATTTTTTTCTTTGCCATATTAATTAGTACATCTATTCTTCCTGTGGATTCGAATCTACTAATTCTTTTAGCTGTAATCTCTAATTTTTTTTTGTTTCCTATTAATATTAACTGAGCTATTTTAACCAGAAGCAGAAATATTGTTTTTGCTATCTTTTTGTTGGGCTCTATGATATAGATCTTTTCTGAATTATTTTGTAGTATTGCAATAATATTTCCTATATATTCTGTATCAATTATTTCTCCTCTAATATTGATCTTTTTTTTGCTAAACTACTCCTAAATGCTAGTTGAACTATTGTTGTTGCTGGAATTTCCAGTGCTATTTTCAAATTGATGCATGTATGGAAATATGGCTCTAATTTGATAACATTTTTCCCAAGATATCTCAAGTCAAACTTTGTATTAGTATTATATACACATTCTGGCATAATACTTTTACCATTATTACTGAATCATTTTAGTTCCTGTTCCTTAGAGAGATTAGGGAGCACAATGTATTGTTTGGGATTTGAATTGTTATTATTATTATTGCTATTTTGAATGGAGCTGGAACTGTTATTTTTATTATCATTGTCAAAGTTTGAATTAAAATTGAATGTTAATTCCAATTCTAATACACAGCTGCTGATTGGTTCTTTTTCTTCTGAAATCATATAGATCATGTATGGTAGTAGATCATAAACAATGTCACAATTATTACAATACTTAAAGTTATTAGAAATAAAACAATATTTGCAGAGTCTTGCATTTAATTGTTTTAACTACTGCTCTTGCTCCTCTCAAGTAAATGCTAATTCTTGGTAGTGTTTGTAGAATTGTTCTGGGTTTATGAGATTTAGGACAATGTCTGAATTTGGGGTCTATTTGAGTTCTATGAATTCTGATGAGTTGTTTTTAATTATTTTTATTTCTTCTGGTAATATATCTTCAATTTTGGCTAGTGCCATTTGCCATATTTTATTGTTGTTATGTAGACAACTATCTAACTATTTTACTGTTCTTCTTCAGACAGTGTTTATTGACATACCCTTTCATATCCAATCATTGATTAGAATTGTGTATTGGCACAATTTATTACATATTTCTCTCCATCCAGAAATGTCATTCCACATTTCTTCATCTAAAAGAGTTTTTTTACATGCAAGACATGGTTTGTTGTCCTATTTTCCCTGTCTTTTTGGGCAGCCAAAACATTTAAGAATGCATAAATGACAATAAAACTTTGTTGCTGTTGGCTATTCTTTGTTGTTATTATAGCATACACCTATTGTTAACAATTTTTTGCCATAATCAATGCAAATTAGTTTGGATTGGCAATAGTTGTTTTGTTGGTGGGATGTGGTATATAGAATATGTGTAGAAGTAGTGGCTTGTGTGGTTTTTTTTTCTTTTCTTTCCCTTTCCTTTTTCTTTTTCTCTTCCAGATTGAAATCAGTGATAGTTTATTGTAATTGTCATTAGTCCATAAAACTTAATAGGCTTCCCAGTTAGGTTTCATTTTTTTTTCTTTAAGTTCTATCAATGGTGCTAGTGTGAGGTTTTTGAAGTGTCCACAAGTTGCTGGTACTTATGTATACTGACTATTCTGGTTGAATTGAAGCTCTTATGTGGTTCAATTGAGTATTGCATTAGTTTTGGATAGTCAATCATTGCTAATTAATGCTTGGTACTAAGTGGCTTCTATTATTAACACCTTGATAGTTGTAACAATACTGTTGACTTTAAAAGAGAAGTCATCAATTTTGCCAATAAAAGTTTTGATTGCTCTATCAGCTGTAATAATTTTAGTACTGACTGTATGATCAACTTAATAATCTAATTGGTTTATGAGTTGTCATGTAATAATGCTGTCTGTTGAACCACTGTCTAAAATTAGTTTAATTGATTGACCATCAACCTTGACATTAGTGTACATTGTGGTAATGAGTTTGACATCAAAGGCAGCTCTACTAAAAAGATGCATTGCTATTGGTTTTTTGATTTTAAAGAAAAAATGGCTGCTAATGATTTGTTATTGGTGACCATTGCTGGTAGAATGTTGCTGGTGAGTGGTTTCTGGTTGGTTTTCTGATTGTTGGTTTGTGTGCTTTTGGGGATTACAAGAAGGCTTAAATAGTTCTGAGAATTTGGGTTTTAGGTGTATCCAGTTTCCAAATTTCTTGGATATGATTCTAAAATTTGTTGGAATGTGCTAGAGATCAGTTGCTAAACAATCATTGCCAATCTCCAGTTTTGCTAAATGGTTCTTGGCCTTTGATTTCCATTGGACACAGTCATGAGTAGTGGTGTTTGAATAGTTTGTGGTTAATACATTACTAATGGCTGTGGTGGTTGATATATTATGAATATTGTCAGTTGATAAATTGAAGATATATATATTGGTTGCTGTGTCATTTGGGTGTAATTAGGTTGGTATTGATTTTGATTTGGGTAATAGCTTGGAGATTGAAATCTGCAATCAAGGTTTCAATATTGATTTCCCAATTATGAATTATTGGTATAAACTCAGCAGCTGGCTCTAACATGATCTTGTTTACCACAATTGTAGCAAATGCAAATCTCTGGTTGCTATAGTTGATTGGTTGATAATGATAGACATGCCTGATTTTGTAAACAATTTAAGTTTTCTAAATTATTGTATTGTTATAGTAGTTGATAAATTGTCTGATTATTAGCTAAGTACTCTTCTAATTTCTGATTGATTGAATTACTGAATTGTTTCAATTTGGAATCCAAGTCAGATGATCTATTTATTACTAGATTTATAGCTTGAGTGTGGTTGGCTTCGAGTTTTGCCAATTCAAAATTTCTGGCATAAGTAACTGCTGCTTAAAAATTGGCTGGATGTAATGGGCATATGTGTTAGAGAATACTGCTGTATAGACCACAAATAAACTGGTATAAGATTTATGGCTCTGTGAAATAATTGGCATCAATTGTTTAGATCTAATGCAGATTTTAATAGAAGTGTCCCAAGTAAGTGATGACTGCTTTAACATCTTCTTGTTTTATAGTAGTGAATATATTGGCCAAGCAGTTAATGCTATTATTGTTATTAAAATATCTTAGGAACTTAATTTTAAATATATTAAAATTTTGGGGTTTATTTGCCAAGCTTTAATATCACAAATTATTAGTATCCTGTAGAAAATATGGAATTGTCTATAATACTTTAGTATCATTCCATTTGTTGGCTGCAATGGCTTTTTTTATGTTGTTAAGTCATACTTGGGTGTCATTCTTCTTGTTAGTGAATTTCTCAATTTTGGTAATAAATGCATATGTTATCAATGCTAATAGTAATTGTTGTTGTGATTGTGGTTGAGGTTGCTGTTGCAATTGCTGCTGAAATGGTGGTTATGGCTGTTGCTATTGCTGTTTAACAATTGGTAAGGCTAGTGGTAGATCAATCACAATTACTAGATATAAGTTTTGGGGAACAATAGGAATGGTATTTGGATTGTTCTGATTTTGCTGAGTTGAAATAATCAAGGTTTCAATTTCTGGGTTTTCTGGGATTGAATTTTGCTTATTAATTTCTTGATCATTGTCTTTTTCTCTCTTAAAGTCAGTTATTTTTCAAGGACTAATGGCTCCAAAATTTGGTTGTGATGGCAGTAATTAAACTCCTAATGGTATTGAGAATTGTGATTTAAATTCTTTAAAATAATTATTATATGTTCCTAATAATTCTGCTTTCTTTTGTTTACTTTGGAACAGAATTCTGTTTAGTAATATTGTCATGTTTATGATAAATGTGCCTATTGATGTTATATTAATGATGCTTTTGGACATGTAATAATATGATGGATTAGCAGGTAAATTGACTCTCTGTTTTTTTCAAGTAGATAATTGTATTTGTTTTGGAGTTCCTGCTGGTGTTTGTAATCTTTTTTTTTCTTTGTTGGCAAAGGTAATGAAAAATTTTTGTTTGGTGTATTTTTCAATTTCTTTGTTTATTTTCATAATTAGTGGTGCAAATAAATGATTTTGTGGCAGTGTGGTGTTTTAAAATAATTTACTAAAAAAATTGTTAAAGGCAGATTCTGGATCTCCTTGGCCTTCCAAATAATATAGAATTCTTTTATTAACATAGTAATTGAAAACTAATTCTGCTGACCAATTATTATTTGTTAATTCAAGATAGATGTGATAATGTTGGAATAAAGATTTTGCAAATTCCAAGTGGTTTGTTTTTATTTCTTCGGATTCTGTCACTGTTTCAGATGGTTGCTATTGGTGCTGGTTCTCTGTTAAATTACATTTTACAGAAAGCATCAAATGTTACAGATGATTATTTGAGATCTCAAATCAAATAACAAACTCATAACTTGGTGTTTAATAGCTAATATGATTGAAAGTTTTGGTGATCTAAAGGTTTTGGTTGAGTCCTTTATATAATATACAAAGATTTAATAGTTGTTTTCAGTAGCCTCTCAGAATTGCAATTCCATTAATTCTTTTTTTGGCTTAGTGGCTGGCAATTCTTTGGTAAGTAATCCTTAATTTTTAGTGTCTATTTTCTTATTTGGAGTCTTTTACTGGACAATTTTTAATGTTAATAACTCAGCACTTAATTTTTAATCAATTAGTAATTAACAAAACCAATAAAAAATAATAACAGAAAGTAAAGAAATAAAGAAATAAGCCAAGACAATGCAAAGTTAGTATTTCATCAATAGCTGTGATCAAGATCTATTGTTCTAATATGGTCAAGTATAGTTTACTATCAATATAGAGTGTTGATAGTGAACAATTGAATTGATATAATTAATAAGTATATTTATTAATAGTGTAAATATATGAATGCTAACTAGGAAGTAGAACTCAGATGTTTTTTTCTGTTTTTAATACTACTGTAATATATACATAATTAAGATTCCTTAATTTTTCAATTCTTTGTACCAAGAATTCTAGAATTCCTGGAATTCTGGAATTTTGCAATTTTTTTATATGAAAATCCTATAATTCTGGAATCCTGCAATTCTTTTGAGAGGAATCCTGGAATTCTTAATTTTACTATATCTACTTCTGATTGGCTAATTTATATACTAATATGATTCCTATATTTTATAAGTAACACTGTTTTATTAACAAATCTGAAAGCATAATATATTGTTTGAAGTTATAATTAGAGTTTAAATTGTTATTGTTGTTGCCATAATAAATGAAGTTGAAACCATTATTGTTGTTATTATTGGAGTCTGAATTGAAATTAAATTTTGATTCTAATTCTATAACACATTTACTGATTGTTCTTTCTTTTTAAAGATTGAATAGATCATATATGGTAATGGATTGTAGATAAAATTACAATCATTACAATATTTGAAGTCATTGGGAATTAAACAATGTTTACATAGTCTTGTATTTAATTGTTTCAAAAACTGCTCTTGCTTTTTTTTAGTAGGTACTAAGTTTTGATAGTGTTTATAGAATTGTTTTAGATCACTTAAAATATCAGAAAATGGGAATAAAAACAGTCTTAACTGGTTCTGGTGGGTTGTTTTTAATCACTAATATTTCACTGAGTGAAATGTTTTTGATTTTAGCACTTACTATTTGCCAAATTTTGGCTTCATCATAGGGATAACCATCTAAACATAATAATGCTTGGTTCTACATAATGTTGAAAAATATTTCTCAGTTTACCTAATCACTTATTAGAATCATGTACTAACATAATGTGTCACACATTTTTCTTTAACCAGGAATGTTATTTCATATTTTTTTATCGAATAATGTTTCTCCACAAGCAAGACATAATTTATTGTTTTACTTTTTTTGTCATTTTGAATAACCAAAACACTAATAATAATATGACTTGCAGTAATAATGAATATGCATCCAGTAGTCTTTGTCTAACATAATCCAAGCTTTTATAAATAAAAGCTTCTTCTTATAGTCAATACACTTAAGAGAAATATAAGGTGGTTTTTTTTGTGTCTATTGAGTATGAGATGTACTAACTGTTGATAATTTCTTTGGTGTTAGTGGTGTTTTGTGATTTGCCTTTTTTTTTTTTTTTTCTTTTGTTGTCTTATAATAAGATTGGTAGCAGTGTATTGTGATCTTCTTTGGTCCATAAAACTTAGTAGATTTCTCAGGTAGATTTGTTTTTTTTTTCTAATTCTATCAATGGTTGTGGTTGGGTAATTTGTGGTTTGAAATAATTACACATAGCTGGTACTCATGTGTGTTGTCTGTTTTAACTGAGCTGTAGCTCTTAAGTAGTCCAGTTGAGCATAGTACTAATTTTGAACAGCCAGTCATTACCAATTAGTGCTTGGTATTGTATGGCTTCTATGATAAGAATCTTAATTGGTGTAATAATGCCATTAATTTCAAATGAGAAGTCATCAATTTTGCCAATTAGAATTTTGGTCACTCTATTGGCTGTAATAATTCTGGTACTAGCAACATAATCAACTTGGTGACCTAATTGGTCTATAAATTGTTATGTAATAATGCTGTTTGCTAAACTACTGTCAAAAATTAGCTTGATAAAATGGTCATCTACTTTGATATTGGTATACATAGCTGTAATAGGTTTAGCTTCAAGGGTGGTTTCATTAAATAAAAGTGTTTTTACTAGTTTCTTGAGTTTAAAAAAAAAGATGAGTAAGTAATTTGTTTGGTAATAGTTGTTAATAGAATTTTGTTGATAAGTAGTTGGATTTAATTGGGTTCTTGTTTGCTAAATTGGGCATGTTTTGGGGTAATTAGGAGACTTAAATAGTTCTGAAAATTCGAATTTTAGATATACCTAATGCCCAAACTCTACTGGTATAATTCTAATAATTGATTCAAGAAACTAGAAATTAGTTGATGCATTACTATTGCCAATCTCCAGTTTTATTGTGTATGAGTAACTTTCAATCTTTGATTTTTGTGTGTTATTTAAACTGAGTTTTGTAACAGTATTTGAAATAGTTGGATTTGATAGATAACTTGTGACTATGGTTAATATATTATTGGTACTAGAAGCTGATAAATTGGCAATAAGTATATTGCTTATTGTATCATTGAAGTATAATATGATTGATATGAGTCTTGATTTGGGTGATAGTTTAGAGTTTAAAATCAGCAATTGGAGTTTTGATATTGATTTTCCATTCATTGATCATTTAACTAAATGTGGCAGTCAATTTGTAAATATTCTTGTTTACTATAATAGTAGTAGATATGTATTTTTTGTTACTACTGTTGATTGGTTGACAATAATAAACATAATTAATTTTGAAGACAATTTGGGTTTTCCAAATTATTGTGACATTGTAAAAGTTAATAAATTGGTTGATTGTTAACTAAGTATTCCTCTAATTTTTGATTAATGGAATTACTAAATTGTTTTAACTTGGAGTTTAAATTAGATAATCTATTTATTATTAGATTAATGGCTTAGATGTGATTAGCTTCTAACTTAGCTGATTTAAAATCTCTAGTATATGTGACTGTGTTTTGAAGTATTTGTAAGTATATTAGATGTATATATTATAGGAGACTATTGCACAGACCACAAATAAATTGGTTTAAGATTTGTGGCACAATAAAGTAATTTGTGTTAATGGTTTGTATTTATTACAGATTTTAGTGAAAACATCCCAAATAAGTGGTAACTGCTTCAGTATCTCTTTGTTTGATGATTGTAAAAGTATTTGCTAAGCAATTGATGCTATTATTGTTATTAAAATATCTTAAAAATTCCAGTTTAAATATGTTAAAGTTTTGGAGTTTTTGGATCAAGCTTTGATACCATAAGTTAATGATATCTTAAAAAAAATATGAGATTGTTTGTAATGCTCTGATATCATTCCATCTATTGGTTGCAATGGCTTTTTTCATGTTATTAAGCCAAATTTGTGTATTATCTTTTTTGATAGTAAATTTTTCAAGTTTTGCAATTAATATATAAGCTATTAGTACAAGTAATGATTGTGGTTGTTGTGATTATTGAAGTTGTTATTGTTGGAATAGTAGTTGTATCTGTTGTTATGGTTTGGTAATTGGTACAACTAGTGGTAAATTAATCATAATTACTGGAGGTAAGTTTTGAGAAACAATAAAAATAGATTTTGAATTATTCTGATTTTGCTAAGTTGAAATAATTAGAGTCTGTATTTCCAGGTTTTCTGAAATCAGGTTTTAGTAATTAAATTCTTGATCTTCATCTTTCTTTTTTTCTGAATTGGTTATTTTTTAAGGACTAATAACTCTGAAATTGGATTGAAGCAGTAGTGATCAAAATTCTAATAGTATTAATAATCACAATTTAAATCTTTTAAAGTAATTACTATAGATTTCTAATAAATTGTTTTTTTCTTGGCTGCTTTAAAATATTATTTTTGCTAATAATAATATACTTCCTAATAATATATTGATAGTATTTTCAGACATGTAATAATATAATGGGTGTATAAGTAAAATGACTTTTGGCTTTTTTTACATATAAGATTGTATTTTTCTTGATGTTTTTGCCAAAATTTGTAATTTTTCTTTTTTATTATCTGCAAAAGTAATAGAAAATTTCTGTTTAATATGTTTCTTAATTTTTTTGTTGATTTTTCTAATTATTAAGGTAAACAAATAATTCTGTAGCAGCATAATGCTTTAAAGTAATTCACTATAGAAATTAGTAAGTGCTGCTTCTGGATTTTTTTGATCTCTTAAATAAGATTTAATTTTTTTATTGAAATAGAAATTGAAAGTTAATTTTGCTGGCCAATGGTTATTGGTTAATTCTAGATGAGTTTAATAGTATTGGAATAAAGCTTTTACAAATCTCAAGTAATTTGTTCTTGTTTTTTTTGATTCTGCCACTATTTTAGATGATTGCTGTTAGTGTTGGTTCTTTGCTAGATTATACCTTACAGAGAGCACCAAATATTACAGGTGATTATTTGAGGTGTTGACACAAATAACAAATCTGTAACTTGGTGCTTAATAGCTTAACTAATATTAGTAAATCTAAAAGTTTTTGTGATTTAAAGGTTTTTATATCTGAAGATTTTGGTGTTTAAAGGTTTTGGTAGAGTTTTTTGTATTGTTATAGTTGAAATTTACACTTTTTATTAATTATCACATGTATTAGCTACTGATGTTATATAATTAGCCACTTTATTTTTAAAAAGTAATCATTGATCTGATTAATGATCTGATTATTGACATAATTATTGACCTGATTATTGACCACTTTTGATTACTATATAAGTAATGAATTTTTTAGCTGTAGAAATACATATAAGAATAAAAGAAATAAATAAAATAAAATAACAACTTTTATTTTAATCATTCTTTTATCACTAATTCTTTTTTCCTATCTTCAAGTATCTGAACATCTTGGAATAAAAAATTACTTGTTAGCATTTACTTACCCTTTTCCTGACTTGTATAATTGTAGTATTTTAAAGATTATTGAATAAAATGTGACTGAAGAGTACATCTGATATCTGATATTGAATTCTAAAAGTGCAAATGTGAGGTATAGAATTATACTAATATGTGATCATTTGTTGACAGTATAGACTATCCCTTTACTTTCAGATTTTTCAGTTACTTTTTAAAAAGTATAGCGACTGAAATATTTTATGAGACTAATCTTGTACATTGAATTCTTACTCATTTAATTTACTCCTTGAAATCTCTTTGATTATTTTCATTATCTTACAATTCTGTTCTTTCTTGCTATCTGTTAACTTGTTATTCTAACTCATAACATAAAAGTAGTGCTCCTTGTAAAGTTGTTAAAATCCACTTTGTTTTTTATTGTATGCGTGATTATTTATACTTGCCACAATAATTAAAAGAACACTTTAAAACACACAACAAAAATAATCTAGACTTTATTAAACTTAACCTTTTGCTCTTCTGCTTGATTTGTTTTTCCATTAAAAAACAATCCAGTAGACAATTCCAAGACTTTTGAAACTGGTTCTTAAATGAGCATTCAACTAAAATCTACACAGCCTATACAATCTATTACTTTGACCAAGCTTATTTTAAAGACAACTTTGAAAAAAGAAACAACAGTATCAATCAACTTTTATACTCCACAACCTTTGAACAACAGTCTCCTGATTTCAAATATCTGAATCATCAAATCCACATTTGGATTGCTGCCCATCAATCAACTGAAACTTCCTTTGAAACAGAAGAAAAAAGCTACCAAACTGCTTCTGTTTTTGACTTTTTATCAAGCAAATTAGACTTATCCACACAAACAGTTACCTCTGAACCAATAGCTAATGATCTTATGTAAGCAAACATCTTGGCCACTTTTTAAGGTATACAAACTGCTCTAGGAAGAAGAAACAATACCCCACTACTACTATTCAAAGGTGATGCACAAAATCCAATTGAATGGTTAGATGATTTTGAAAAAACTGTCACAGCCAATCAATATGATAATAAATACAAGTTCCAAATTGTTGGTGGCTATCTTCAAGGCTTTCCTGCTACCTGGTTCTTACAAGAAACAGATGCCAATGTCCATTAAAAAATTATTAAATGAACATCTGCAAATACTGGAGAGAACAATACCTCTTTTACTACCCAGTTTGAAAATAAGTTCAGAATCCCAATTTTAATATCCAAGTGGCACATGAAATTAGAAAGAAAAACTCAAGACCCAGGAAAAATAATAACTGAATATGCCAAAGCAATAAGAAAGCTAATTAAATGGGTAGACTCAGAAAGAAATTGGACAGAAAAGCAGAAAATACATTCCTTTACAAAAAAATTGAGAACTGATTTCTCATATGTTTTCTGGTCTTAAAAGATAATCCCACAATAAATATGGCTATTGAACTTGCCCAAAAAATAGAAGATAACCAAAAAATGCATCTGGAATCTACTTTTCTTGTTTTTGCTTCTGCTTCTGTTATGGCTTTTGCTCCCAAAATGGCTGTTATCTTTTTTGCTGCCTAAACTTAAGATCCAAATGAACAGTTAATAGATAGACTTATAGCTAATCTTCTCTGGTTACTAGAACCCTTAGCCTAAGCAGTTAGAGAGAATTAACAACTACAAAGACCCAGATTTGAATCTCATTTTAATCAGCTCCAGCAACTCCCTTATCAAAAACAACAAAATTATGGCTCACTTGTGTGTTATTGTTGTGGATTAACTGAACATTTCTCCAAAGATTGCAACAATCCTTCTCTGCTTTCTCCAGCTCCTAGAAACAATGACAATTAAAACAACAGAACTATTAACAACAATATCTCCAATTAAAGACCTAATCATCCCAACATCAATTTTTTTGAAAAGAATCTTCTAGTTGAAGCTACTGTTTATCAGTCTTTAAACTGGTAGGTGTACCTCCAAAGGATGAAAGTGCAAGCCAACCAGAAGAAAATCCCTTTTATGCTTTTAACCTAATTGATAATAATCATAATATAGATGAACTGGCTATTAATCTCTTTGACTTGACAAAAAAGAAGAAGAAAGCCAAGGTTAATTTCATTTTAGATCTCAACAAAGCCTCAATTTCCATTGCTGATAACAATAAGCCACTAAAAGCCAAAGTTTTTAAGAATTCTCCAAAGTTGGAACCCCTAGAAATAGTACAAAAATCTGGTTATTATTCTGTTGTCAAAGATTTTATGAAAACACTTGCTTATATTATCTTTGGCCAGTTAATAATTCATCTTCAATTTAAAAAAAATCTTTGCAAATTCTTGATTCCTAAGAAAAAAACACCAAAGACCAACAAGCACCCATGCCAAGCTGGACTTGCTGACAACAATAATGTTACTTCTCTTATTTGTAAAGCCCAAGTAGCTGGTATTACCTGAATAGAAAAACCAATCCAAAGTTATAAAGAAACATGACCAAAACATGACCAAAACATAACATAACACAGAATAGTGCACAATAATATTGGATAATGCATTATAACATAGGATAACATGTTATAATGCAGGATAATACAGAATAGCACACAATAATATTGGATAAATGTGTTATAATATAGTATAATGTGTTATCTCACAGAATAATACAGAATAACATATAATAACATCAGATAACATATTATAACATAGAATAACTAGTGATAATATAAAAAAATGAAACAATAACAGAAATAACAAAGCAATAGTTAGTGATAGTAAAACAATTAAAAGTAATTCTGTAAAACCAAAAGAATATATAAAAGTAAGTAGTAGTAAAAATTAGAAAAAGAGACAGATAGATACAAATTTCTAGACAAGAATCAAATATTCATACCTCTTCATCATTTATTATCTTTCCTATTTTATCTTCTGAAATAAACCAATTATTAAAGAAATCAGAATTACGAATTCATGTTCTCAAACTTTGTGGAATTTATGTGAATTAATCCTTGTCTCATATCTTTGTTCTAGGACAGATGCTTTTAGCATAACCACCTTGAACTATTAACAATTTGGACCAATTGCTCTTGATCACAGTAATTGATGATACTAATTTATCTTTTCTTTCTTTTTTTTTTTTTTTTTTTTTTTTTTTTTTTTTTTTTTTTTTTCTTATTTTTTGTGAAGCAGCAACATAGTAAAATTGACTGTCTAGAAATAGACTTCATGATAGCCTGGTAAAAGAGGGAAGCTCTCCCTAAGTTTTGGATATTAACATTATCTTGTTAGCTTACCAGAAGAGCAAAAAGACAACACCAGACCCTAACAACTGCACTCGTTAGCTTAGAAAAGAAAGCTCACATTTATGAAAAATGTTGCAATCGATGAAAGACAAACTCTGTGCCTTATAACCAAAGAACTTAATAGGTAAAATCACATCCAGAAATAGATCTTCAGAAACTGATAATCAAAACTAAGCCAACAGAATTACACGGAAGACACATTATCAATAATTGAGAGCACCAAACATTACTATTTCTCATACCCACCAAGTTTACTCATAACACTAGTTACTTCATTGATCTGATCCTAGACAATAGATTATCTGTTAGCATTATTGCCAAACACTTCTTAGAAACAATTGGCAAAAAGATTGATGAATTGTTCACAAGACCAATGACTAATGTACATAATAATAATAAAAAAGATTTGGATATAGCCAAAGCTGTTTCTGTCTGAATTAATGGCATTAGCATTGAAACTAACATGAAAGTATCTGAAGCAAAAGAATACACCATAATAGTTGGCAATAAATGGCTTAAGAAAGCAAAAGCCTTGCTTAATTATAAACTCTGTAAACTAACCATCAGATGTAGTAAAAAATTTATCATGGTTAAGTGTTGCCATTAGACAACTCCTCCAATACTCAAACAAAGCCAAAAAAAAAAGCAATCAGATGAGTCAGATGATGAAGAAAGTGATAAAGAAGATAAACAAGAAGAACAAAAAGAAACTGCTGAACTTGTCTACACTATTTTTACCAACAATAGCAAACCATTAGATAATATCAAAGCAAATAAAGAAAAAATTATGGTAAATGACAAGCTGATTTGTTGGCCCTACTATGATATTCTCAGAAAAATCTTTGACAGAAAGCCTGGCAAGAAAGCCAAATACAGTTATTGGTGACATGATCTTTGTGTCCAGTGCTGGTGCAATAAACCATTGTACTTTTCTAGCAATAAATACATGTCCTGCCTGATCTATTACAAAGATTAAAAACCAATCAGCTTGATACCTTGTAAAGAAATAAAAAAAGTTCAAAAGTCTTTTAAGAATAAACTATCTGAGATTTAATCATTAATTATAGAACAAAAAAAACTCTTCTCTAAAGAAAAAAAAGTGAATATTGAAAATCTATTGGCTAAAAATAGCCCAGTTATATTTAAAGAAAGTAATGCTCCTGGATGCACTCATGTAATACAACATATTATTACCACCAGAAAAACTTGTTCTATCCACTTAAAGCCTTATTAGTCCAATTATTACAATGATAAATTCATTAAGAAAGAAATAAACCAGATAAAAATCTTGGATTCATACAAAAAACCAAGAGCAAATAGGTATTTTCAGTTGTAGTAATATCCAAGAAAGGTGGAATCTTATACTTTTGTGTTGACTACTGCCAATTAAATGTTATCATTAAAAAAAACATGTATCCACTCTCCAAAATTGATGCAATGCTAAACCAATTTAATGGTACTGCTTTTTTCTCAATCATTAATCTAACTGCTAAATTCTGGCAAGTAAAGATAGATCCAGAAAGCAGAAAAAAAACTGCCTTTATCACCAAGTATGGCACCTATGAATTCACAGTTATGCTTTTTGGTTTCATTAATGCTCTTCTCATATTTTAATGTCTAATGGACAAAGTATTTGAATTAGTAAAAGAAAACTTTGTTTTAGTTTACTTGAATGACATAATAGTATACTCAAAAACCTGGGATGAACATCTTGAACATTTGCAAAAAGTTTTTAATCTTCTCAGAAATGCTGGTCCTAAGATCAATCCAATTAAATCTTTCTTTGAACATCAATCTACTCAGTTCCTTGGTTATCTTATTACAAAAGATGGAATTTTCTCTGATCCAGCCAAAGTGGAAAAAGTTCAAAACATTAGACAATTAATAAATGTATATAAATTACACTCTTTCCTTGGTTTGACCTTCTATTATCGTAAATTTGTCAAGAATTTTTCCAAAATTGCTGCTCCTTTCAATCAGCTACTTAGAAAAAATGTTAATTATTACTGGAGCACTCATTAACAAAAAGCTTTTGAAATTTTGAAGAAAAAACTGGTTACAGAACCTATTCTTATGCAACTTGATCTAGATCAATCTTTTATCCTCCACACTAATGTATCTGGTTATGGACTTGGTGCTGTTTTCTTTCAAAAAGATGAAGATGGCAAAGAACATATCATAGCATATGTCAGTAGAACTTTCACACCAGCCAAAAGGAACTACTCCATTACTAAGCAAGAATGCTTAGCAATAGTTTGGGCTACTAGTTACTAGGACAAATATCTTTTTAGTGTGAAGTTTTTGGTGATAACAGATCACCAAGCCTTGGTTTGGCTATGTAACAAAAAAAAACTGAAACACAAATAGATAACTTGCTGAATATTTCACTTGGACAAATTCAACTATAACATCCAACACCACAAAGAAGCTATTTATCAAAATGCCAATACTCTCTTCAAACTTACCATTCAGTAATAGTATAATCTTCTCAAATTAAACCAACTTAATTATTAATAACTCCTCTTTTAACAAAACATAATAATAAACTTGGACAACTACTTTGCCTTAATAGAATTTTTAGGTAAAGGACAATACTTACCAGAATACACTTGACAACAAAGAGAACATTTGTGCAAACAATCAAATTTCTATTTGATCCACCAAAACCAATTATATAAAAGAAATAAAAAAGATCCTGACCACTTCCAAAGAGTCATCAGATTTGAAAAAAAAGAAATTGTAATATACAACATATATACTGACCCATTAGCTAGACACTTTGGAAAAACAAAAACAATTCAAAAAACTTTAGCTCACTATTATTGGTCTATCTTGAAAAAAAACATTGCTGAATACATTAAAACCTATGACATCTGCCAAAAAAGAGACAAACCCAATCACAAAAAAGATATTCATTCAATCTTTGTTA
Organism: Geosiphon pyriformis; assembly: GCA_016748015.1. NCBI lineage: Eukaryota > Fungi > Glomeromycota > Glomeromycetes > Archaeosporales > Geosiphonaceae > Geosiphon > Geosiphon pyriformis. The sequence goes on from JAAOMT010000617.1 coordinate 82,301, forward strand.
GTCAACTATTTGACAGAATTGGTATAGATGTTATTGAATTTTTAACAATAACTCCTAATGGCAACAGATACATTATTACAGTTATTGACTATCTTACAAAGTGGGTAAAAGCAAGAGCCACTCCAGACCAAACAGTAATCTCAATAGCCAATTTCATTTATGAAAATATTATCTGCCATCATGGCTGCTTCAAAGAACTTTTATCTAATAAAAAAAGAGCTTTTCTCAGTACACTGGTTAAAGAACTTTGTAAAAAAATGAGAATATGTCATAAACTTTCTTCTTCTTACCACTCTTAAACAAATGGCTTAGTAGAATGTTTCAATAGAACACTATGTGAAACTCTGGCCAAAACTAGTGAAGAAACAAACTTATGAGACAAAGTACTGTTTTCAGCTTTGTTTGCTTATAGAACTGTGAATTATGATATAACAAGTTATGAACCTTTTTATCTGCTCTATGAACACATGACAACACTACCAATAAAAATTGACATTGAGACAATACCCTTTAAAAAGATCACAATAGAAAATTACAAAGACATTTTGCAAAAAAAACTTGGTACCATTCTTGACTCCTTAATAGAAGCATGAATAATTGCTTTTAAAAAGATAAAACAGTTCCAAGAAAAGCTTAAAAAAAAGAAAACCTATAAAACACTTTTTTTAAGTATTGGTAACTTGGTAATGGAATACTGTTTAGACAAAGACAATATCTATGGTGATAAATTTTCTAGCCAGTGAAAAGAACTCTTTATAGTCAACAAAGTTTTGAACAATGATTCTTATATTTTTTAAGATCAATCCAGAACAATCTTCAATGATCATCCTGTTTATGATATACAACTCAAGAAATATTATAAACGATCTGATTGGTTGCTTGTTATGGTAATACTGATCCAAATAATTAGCAAAAATCAAGTATAAATAAAAGCATCATTTTCAAAACAAAGATATCTTCAATTAATATGAACAATTATTTTCTGGATTAAAACATTCAAAATGTCTTCTATACTTTTCATAAGTATTGGATCAAAAACTATCCAAATGCTACTCTGACTATTAAAAAACAAACTACCATAACTGATAACAGTAGAACATATACTGTTATTAGACCAAAAAAAACCACTACCAGAAGAGAAAAAATTGGTAGCAAAATGGATAAATATCTGTTAGAGAGTATAACAGCAGCTATACTCTTATCTTTGTTACTTATAAAAAAAACAGATATAGAAAATAGTAGACTAATAAAAAAGTAGTAGTTAGCATGTGAACACACTGCTCAGCAATGTGAAGCAATGTCAAAAATTACAGCACATTACTCAACAATGTGGAGCAATATTAGAAATTAGGACACATTGTTTAACAATGTAAGCATTGCTCAAGAAATCATAGTACATTGCTCAAGAATGTGAGCAATCTCATAGAACATAAATTAGGTATATATAGTGGTAACATTAAAAGCAAAAAAGACAGACCTTTTAGTTTAGATTTGATCTAAGCAACTTTTCCATTCACAAATATTAATAAATAATTATTTACTATTTTAATTCATTTCCCACTATTAACACTTTATATTGATAGTAATTGATACTTAACCACATTGAAAAAATAGCTCTTAATTACAGCTATTGATGGAATACTAACATACAAATTGCCTTGGCTTATTTTTTTATTTCTTTTTCTTGCTTTATTTTTGTTGTTATTTTGTTAACTTGATTAAAAGAAATTACACATAAAGGTACTAATGTCAGAATATAGCACTGGTAAAAAACCCAGGAATAAAAATAGACACTTGAAATTGAGGATATCTTACCAGGAGAATTACCGGCCATTATGCTGAGAAAAAAATTGATAAAACCGTGGTTTCAGGAAGCTACAGATAAAACTCTCAATTAAATCTCTGTTTATTATACAAAAGACTCAACCAAAACATTCAAATACAAACAATCTACAAATATTACCAACATCATTAATTGAACACCAAATTATGAGTTTGTTATTTGATTTAAGACTCCAAATAATCACCTGTAATATTTGGTGCTTCCTATGAGATTTAATCTTACAGAAAACCAGCACCAACAACAATCCAAAAAGTGGCAAAACCAAAAAGAATAGGGACAAACCATTTAAGATTCACTAAATTTTTGTTTCAATATTACTGTTAACATTTGAGATTAATTAACAATTACCTATCAGCAGAATCAGCCTTTAACTTCTATGTCAATAAAAAAATCTCATATTTGTTCAGAGTACCAATAGAAACCAACTCAGCCAAAAGAAATTTCTACAACAAATTAATTTAAAATACCAGTCTACCAGCAAACTATAATTTTACAGCAATTCTCACTGAAATTAATAAAAAAATTAAACATCATATTCAACAAAGATACCCAATTACCTATGCAAACAAAGGCAAAGAAAAACTACAAACACTAGCAGTAATACCAACCACTTATTTAGAAGAAAACAAGAGTAAAATCTCCAACCAATCCATCATACTATTATATACTTAGAAGTACTATTAACATCTTATTAGTAGGTGTATCCATATTAAATATGACATTAACATTTGGATAACTCCTATTTTAAAGTAAACAAAAGAAAGCAGAATTATTAGGAACCTATAACAATTACTTTGAAGGATTTAAATCGCAATTGCCAATACTATCAGAATTCTAATTACTGCCACCTCCACCAGATTTTGGAACTGCAAGTCCTTGGGAGATAATAGCTTCAGAAAAAAAAGAAAAAAAAAAAGAAGATAAAGAATTTAATTACCAAAACCCAATCCTAGAAAATCTGGAAGTTGAAGTTCTGAATATTCAAATCCAGCAAACTTCAAACAATTCAAACCCTGAGTTAATTAATTAGCAAAACTTACCTCCAGAAATTGTTATTAATCAACAAACAATTAATTCGATTGCTGAACAACTTCAACAGCTGTCAATACTACTTTAGCAATTATTTTTTCAACAACAACAACAACAACTAAACTTGGATCCAATGGCCTATGTCTCAATTACAAAACTCGAAAAATTCATGGGTAAAGAAGATGATGCCCAAGTATGGCTAAACAATGTTGAAAAAGCCATTGCAACCAACAGATAAAATAATGCCAAAGCCATGCAAGCCATTTCATACTTTTTTCAGAATACTGCCAACTTATGGTATTAAAGCTTAACCAACAAATCTCAGTATTTCAATGTATTTAAGCTTGCATTCCTACAATATTTTAGCAATAATAGTAGTATTAACTATCTAGCAAATATCTTCACCACTATCAAACAAGGAGAAACTGAAACAGTTACTACTTATTTAAGATGCTTCCACAGAAATCTGCATTAAATTCAGACAATACAGGCTGATTATTTTACAGCACCACAAATCCTAAATCAATTCATTAAAGATCTGTGCAGTAGCATCCTCCAATGTGTATTTCCATTGCATCCAGTAAATCTTCAAGCCATTGTTACAAATACAAAAGATTTTGAAGCCACTAAATTAGAGGCTAACTACGTCCAAGCCATAAATCTAGTTATAAATGGATCATCTGACTTGAATTCCAAATTGAAACAACTCAGTGATTTAATTAATTAGAAATTAGAAAAATACTTAACTGACAATTATGCAATTTATTAGCCATCTCAATAATGCAATAATTCTGGAAATGTGAATTGTTCTTAAAATTAGTTGTGTTCTTTAACATCATCCAATCAGCTGTGGCACCAAGAAATGCATGTTTGCCACAACTGTAGTAAACAAGACCATTTGAGAATTGACTGCTATTCTTATAATAATAATCCACAATTGGGAAACCAATATTGAAACCCTGATCGCAGGTTTCAAAACCCAAATCAATACCCAAATCAGAATCAATACTTATCTCATTACACCCAAATAATACAGCAGCCAATTTATTAACTATTAGTATATCAAGCTCCAATTTATCAGCTGACAACACCCATTATTTATCAGCCACAGCTGCAAGTAATATACCAGCTCCAACAAATTCAAACACCACCATAAAACTTACCTCAAACTAAAACACAAAGGCTAAGAATGATACAACAAAACTGGAGATTGGCAATAGTTGTCCATTAACAAATTCTCAGCTCTTCTACTCAACAATTAGGAACATGTTCTTGGAATTTGGAGACTAGATACATCCAAAACCCGAATTCTCAACACTATTTAAGCCTCTTAGTAAACCCAAAAAACACTTCAAACAATTATCAGAAGTCCAATTAAACACAACTATTCACTAGCAACATACCTCCAGCCACCATTACCAATAACAAATTACTAGCAGCAATTTTCCTGTTTGAACTTGAGGAACTGTTATCTATGCCCTTGTTTAGTGGAGCCACTCTTGAAAAAAAACTGATTACCACCATGTACATTAATGCTAAAGTTGATGGCCATTCTATTAAACTCATATTAGATAGTAGATTGACAGACAGCATTATCACATAACAACTCATGAACCAATTAGGTTGTCAAGTTGATTATATTGCTAGCACCAGAATCATAATAATTGATAGAGTGACCAAAACTTCAATTGGAGAAATTGATAACTTATCCATCAAAATCAATGGCATTATAGTACTCATCAAAGTTCTTGTAATAGAAGCTATATAATATCAAGCACTAGTTGGTAATGACTGGCTAGTCAAAACCAATGCCATGCTTGACTGGAATATGCAAGAACTACAGCTTAGTCAGGATAGATAACATATAAGAGTGCCAGTCACATGTGACTACTTTAAACCAAACAACACCCCACTAGCACCACTAATTAAAGTCGAGAAAGAAAAAAAAACCTATCTGGGAAGCCTACCAAGTCTTGTGGGCTAACAATGATCACAACAAACTATTACCAATACTATTCTGGAATAACAATAGAAAGAGAAAGCAAAAAAGAGAACTTACAGAAAATATTAACCAAATATGGTAAACTAATGACAACAGTATCAAGCTGACATCAACTTGGGAGTAGAAAGAGAATAACAAGGGAAAAGGAAAAAAGAAGAAAAAAAAACCAGTCCCAACCACCATTATTTATAGTCCATACACTTATACTTTACTACAACTGTCTAACTATTGCTAACTGAAACTGGTATGTGTTAATTATGACAAAAAATTGTCATTAATAGGTGTATGTTGCAGCAACAATGAGGAATATGCCATAGTAACAAAATTCTATTGCCACTTATGCTTTATAGAATGATTTGGATAACCAAAAAAACAAGGAAAATGGGATAACAAATCTTGTTTTGCCTGTAGAATTATTTTGTCTAACAAAGGAATGTGAAATGATATTCCTGAGTGTGGAGGGACGTGTGATAAGACATGCCAGTATACCATCCTGATAAATGACTGGATATGCAAAAGAACTTCAATCAATGACACCTGAAAAGAGCGTTGTGACAGTTGAAAAGATATCCTTATAATGAACATAAAATTTGAAAAATGGTAAGTGCAAAAGCAGAAGATGCGACTACCAGTGAGCTGTTAGAAATTAAAAATAATCTACTTTTACTGCCTGAACCTGAATATGTCCCCACCTTTGACATCTTTGGCAACATTGAGAATAATCCTGAAAAATTTTATGAGCACTACCAATTACTGGCACTTATCAGAGAAGAGCAGAAACAATGCTTGGGAGAAATTAACACCTAACTATGTGATCATTGTTTGATCTCATGTGATTTTCAATATTGTAATGAGTGTAATTTTATCTACAATCGACCACTATGTATAATCTACACAATTCCCAAAGAGAAAAAACCAATCAGCAGCTGTGCATCAAAATTAGAATTAATATTTAATTCTGATTCAAACTCTGACAGCAACAACAATAAAAACAATAGTTCCAGTTCCATTCAAGATGACAATAATAATTACAATAATTCGAACTCTGATTTAAACCTTGAACAATATATCATGCTCTCTAATCTTACCAAAGAGCAAGAACTAAGATGGTTTAGCAATAATAATGAAGATATTATGCCAAAATGTGTGCATAATACCAATGCAAAGTTTAATCTAAGATATCCAAGAAAAGATGCCATCAAATTGGAACCATATTTATGCACTTGCATTGATCTCAAAGTAGCATTAGAAATTCTAGCAACAACAATGGTTCAATTAGCATCTAGAAGTAGTTTAGCAAAAAAGGGAATCAATATCAGAGAAGGAATAATTGATGCAAGATATATAGGAAATATTATTGCTATGCTACAAAATAACTTAGAAAAGACCTATATTATAGAGCCAAATGAAAAGATAGCACAGGCAATATTTCTGCCTCTGGTTAAAGTAGCTTAATTAGTATTAGTGAGAAACAGGGAAAAATTAGGGATTACAGCTAAAGGAATACAAGAATTCGGATCCACAGGTAGAATAAATGTACCAGTTAATATGACAGGAGAAAAAATTGTTAACAAAAGAGAAATTATTTCCACCTGTCAATCAATTTTTATTCCATCATATAATCAGTATATGGTAGTTATAAAAAGAAAAGTAAAAAATCAGATTCAGATTTTTAAGGCAAAAGCAACACTGTGTGAATCAGGAAAGATTGGATTAGTCAATTTACACATACCAGCCAAAAACTACAGTTACATAAAAATTTTCATTTACAACAATACAGAAGACATCATCGAGATACCAGAAGGAACCACTATTGGATATTTAATCACCAAAATTGAAAAACAATCACCAAACCATATTTCAGACTTTTCACAATTGTGTGGATATGTAGATATTATATCTCAAACAATATACAGATGAAAAAAATGTTATCTGTTTCAACCAGAACAATTGGAACAGATGAATTTGGGGAATTTAGACCCATTACAATATATGCAGCTCAAGATGCTATTCAACAACTTCAACAATATCTTTGCCAGTGAAAATAAATTTGACAGAACTAACATAATCTAGCATTAGATTAAAACTGAAGATGCAATGCCAATCAAACAAAGAGCATATTAAATACCACCTACTAGCCATAAGATCATTCATTAAAAAATCAACTAGATGCTTGACAATGGACTAATTTAGTCATCAATGAGCCCATGGTCATTACCAGTAGTATTAGTCTATAAAAAAATGGAAAATTTTGCTTTTGTGTGAATTACTGAAAACTGAATGAAGTAACCAAAGATAATAGCTACCTGGCTCCAAAGATCCAAGAACTTTTCGATGCTTTTGAAGGAAAAAAATGGTTCTACTCTGAATTTAGACAGTAGTTATTAGCAAGTAGTCATAAAACCAGAAGACAAGAAAAAAACAGCTTTCACAATTCGAAAAAAAAATTTTGAATTTGAAGTTATGCCATTTGGCTTAATAAATGCACCAGCAACATTTCAATGACTTATAGAAATTGTTTATACTAGACTGCTATGGAAATCAGTAGTCATATATTTGGATAACACTAATGTGTTTTCCAAAACATTTGATAATTATCTATACCATCTTCAACAAATATTTTAAAGACTAAAAAAAACTGAATTAAAATTAAATACAACCAAGTGTTTCTTTGAAAAAACTGAACTCAAGTTTTTGGGATATGTTGTAAGCAAAGACAGTATCAAAATGGATCCAGACAAGATTAAAGTAGTCAAGAACTTTCCAGTACCAATTAACTTGACAGAATTAAGGGCATTCTTAGAATTTGCTGGATACTATCACCACTTTATCAAAGATTTTTTAAACTGGTCCAGCCATTACACTAGCTTCAATCAAAAAACACCAAGTATGAATAGACAAAAAACCAACAAGAAGCTTTCAACATATTAAGAAGAAAACTTATTCAAGCTCTAGTGTTAATGTATCCAGATCACAGCAAACCATTCATTATTATTACTGATGCATTAGGCCAAGCATTGGAAGCAGTATTGTTGTAGAGAGGACTAAATAAAAGAAAACATCCAGTAGCATATGCCAGCCAAAATTTGAGTCCAACAGAAAAAAACTATAAAACATTAGCATTAGAACACTTAGCCATCTATTGGGCAGTATTGAAATAGAAAAAATACTTAAGCTAAAAATTTGACATATACATGGATCATAAAGAATTGATTTTAATTCAAAAGCAAGAGTTTGGAAATGATTGCCATGCCAGATAAAAAATAGAACTTTCACTATTTAATTATACAGTACATTACAAAAAAGGAAAAAAAAATAGAAATGCTAACAGATTGTTACGGATGAGACAAATCTAAAAACATTTTAACCTAAAAATATAACAAAAGATAAATATACAAAAATACCAACAACTCCAACATTATATAAATACCCAATTGTTCAAGAAGAAATTATCTCAAAAAAAACAAAACAACATAAAACAACAATCAAAATATTTTATCAACCAACTAAAGTAATTAAAGAACCAAAAAAAGAAACAATATTGTTTAACATGTATTTAGATCTAAAAGTAGGACATTTTTATAAAAAAGCAACCATAGAAAGAACCAGAAAAAAATATTATTGGCTATTTATATATTAAGACATCATCTAATATGTTCAAAATTGTGATGCTTATTAGAGAAAAAGAGGAACAAAATCCAGTAAACCATTAAGACCAATCAAAATGGGACAACTATTTGATTACATTGGAATTAACCTAGTCAGACTATTAACTATAACCAGCAGAGGCAACAGATATATTGCAGTAGCCATGAACTATCTTACAAAATGGCCAGAAGCAAAAGCCATTTAAAGAACAGATGCAGAATCCATTGCCAAATTTGTTTATTAAGATTTAATCTGTCAATACAGATGTCCAAAAGAACTATTATCTGACCAAGGAATTTATTTTGTAAATAAAACATTGGCAGAATTAAGTCAACAATTTAGGATAAAAAGACCATTATTATCACCATATTATCCACAAACCAATAGGCTAGTAGAAAGATTTAATAGAACATTGTGTAAAGCAATTGCCAAAATCAGCCAAAAAAACCAAGAAAAATAAGATTTGTTTATACCATCAGTATTATTTGCTTATTAGACAATGAAGCAAGACACTACATAAGCAACACTATTTGAATTAGTATATGGTAGAACAGCAACATTACCAGTTAAGATAGAAGTACAAACATATCCAATAGAACCAATAATAAAAGACAATTTCCAAAGAACATTGTTGAAAAAAACATATAACTTAATAAAGACACTAGAAAACAAATGGCAAAGAGCAACTGATAACATCCAAAAGTCACAAAAAAAACAAAAAAAACTAGTTAAATTCAAGATTGGAGACAAAGTACTTCTACATCATACCAAAGCAGAGAAACAATGGAATGGAAAATTTGACCCCAAATAGGATGGACCATTTTACATAGAAAAAATTCTTGAAAATAGAGCTTATAAATTAAGATGGAACAACAAAATTTTAGTTAAAGCAGCATATGGTGATTGACTAAAACCATACCACTATATAGTATTATTATTTACCAATAATATTTCACAACTGGGAGTACAATGAATACTAGTCCAACCAAATAAGATTCCATAAGATCTGGAATCAATCATAGTTATTGAACCAAACATGTCAAATTGAACAACCAAAAAAATATATAAAGACACAGTATACACAACAAAAGCAACAAAAAAAATGGAAATACCAAACCATATTCACACTTTAGTTCAACAATTGTTTCAGACTTTAAGTCAATAGCAAGTAAACATGGAAATTATTATCAACAATCAAACAATCTGTTATCAAAACATTAAACAAAAAGGGAAAAGTACATTATACCAGCAACCACAAAAACAATCAATAAATTGGTTAGATAAAATAGTAAAGAAAGTAAAAAACACTTTTGAAAAGATAACCATCATAGTTCCAACAGAAAAACTGGCAAAAAAAAATTGGAACCAATAGATAGACCAACTTCTAATACCATATTGCTACTACTAATTGGGACAAAAAGTAGATATCTAAAAGTTATATCTTGACAAATCCAAGAGAATTTTTAATTAAGAGATAATCCAGAATATTGAAGACATTATCAAAAAGAAAACAAACTTGACACTATACATTAGGACTATTTATCAACTACACACTATATTTCAAAACTACCCAAAAGTATTGTTACATTTTGAGATAAAAACAATAACCATCAACCAATGGAGAAGAATAAACAACTCACAAATTAAAAAAATAAAGAGTAGAGTAGAACAGATGCTATTTGAAAAAGAAGTATTCAACATAATTCAAAATGAAAATTTTAATAGAGCTCAATATTAAAAGGAGAAAATAATATTACTTATAAAGAAAAACAGATATTGAAAATAGTAGACCAATAAGAGAGTAGTAGTTAGCATGTGAGCACACTGCTCAGCAATATGAAACAATATCAAAAATTACAGCACATCATTCAGCAATGTAGAGCATTGTTAGAAATTATGGCACATTGCTTAGCAATGTAAGTATTGCTCAAGAAATTATAGCATATTGCTTGGGAATGTGAGCAATTTTGTAGAACATAAATTAAGTATATATAGTGGTAGCATTAAAAGCAAAAAAGACAGACCTCTTAGTTTAGATTTGATCTAAGCAACTTTTCCATTCACAAATATTAATAAATAATTATTTACTATCTCAATTTATTTCCTACTATTAATACTTCATGTTAATAGTAATTGATACTTAACTACATTGGAACAATAGCTCTTGATTATGGCTATTGACAGAATACTAATGTGCAAATTATTTTGGCTTATTTTCTTATTTTTTTTCTTGCTTTATTTTTGTTGTTATTTTGCTAACTTGATTAAAAAGAATTACACATGGAGGTACTAATGTCAGGATATAGCACTAGTAAAAGACTTAGGAATAAGGATAGACACTCAGAATTGAAGATATCTTACCAGAAGGATTACCAGTGTTACAAGTGATTATTTGGGGTCTTAAATCAAATAACAAACTTGTAACTTGGTGTTCAATTGCTATGTTAATGTTGGTTTCTGAAGATCTTGTTGATCTGAAGATTTCATTGTAGAGTTTTTTGTATAATAGACAGAGATTTAATTGTTGTCTTTCCAGTAGCTTCCCAGAATCCCAATTCCATCAAATTTTTTTCTCAGTGTGGTGGCTGGTAATCTGGCAGTGATGCTCTTCTGGTAAGCTAACCATTAATATATATAATTCTTATACCCTTCCTTTGGGGTCTTTTACCAGGCTATCCTTGATATCAATAACTCAGTGCTTAATCTTTAATCAATTAGTAACTCCAAAAAAAATAACAAAAAAATAAAAATAAAAATAAAAAAAAATAAAAAAACAATTAAAAGCAATTGCAAATTAGTATCTTATCAATAGCCATGATCAAAAGCTATTGTTCTAGTGTAGTTAAGTATTACTTGCTATTAACATGTAGTATTAATAGTGGAGAGTAAATTAAGATAACAAATAGTTATTTATTGATGTGGAAGGTTGTTTAGAACAAATCTAAACTAGGAGGTCTGTCTTTTCTACTTCTAATGCTACTGCTATATATACATAATTGAGATTTCTTAATTCCTCAATTCTTTACACCAGGAATCTTGGAATTTCTGGAATCCTGCAATTCTTTTTGAGAAGAATCCTGGAATTCTGGAATCCTGCAATTCTTCTTGAGAAGAATCCTGGAATTCTACATTTACTATAGCTACTTCTGATTGGCTAATTTATATTCTAATATATTTCTTATATTCTATGAGAAACATTGGCCATTATGCTGAGAAAAAAATTGACAAAACTGTGGTTTTGGAAAACTATGAATAAAACTATCAATTAAATCTCTGTTTATTATACAATAGACTCAATCAAAACTTTCAAATACAAACAACCTACAGATATTACCAACATCATCAATTAAATACCAAATTGCGAGTTTGTTATTTAATTTGAGACCCCAAATAATCACTTGTAATATCTTCTAGCACAATTGGAAAAACAATCCAAAATATTTTGCCCATAGACAAAAATCTGTTATATAAAAGGCAATTAGAACTCTATAGTTATTTTAAAAAAATCATAGAGGATATAAAACTTATAAAGAAAACAACTTCAGAAATACAGGCAGAAATTTTGAGTATTATACAGTTAGATGTTCCAAAAGTTTTAACTATTGTTAAAAGAGCCAAAACTCTAATACAAAGATTTGATCTCTTAAATACAAAACTTATTTTACCTTAAGTGTTATATATTCTATTTACAAAAGACTTCAACAAACTAGTTAGCTTTGAGTTAGATAAAACTCTTTAAATAGATTACACCATAAATAGCTTGATTTTGCTAGAGCTCAATCTCTTTAAAAAGGATGATGTTATAATTGAAACTTATACTTCTTATTAATTATTAACCATTTTTGATAGTTATATAAGCAATGAATTTTTTAGCTATAGAAATGCATGTAAGAATAAAAGAAATAAAATAACAACTTTTATCTTAATTATTCTCTTATTGCTAATTCCTTTTTTCTACTTTTAAGTATCTAAACATTTTGGAATAAAAAATTATTTGTTGGCATTTACTTACCCTTTTCCTAACTTGTATAATTATAGTATTTTGAAGATTATTGAATAAAATGTGACTAAAGAGTACATTTAATACTTGATATTGAATTCTAAGAGTGCTAATGTAAGGCATAAAATTATATCAGTGTGTAATTATTTGTTAACAGTATGGACTATCTCTCTACCTTTAGATTTCTTAATTACTTTTTGAAAAGTATAGCGACTAAAATATTTTATGAGACTAATCTTGCATATTGAATTCTTACTCATTTAATTTGTTTCTTAAAGTTAAAATCTCTTTGATTATTTTTATCATTCTACAATCCTGTTCTCTCTTGCTATTTGTTAGCTTATTACTCCAACTCATAACAGTATAATAGACAAAGATTCAATAATTGTGTCAGTAGCCTCTTAAAATGATTATTCTGTCAAATTTCTTTTTTTAGCATAATGACCAGTTTATTTTGGCAGTTATGTCCTTTTAATAAGCTATCTATTAATTTATAATTTCTATACCCTTATTTCTGAGTCTTTTACCAGACTATTTTTGACATCAATTACTTAGTGCTTAATTTTTTTAATCTGTTAATAAGTTAACACAACAAAAAAAAATAAAAAAAAATAAAAAAAAAATAAGAAATTAGTATTCTGTCAATAGCCATAATCAAAAGCTATTGTTCCAATATGATTAAGTATTAAATGTTATTAACATAAAGTGTTGATAAATAGAAAAGTGATTAGATTTTTAATCAAGCAGTAATAATATGGGTTGGATGATAATAAATATGTTTTTATTTGTAATTGTGTTAATGAATTCACTTTGGTTAATATTAACTATCTGTAAAGTGAGAGTTAATTAAAAGATAAAAAAAAGAATGTTAACTTGGAACTGAACTAAAATTGGAATAATTTTCTTGTTTCTAATACTACTGTTATATATAAATATTTTGTATTATATAAGATTCCTAGAATTCTACAATTTTTTTAATAGAATTCTAGAATTCTGCAATTTTTTTAAAAGAATTTTGGAATTTCTCTATTACTATGTCTGCTTTTAATTGGTTATTTTTTTAACTATAATATTCCTAATTTCTATAAGTAACAGCATAATGTGTTACATATTTCTTCTTAACCAAAAATATTTTTTTATATTTTTTTGTTGAATAGTATTTCTCTGTAAGTAAAACATGGTTTGTTGTTTCACTTTCTCTGTTGTTTTGAGTAACCAAAATGTTTTCTATAATATGCTTTACAGTAGTAATAGGTATATGTTTTATAGTTTTTTTTAGGTAAGATTCAAGTTTTTATGAAGAAATGCTTTTTCTTGTAGTTTTTGTATTTGAGTAAAATATAGAGTGGTTTTTTTTTGGTTCTACTAAGTATAGAATATGTCAACTGTTATTTGTTTTTTCTGTGAAAGTAGTGACTTGCAGTTTGTCTTCTTTTTTTCCTTTTTTCTTGTCATTCCAAAAAAATATTGGTAATAACTTATTGTGTTTGTTTTCAGTCTATAAGATTTGATAAGCTTTTCAAATAGGTTTGTTTATTTTTTCTTTAAATTTTATCAGTGGTTGTTATTAAGTTGTTTTAAAATGACTACAAATAATTAATACTGTTACAGGTAATTAATTGGGATCTTAAATCAATTAACAAACCTGTAATTTGGTGCTTAATTGGTATTTTAGTGTTAATATCTGAAAGTTGTGTTGATCTGAAGATTTTGTTGTGGAGTTCTTTGTATAATGAACAGAGATTTAATTAATGGTTTTATTCATAGCTTCCCAAAACTGCAGTTTTGTCAAATTTTTTTCTCAGCATGTTGGCCAGTAATCCTTCTGGTAAGCTATCCTCAAATCTATGAGTATTCTACCCTTGTTTCACGGGTCTTTTACCAGTCCTTATGACATCTGTATTTCAACACTTAATCTTTAATTAATTTAATAAAATCAACGAAATAACAAAAGAAATAAAAGAGAATAAAAGAAGAGAAAGAAATAAACAAAAGCAATTGCAAGTTAGTATTTCATCAATAGCCATGATCAAGAGCTATTGTTTCAATGTGGTTAAGTATTAATTACTATCAACATTACATGTTGATAATAGAGAGTAGATTAAGATAGAAAATAATTATTTATTGGATATTTGTGAATTGAAAGATTGCTTAGATAAAATCTAAACTGAAAGGTCTGTCTTTTCTACTTCTAATACTACTGCTATATATACATAATTGAGATTCTTCAATTCCTTGATTCTTTATACCAGGAATCCTGGAATTTCTGGAATCCTACAATTTCTTTTGAGAGAAATCTTAGAATTCTAGAATCCTGTGATTCCTTGTACAAGAATCTTGAAATTCTTAGAATCCTGCAATTTTTCTTGAAAAGAATCCTGGAATTCCACATTTACTATGGCTACTTCTGATTGGCTAATTTATATACTAATATCTTTCCTATATTTTATGAGTAACATTATTCTCTCCTTTTAATATTGAACTCCATTGAGATCTCCCAAATCTCCTAACTCTAATTCTCTATTCTTGAGTAGTTTTTGAACTTTTTTCTTGAGAATTACTTGTTCTATTTTGTTCTGTAATTCTTCAAATTGGGTGTTGGTTATTTTTCCCATTTGGTTAACAGTAATGGTGTCCATTTTAGTATTGAGTAAGATTTTTGGTTGATCTTGAAATCCAGTATGTAGCCAATAAATAGTTCTTGCTTGTATGGTTAAATTGTTTTTCCCCACAAATTGTTCTAGTTGTTGTAGTATTATTGTATCAAATAATTGTTTTGTTTTATCTGTGTATAGATTTTGAATGTTCACATGTTGTCTCAAGTAAAAGTAATAAAAGTTTTTTGGAAATTGTTGTGTTCACCAATTTCAGGTTTCTATATTCAACTTTTGATATTGGGTGATTTTAAGTTGCATTTCTATCACCAGTTTCATTTTTGTCATTATTTTGTCAACAGTGTTTTCTGTTTTTCTTCATACTTTATCCCGTGGTATTTTTCTAGTGTTTGTGTATTTGATAGTTTGTTGATTAATTGTAATTTCTATTTCTTGTTGTTGAATCAATTGAAAGAGTTGTTGTGCTAGTAAGTAAATGTTGTTGGTAATTTCTATTTTTCTGGAGTCTTCCATCACATCTACTATGTCTTTATATTCTCTTTTTATTGTTCAATTTTACATGTTTGGTCTAATGATGATAATTGGTTCCAGATTTTGTGGAACCTTATCTGGTTGTACTAGTGTTTTCTGTACTTCTAATTGTAGAATATTACTGGTAGATGGTAATACTATATAATAATATGGTTTCAGTTGATCACCATGTGCTGCTTTGGCTATGATTTTGTTGTCTCATCTTAATTTATAAGCTTTATTTCCAAGAATTTTTTCTATGTGAAATGGTCCATCCTATTTGGGGTCAAATTTTTCACTCCATTGTTTTTCTGCTTTGGTATGATGTAAAAGTACTTTGTCTCTAATCTTGAATCCAACTGGTTTCTCTGGTAGTTGGTTATTATGTCTTTTTTTTTGTTTTTCTTGTGACTTTTGGATGTTATCAGCTGCTCTTTGTCGCTTGTTTTCTAAAGTTTTTATCAAGTCATATGTTCTTCTTAGCAATGTTTCCTGAAAATTGTCTTCAGTTATTGGTTCTACTGAATAAGTATTGACTTTTATTTTAATTGGTAATATTGTTGTTCTACTGTATATTAATTCAAATGGTGTCGCTTGTGTAGTGTTTTGCTTCATTGTCTGATAAGCAAATAATACTGATAGTATGAACAAATCTCATTCATCCTGGTTTTTTTGACTGATCTTGGCAATTGCTTCACACAATGTCCTGTTAAACTTTTCAACTAGTCCATTTGTTTATGGATAGTATAGTAATGATAATGGTCTTTTTATTCCAAATCTTTGACTTAATTCTGCTAATGTTCTATTTACAAAGTGGGTTCTTTAATCTGATAATAGTTTTTTTGGACATCCATGTTGACAGATCAAATCCTGATAGACAAATTTGGCAACAGATTCTGCATCTGCTCTTTGAATGGCTTTTGTTTCTGGCCATTTTGTGAGATAATCCATGACTACTACAATATATCTGTTGCCTCTGCTGGTGATTGTTAATGGTCTGACTAAGTTAATTCCAATATGGTCAAATAGTTGTCCTATTTTGATTGGTCTCAATGGTTCACTGGGTTTTGTTTCTCCTCTTCTTTGACAAACATCACAATTTTGAACATATTGGATGATGTCTGAATATATTAATGGCCAATAATATCTTTTTCTGGTTTTTTCCATAGTTGTTTCTTTATAAAAATATTCTGCTGTTGGATCTGAGTGCATGTTGAATAATATTGTCTCTTTCTCTGATTCTGTAATTACTCTGGTTGGTTGATCTGGATTTCTTCTGTTCTTCCAGTAAAGTATATTTTAATGATTGATAAAATATTTTGATTGTTGTTTTATGTTCCTTTGTTCTTTTTGAGATAATTTCTCCTTGAACAATTGGGTATTTATATAATGTTGGAGTTGTTGGTATTTTTGTATATTCATTTTTTGTTATATTTTTGGGTTGAAATGTTTTTAGATTTGTCTTATTCACAACAATCCATCAGCATTTCCATTTTTTTTTCTTTTTTTATAATGTACTGTATAATTAAATGGTGAAAGTTCTATTTTTCATTTGGCATGGTGATCATCTTCAAATTCTTGTTTCTAGATTGAAGTCAATTCTTTGTAATCAGTATATACATCAAACTTCTGGCTCAAGAATTCTTTCCATTTGATGACAGCCCAATAAATAGCTAAGTGTTTCAGTGCTGGAGTTCCATAGTTCTTTTTTGCTGGGCTTAAGTTTCTACTGGCATAAGCTACTGGATGCTCTCTTCTATCAGGTTCTTTCTGAGATAATATTGCTCCCATTGCTTGACCAGATGCATCAGTAGTAATGATAAATATTTTGTTGTGATCTGGATATATTAACACTGGAACTTAAATAAGCTTTCTTCTTAGTGTGTCAAATGCTTTTTGTTGAGCTGCTGTCCATTCATACTTTATATTCTTAGTTTGTAAATAATGGAGTGGCTGGGCCAGTTTAAAAAAGTCTTTGATAAAGTGGCAATAGTACTCTGTGAATTCCAAAAATGCTCTTAATTCTGTGAGATTGTTTAGTACTGGAAAGTTCTTGACAACTTCAATCTTGTCTGGATCTGTTTTGATGTCATCTTTGCTTACAACATGTCCCAAGAATTTTAGTTCTGTTTTTCCAAAGAAGCATTTGTTGGCATTTAGTTTCAATCCTGCTCATCTGAGTTTTTTAAATACTTGTTAGAGATGGTGAAGATGATTATCGAATGTTTTTGAGAACACATTTGTGTTGTCTAAGTAAACAACTACTAATTTCTACAGTAATCCAGTATAAACAATTTTCATGAGCCATTGGAATGTCGCTGGAGCATTTATCAAGCCAAATGACATGACTTCAAACTCAAAATTTCTTTTTCTTGTGGTAAATGCTGTTTTTTCTTTGTCAGCTGGGTTTATGGCTACTTGCCAGTAACCACTATCTAAGTCTAGTGTTGAAAACCATTTATTTCCTCCAAAAGCATTGAATAGTTCTTGGATCTTTGGAGTTGGATAGCTATCACTTTTAGTTACTCTATTCAGTTTTCAATAATTCACACAAAAACAAATTTTTCCATTTTTCTTCTGGACTAGTACCACTGGTGATGATTATGGACTTATTGATGACTGAATTAGCCCATTGTCAAGCATCTGATTGATTTCTTGATGGATGATCTCATGGCTAGCTAGTGGTACTCTATATGCTCTTTGTTTTATTGGCATTGCATCTTCAGTCTTGATCTGGTGTTGGATTATGTTAGTTTTGTCAAATTCATTTTCACTGGCAAAGATATTATTGAAATTGTTGAGTAACATTTTGAGTTGCATCCATTGAAGTGGGTCTAAGTTTCCCAAATTCATCTGTTCCAATTGTTCCAGTTGGAACAGATAATATTCACTTCATTTGTAGATGGTTTGTAATGTAATGTCCATGTATCTGCACAGCTATGGAAAATCTGGAATGTGGTTTGGTGGTTGATCCTCAACTTTGGTGGTTAAATATCCAATGATGGTTTCTTTTGGTATTTCAATAACACTTCCTGTTGTGTTATAGATTGGAATTTTGATGTTTTTGGGGCTTTTGGCTGATATGTAAAGATTAGTGAGTCCAATCTTTCCTGATTCACAAATGGTGGCTTCTGCTTCAAACAACTGAGCTTGATTCTTTACTTCTCTTTTTATAACTAACATATACTAGTCATATGGTGGAATGAAGATTGGTTGATGGATTGAGATAATTTTTTCTTTGTTAACAATTTTTTCCTCTGCCATATTAATTAATACATTTATTCTACCTGTGGATCCAAATTCCTGTATCTCTCTTGCTGTTATCCTTAATTTTTCTCTGTTTTTCACTGATACTAACTGAGCTACTTTCACCAAAGGTAGGAAGATTGTCTGTGCTATCTTTTCATTTGGATCTATGATATATGCTTTTTCTGAGTCATTTTGTAACATAGCAATAATATTTCCTATGTATTTTGTGTCAATTATTCCTCTTCTTATGTTGATTCCCTTTTTTGCTAGGCTACTCTTAGATGCTAATTGAACCATAATTGTTGCTGAAATTTCCAGTGCTATTTTGAAATCAATATTGGTGCATGAATGGGGTTCTAATTTGATGGCATTCTTCTCTGAGTACCTTAGATCAAACCCTACATCAGTATTATGTGCACATTCTGGCATAATACCTTTGCTATTATCACTGAATCATTTAAGTTCCTGTTCCTTGGTGAGGTCAGAAAGTGCGATAAATGTTTTGGAGTTTGAATTGGAGTTTGAATTATTGTAATTTTTGTTGTTATTTGGAACAGAACTGGAACTGTTGTTTTCGTCATTGTCATTGTCAGAGTTTGAATTGGGATTGAAATTCAATTCCAATTTTGATACACAGCTGCTCATTGGTTTGTCTTCTTTAGGGATTGTGTAGATCATGCATAGTGATGGATTGTAAATAAGGTCACACTCATTGCAATATTGAAAGTCACATGAGATTAAGCAATGTTGACATAATCAAGTATTTAACTGCTTTAAACATTGCTCCTGTTTTTCCCTAGTGGATGCTAATTACTGGTAATGTTCGTGGAATTCTTCTGGGTTGTCTTCAATGTTGCCAAAGATGTCAAAGATTTGGATGTATTTGGGTTCAGAAAGAGATAGAGAATTGTTTTTGATTTCCAAGAGTTTGCTGGTTGTCGTGTCTTCTGCTTTCACATATGTCATTCTCCAGAGTTCATGTTTGTCATGAGGATATCCTTCCAATCATTACAACACTTGTTTCCAAGCATTATCAATTGATGTGCCCTTGCATATTTAGTCGTTGATTAGGATTGTATACTGGCACATTTCATTGCATGTTCCTTCTCGTCCAGGAATGTCATTCCACATTCTTTCATCTAAGAGAGTCTCTCCACAAGCCAAGCATGGTTTATTGTCTCATTTTCTAACTCGTTTTGGTCTTCCAAAGTATTCAATAATGTATGGACAGCAGTAGAATTTGGTTGTCAAAGTGTATTCCTCATTGTCACTACAATAAGTGCCCATTGATGACAATTTCTTGCCACAATTAACGCATACCAGTTTTGGGCAGCAATAAGTGGATTGTTGGGGTGTAGTATAGAAATTATAAGTGGTAGTACTGTTGGGGTTTGGTTCTTCTTCTTTCCCTTTTTTTTTTCTTTTGTATTTTCTTCCCATTCCCAATTTATTAGTTCTTCCTGGTTGTTATCAGTTTTCCAGGCTTGGTCAGAGTTTCAGGTAAGTTCTTCCTTTTGCTTTCTTTTGTTGTTGTTGTCCCAGGAGAGTATTGACAGTAACTCATTGTGGTCTTTATCGGCCCAAGACACTTGATAGGCTTTCCAGATAGGTTTCTTCTCTTTTTTCTTGAACTCAATAAGAGGTGCTGGCATATTAGTTGGTTTGAAGTGGCCACATGTGGCTGGTACATGTGTGTGCCAACTGTTTTGGCTAAGTTGAAGCTTCTGTATTATCCAGTCAAGTATGGCTTTGGTTTTAGATAACCAGTCATTTCCTACCAATGCCTGATATTGAGTTGCTTCTATCACTAAGACTTTAATGGAAATGATGATGTTATTGACTTCAAAAAGGAAGTCATCAATTTCACCTATAGGGGTTTTGGTTGTCCTATCAGCAGTGATTATGCAAGTACTAACAGCACGATCAATTCGGCAACCTAATTGGTCCATGAGTTGTTATGTAATAATGCTGCCAGCTGATCTACTGTCTAGTATCAGTTTAATGGTGTGACCATCAACCTTTGCATTAGTGTACATGGCAGTGATCGGTTTGGTGTTTAGAATGGCTCTACTAAATAATGAAACTGGTGTGATTTCTTCAAATTCAAATGAAAAAATTGTAGTTAGCAATTCGTCATCAGTTATGGTGGCTGGAAATATATTGCTGGTAAGTGGTTTGTGTTGATTGGGTTCTCAGTTGTTGGGTAAGGCATCTTCTGGAGTAATCAAGAGACTTAAATAGTGTTGGGCATTTTGGTTTTAGGGGTTTCCAGTGCCCAAATTCCGTTGTCGAGATCCTGATGGTTGTGCCATAGAACTGGAGATCAGTTAATAGACCACCATTGACGATCTTCAGCTTTGTTGTGTCAGTCTTGGTCTTTGAGTTCTGTTTTGAGGTAAGTTCTGTGGCAGTGTTTGAATTTGTTGGGGCTGATAAATTACCTAAGACTGCAGCTGATAAATGGGTTGGGACTGCAGATGATAAATAATGGGTGCTGTTGGCTAATAAATAAGTGGTTGATAAATTTGTGGCTGCATAATAAATATGTAATTTGGTTGATATATTTCTGTGTTTGATTGATAACTCAGAGTTGAAAACCTGTGATCAGAGTTTTAATATTGATTTCTCGATCATTGGTTTTCTATTCTTAACTAACAATTGATTCTCAAATGCCTTTGTTTACCACAGTAGTGGCAAATATGCATCTCTTGCTGCCATGGCTGATTGGATAATGATGAGAGACGTGACTGATTTTGTGGACAATTTGTGATTTCTAAATTATTGTATTGTTGGGGTGGTTGATAAATTGCATAATTGTCAACTAAGTATCCCTCTAATTTTTGGTTGATAGAATCACTGAATTGTTTCAACTTAGAATCCAATTCAGATGATCCATTCATTACTAGATTAACAGCTTGGACATAGTTAGCTTCAAGTTCAGCTGCTTCAAAATTTCTGGCATTCGTCACAGCTGCTTGAAGATTTGTTGAATGCATTGGATGTACGCATTGAAAGATGCTACTGTGCAATCCACAAATGAACTGGTTTAGAATTTGAGGCACTGTAAAATAGTCAGCTTGGATTGCTTGAATTTGGCATAAATTCTTATGGAAATGTTCTAAGTACATAGTGACTGCTTCATTGTCTCCTTGCTTAATGGTAGTGAAAGTGTTTGCCAGCCGATTAATACTATTATTATTACTAAAGTATTGTAGGAATACAAGCTTGAATGCATTGAAATCTTGGGGTTTGTTAATTAAGCTTTGATACTATGAATTGGCAGTATTTTGGAGAAAATAGGAAATAGCCTACATGGCTCTGGCATTATACCATCTATTGGCTGCAATGGCTTTCTCTACATCATTTAGTTACACTTGGGCGTTGTCCTCTTTGCTGGTGAATTTTTCAAGTTTGGCAATAAGAATGTATGCCATTGGTGCTATGATTTGCTGTTGTGATGGGGGTTGAAGTTGTTACTGTGGCAGTTGAATCGGTTGTTGTGGTTATTGGAGCGGTGGTTAAATAGGTTGCTGCAGTGGCTATGGTAGAATTGGTTCTAGTATTGGTACAATTGGTGGCTGATCAATAACAATTACTGAAAATAAGTTTTCCTGATTAATTAACTCAGAGTTTAGATTATTTAGAGTTTGCTGGGTTTTAACATTTGGAGTTTCAACTTCTGGATTTTCTAAGATCAGGTTCTGGTAAGTAAATTCTTGATCTTTAGCTTCTTTTTCTTCTTTTTCTGATTTTATTATCTCCCAAGGACTCGTGTTTCCAAAATTTGGTTGAGGTGGCAGTGATTAGAATCCTGATGGCATTGGAGATTATGATTTAAATCCCTCAAAGTAGTTGCTATAAGTTTTTAGTAACTCTGCTTTCTTTTGTTTACTTTGAAATGGGAGTTGGCTAAATGTTGATGTTACATGTAATGTGAATGCACCTGTTGATTAGATGTTGATGGCGCTTTCTGAAGTGTAATATTATAATGGATTGGTTGGAGATTCAACTCTGGTTTTCTTCCAAGTAGGTAGTTGTATTTGTTTTGGTATTACTGCTGGTATTTGCAATTTTTCTTTGTCTTTGTCTGCATAAGTGATGGGGAATTGTTGTTGTGTGTATCTTTTAATAGTTTGATTGATTTCTTTGATGATTGGTGCAAAACTGTAGTTTCTTAATAAGCTGGTATGTTGAAATAATTCTGTATAGAAATTTTCCCTTGTGGATTCAATGTTAACTGTTTCTCCTAAGCAGTCTGTGATTTTATTGTTGATGTAGAAGTTGAAAGCAGATTCTGCTGAGAAGTGGTTATTGTTTAGTTCTAATTGTTGGCTGTATTGTTAGAACAAGGATTTAGCAAATCCTAAATGATTTGCTCCTATGTTTTCTGATTCTGCCACTTTTGAATAATTGCTGTTGGTGCTGGTTCTCTGTAGGATTATACCTCACAGGAAGCACCAAATGTTACAGGTGATTAATTAGAGTCTCAAATCAATTAACAAACCTGTAACTTGGTGCTTGATTGGTATTTTGGTGTTGATATCTGAAGGTTGTGTTAATCTGAAGGTTTTATTGTGGAGTTCTTTGTATAATAAACAGAAATTTAATTGATGGTTTTATCTGTAGCTTCCCAAAACTGCAGTTTTGTCAAATTTTTTTCTCAATGTGGTGGCTGGTAATCCTTCTAGTAAGCTATCCTCAAATCTATGAGTGTTCTACCCTTGTTTCACGGGTTTTTTACCAGTCTTTATGACATCTGTATTTCAACACTTAATCTTTAATTAATTTAATAAAATCAACGAAATAACAAAAGAAATAAAAGAGAATAAAAGAAGAAAAAAAAATAAACAAAAGCAATTGCAAGTTAGTATTCCATCATTAGCCATGATCAAGAGCTATTGTTCCAGCATAGTTAAGTATCAATTACTATTAACATGTAATGTTGATAGTGGAGAGTGGATTAAGATAGAAAATAATTATTTATTTGATATTTGTGGATTGGAAGGTTGCTTAGATAAAATCTGAATTGAGAGGTCTGTCTTTTTTATTTCTAATACTACCACTATATATACATAATTGAGATTCTTCAATTCCTTGATTTTTCATGCCAGGAATCCTGGAATTCTTGAAATTCTGTAATTTTTTTTGAGAGGAATCCTAGAATTTTGGAATCTTGTAATTCCTTGTATAAGAATCCTGAAATTCCTGAAATCCTGTAATTCCTTTTGAGAGGAATTCTGGAATTCCACATTTACTATGGCTACTTCTGATTGGCTAATTTATATACTAATATTTTTCTTATATTTTATGAGTAACAATACTTAAGTATGTTAACTATTGTTATAGTTTAAGAATTTAGCAAAAAAATTATAAAATAATATTAATTATTTAATCATAATATAGCACAGTAATAATCCTAAAAAAATAAACATAGTGACAAGCACCAGTTCACAATAGTGGCTAATACCAATTGGTAATAGTGGCAAATACCAAGTTGAGATATTAAAAAGAAAATATTACAATGTATTTTCTTATAAAACTATAAATATGTATATATATAATAGCTTTAATATTAAGAAAAATGATATTATCCAACAAAACAATTCATTTAACAGTTTTACTTTAATTATTCTCTAGTCTTTACTTTTAAAAATAAATATCTACAAAAAACTTTTAATTAAAAAAAAATGAAAAAGAATATTGAAAACTAAATCTAATATATTAAGAAACTTACTTGTATTATTTATTATATGAAACTATTATTCATTAGCTGAATTTCTTGGAAAAATAATCTCTGATTAAGATTATTTATGTTGTTACTAATTGATAAAAGCTTTATTGTAAAAATTAAAAAAAGCACTAAAGACCATTAATATTCTGTGTTTCTAGATTAGAGAAACATATTAAGCAATTGCAAGAATAGTCTTAAAAAAAACCTTAAACAGTAAGTAGATTTCAATTCAGTCTTTGGAAAAGAGTACATAAATACACACAACAATCAGAAATTGAAAAATAACTTACATTATAATATTAAAAAAAAGTCTTTAATATAACATTGATATTATTACAGAAATAAAATTGAGGAACTTACAAAAGACTAATTACAATTAAAATAGAATATTGACAATTAAATATACCAAGAAAACCATCTCATAATATTATTTTGATTGAACTGTAGCTTTTAAATATTTTAGTCAAGCACAATATTGGTCTTGGACAATTAGTTATTATTAATAAGAGCTTAATATTGTGTGGTTTTTATAATAAAAACTTTAATAGATATAATGATATCATTGACTTTAAAAAAAAAATTGTCAGTTTTGTCAATAGAAATTTTAATTACTTTATTGGCTGTAATAATTCTAATGCTAGCAGTATGATTAACTTGGTAACTTAATTAGTTCATAAGTTGTTATATAATAATGTTGTCTACTAATTTACTATCAAAAATTAACTTAATAAATTGGCTATTGACTTTGACATTAGTATATATTATAATAATTGGTTTAATGTTAAGAGCAGTTTTACTAAATAGAAATGTTATTACTGATTCTTCTAATTCAAAAAGAAAAATAACTGTAAGTAATTTGTTCTTTATAACTATTGCTGGTAAAATGTTGTTAATAAGTAGTGTTGAATTGGTTTCTAGTAATTTGAGTATTGCTATTTCTGAAGTTATCAAGAGATTTAAATAGTTTTGAAAATTCAGATTTTGAATGTATCTATTTTTTAAATTTTTTGAACATAATTCTAATAGTTGATTTAATGAACTAAAGATTGGTTGGTGCATAAATATCACTAATTTTCAATTTTGTTATATGTGTATAATTCTCATTTTTGATTTCTGGTTGCCATTTCAGCTAAATTTTGTGGTGGTGTTTAAATTTGTTGGGATTGATAAATAATTTGTAACTGTAAAGTTTGTTAAATTACTGGTGTTAAAATTGGATAGATTAAAGATGTATATATTGGTTGTTGTATTATTGGGGTGTATTAAAACTAATATTTATATTATTTAATAAAATTGTTAACATAGCTTGAAATTTGAAATCTGCAATCAGAATTTCTATATTGGTTTTCTAATCATAAATTGTTAGACTTAGGATAGCAATCTAATTTTAAATGATTTTATTTACTATAGTAGTAGCAATTATGTATTTTTTATTATTATGATTGATTTAATGATAATAATAATAGATGCAGCTAATTTTGAAATTGACTAAAATTTTCTGAATTGTTGCAATATTAAAGAGACTGATAGATTGCTTGATTGTTGATTAAGTATTTCTCTAATTTTTGGTTGATCAAATTACTAAATTGTTTTAGCTTAAAATCTAATTTAAATAATTTATTCATAATTAGATTTACAACTTATGTATAGTTGGTTTGAAGTTTGACCAATTCAAAATTTTTGACATAAGTAACTGTGTTTTAGAAAGTATTTGAGTGTATTGAACATATTTATTGTAATAAACTACTGCATAATCTATGAATGAATTGGTTTAAAATCTGTAATATTATAAAGTAATTAACTTTAATTGTTTGGATTTAATGTAAATTTTAATAGAAATGTTTCAGATATATAATGACTGTTTCAGTATTATTTTGTTTAATGGTAGTAAAGCTGGTTAATAACTAATTGATACTATTGTAATTGGTAAAATATTGTAAAAATGTGGTTTTAAATGCATTAAAAATTTGTGGTTTGTTGATTATGTCCTAATATTATAAGTTAGTAATATTTTAAAGAAAGTATGAAATAATTTGAAATGCTTTAATATTATTCTATTTATTGACTGTAATGGCTTTTATTACATCATTCAGTTATGCTTAAGTATTGTCTTCTTTGTTAGTAAATTTTTTAAGCTTAGCAATTAGTGCATAGACTATTTATGTAAGTTGTTATTATTATGATTGTTGTTAAATAGCAATTGGTACTATTAATAGTATATTAATTAGAATAATTAGATGTAAGTTTTGTGAAAAAATAGGAGCTGGATTTAAATTATTTAAATTTGGCTGGGTTTAAATAATTAAAGTTTGGATTTTCAGGTTATTTAAGATCAGGTTTTAATTATTATTTTCTTAATTGCTCTTTTTTTTTTGGATTGATATCTGTTATTACAGGTAATTATTTGAGGTGTTAATACAAATAACAAACTTATAATTTGGTGCTCAATAGCTGATATGGTTGGTAATATCTAAAAGATTTTATGATCTAAAAGTTTTAGTTTAAGTTTTTTGTATAATAGACAGAAATTCAAGTATTGTTTTATTTGTAGCTTCCCAGAATCACAATTCCATCAAATTTTTTTCTTAGTATAATGGCCAGTAATCTTTTTAATAAGCTATTCTTAATTCTATAAGTGTTCTACTTTTATTTTACAGGTCTTTTACTAGTCTTTTTAACATCAATAACTCTGTGCATTAATCTTTAATCAATTAGTAAAATAATAAACAAAACAAAAAACAGAAAAAAAAATAAAGAGATAAGCCAAGACAAGAAAAAATTAATATCCTGTCAATAGCTATAATCAAGAGCTATTAATTCAATATAATTAAGTATTGGCAATTATCAACATAAATTGTTGATAATAAAAAAATGTATTGTGACAATAATAAGTATTTTTATTAATATTTGATGTTTCCATTTCAAGTCATAGAATACTATCATATGAAAAGATGAATATAAAATTGGAATTGGAGATTCTAAAACTAAGAATTCTATTTTTTTTGTCCCTAATACTCTCATTATATATACACAAAAACAAAATAAATTTGAAAAAATCAAATTTGTAATTATTTCCCTTGAAATTAACCAATTCCTACCAACAGTTTGAAATTGACTAGCTACCAATTTCAGTAAACTGTTAAAGCATTTCCAGGCCTGAATCTAAAACGACTTCCATAAAATCATTTCACTTTTTTTTTACATTTTTTTTATTTTTATTTTTCTTTTTCTTCTTATCATTAGGGTAGCCTACAGACAAGAATTTTTGTAGAAGAGTTGACTTTCACAGTAAAGTAACTACACATTTTAGTGAGCTTCCAGACGAGAAATTTCTGGGAAAAAGTTGACATTTACTACAATGTAACTACACAAGTAACTGGCACAGAATTGGCCATTCCACTTATAAGCCCAGCAATTCAAATTATAGAAGATAATTTGAAGATAAATTCAGTTACTGGAGGTTCAACCACATTCAGAAAACGTGAATTCACAACAAACAGACATCAACAACATTTAAGAAAAGAGACCAAAAAAACCTCTGGTAACATTTGGTGCTCTCTCACAGAAATAACACAGAAATAACAAAATTCAAAGTGGCGACCACACTAGACACAGCAACTCTAGAGTATTACCAGTCAATTTACACCCATTGCAAGCAAAGATTCAACATTTCAGACGGAATTGAAATTGTTAAGAGAACACTTTATCTATATATTGAAAACTGTATTAATAATTATTTTCTTGGAAATTACAACATTTCAGAAGTTAAAAACAACCTCTACAATAATTTAGTATACTATTTACGATTAGGAACTGAAGACCTTAACAGTGAAACACTTGCCACTTACTTTCAAGAACTCAATTATAACATTATCAAGTATTGTGAAGAAAAATATCCAGTACAGTCCAAATACTCTTTTAACTTTGAATCAGAAACAGAAACAAGCAACAAAGACAAACAAAAACCAAAACAACACTCAAAAACCACTCCAAACACTCCAATACTAACAAAGACAACTGCCAAACACTTGCAAACACCTGAACAAGGAACCAGTGTCAAATTAACACTTTCTATTACACTATTTCCAATTTTACTTGCTTAACCCCAAATTCATCTCTTATTTGGTTTTCAAGAATAAAAGATTTTCAGTTATCCAAAAGCCCTATTCAACAACAGGAACCAATATTAACCAGCACAAACCTTATTGACTACTTAACAGAAAATCAAAGTGAAGAAACTGAATTAGAACAAGAAACAGAAGACTCAGAAATGAAGAAGAAATGGCCTCCACATATATCACAAAAATCTCTGAGTTCACAGAAGAAGACAGCAAAACCAGTCCTCAAGAATGGCTTGACAAAGTCTCAAAAACAGGAGATGCAAATAGTTGGAATGCTGCCAGAATGTTAAAAGCAATTTTATACTTCTTACAAGGAATGGCTGATGAATGGTTTGAAAACTTGGAAGCCCCACCAAAAAACTGGGAAGCATTCAAAACTGCTTTCCTAGAACAGTTTACTGACAATAACACTTCCATTACTCTTCAAAATCGGTTCTGAAATATCAAGCAAAAACCAAGTGAATCAGTTATGACCTATCTTGGGAAATTCAACAAACTGCTTAGAAGGATTTACTAATTGGAAACAAATGAATACTACTCCAATGCACAAATCTTGGATCAATTTATTGCTGGTCTAAAGGATAAATTGATTAAAAAGATTCGCCCACATGCCCCAGAAGATTTAAACTCTGCTATACAGCATGCAAAGAGATACAAAATGGCCATGGAGAAGGCCAATTGTACAAAACTTGTAAACTTGGCCATTGGAGAAACCAGCTCAGCAGCTGAGGAAAAAATCGACCAACTTACAAAGAAAGTTGAAAACTATTTCACCAATCAACAACAACAGCAACTCCAAAGATATCAGCCACCCCAACAATGAAATCAAAACAACTTCGCATCACTTTCTAATAACCAGCCTCAGAATTGCCATTACTGTGGAATTCCTGGCCACTGGAAAAGAAACTGCAGAAAGCTACAACGAGACCAACAAAATAGGAGTAATCAACGTTACTCTCTACTACAGCAGTCTTATTATCAACCTCCACCACCAGCTTACTATTCACCAAGATTCCAATATCAAAACAACTACTATCAATCTGCTTCACAGCCAATGCAACAACCATATCAACAACCCCCATTCAACATTACCAAGTACCTGCTCGATGATTAATTCAACAAAACCAATCTGTACCACAAAATTGATTCACAACAAACAACAACAGAATCAACCCAAATAACCAATTGGTTCCCCAAAATTCAGCTCAACCAAAACCCAACCACTATCATACTCAACCTAGTTATCTTACAATGCCAGAAGAACAGGATTTTTATCATACTGCACTTTCGGAAGGTAGAATCATAACACAACAACAAAACCCTTCTCAAAACCATACCACTATTCTACCAGCTAGAATCGCTGAAAATGCCAATCTCTTTGATATTTTTCTTTTCGAATTTGAAGCAAATGAATCACCATTCTTGCTTAACAATGCAGCAGCTAATGAGCAAAAAGCCATCACTGCAATATACACAGAAGCTAAAGTAAAAGGAAAGCCAATTCGATTAATCCTAAATAGTGGATCTACTGAGAGTATTATTACTTACCAGTTGATACAACAGTTAAAGAGAAATGTTGACTGGCCAGCTCAAACAGTAATTGTTACTGCCGACAGCATAAAAAAGACTCCAGTAAGAGAAATTGAAAATTTTCCATTCACTCTTAATGGAATCACCATTCCAGTAAAAGTTCTTGTAATGAACACTTCCCAATACCAAGCTCTTGTTGGAAACAATTGGCTCCAAAAAGCCAATGCTAATCTGAATTGGGAGACACAAGAGTTAACAATCTCCTACCAAGGACAACACACCCGAGTACCTGCCATTTGTGGTACATTCAACAAATGTTCCAAAAAAGCCCCAGCTTTTGAATTCAAACCAAAAGAAGAAAAACCAATAATCAAAACATTCATGGCTCTTGAATCAATGTCCAATTGGGCCAATAAAACTGAACAAGAACATTTCACTCTAAACTCTAAATCCAAAACCCTTGGATGGAATATCCTCTACTCAAAGCCTGAACCAAAAAAACAACGTCCTTACATTCCCCTTAAATGCAAAGACTGCAACAAAAAGCTTTTGTCAATGGGAGCTTGTATTTCACCTGAGAAAGAATATGAAAATTACACCTGCTACTATTGTAATGCCTGTCATCGAGAACGATGGGGCCACTTGATCAAAAAAAGTGGAAAATGGGATAAAACACCCTGTCTTACTTGTGGAAAGCAGCTTCCCAATGAATGTGACTGGATCGATATTGCATTTAGAGGAGGAGTCTGTGATCAAACTTGTCAATATGCTTTTTCTATTGCAGAAAAAGTAAAATGTAGAACATTGTTCAATGCTGCATACAACAATGCCCTCAACAAACTCTATCATTACCCTCATAACGCCAAAATGATCTACAAACTTGCTATGATTTTAATCAACAGAAGAACCAAAGAAGATGTCTTTTAAATGAATGAAGCTGAATATATTGAGTATACATTGGAACTAGCTGAATTTGACTATGAAAATGAAGTCAAAGAATATTACCAAATTGCAAGTCACTCATACTCGACCCAAGAAGCTTAAATTCAATGATTAGAGCAAATGAACATTAAATTATGTGAAGAATACATAATGCCTTGCAATGAGCAATGGTGTCTTGAATGCTATATCCTTAGCATTTTTTTGTCCAGTGAAAATAAAGAAAACAAAATTGAATTTAAAAAACCTGAACCAGAAGCAGAGATTCAAACAACACCCATTTATCTTATCGAAAACCAGTCTGCTCTACAACTTAAATACTTTAACAACAATGGACAAGGAATAAAGCCTAAAAAAGCACATAAAATTGATGCTGGATATGACCTACGATATTCAGGAAAAAACACTTTGGTTCTTCAAACAAACTCTCTTACCAAAATCAATCTTAAAATTGCACTCGAAATTCTATCAGGAGCAATAGTCCAAATCGCTTCATGATCATCATTGGCGAGCAAAGGAATTAATGTTAAAGGAGGAATCATAGATGTGGGATATACAGGAGACATTACAATTATATTACAAAATGAAATCAATAAACCTTTTCAGATTGAACATGCCAAAAAAATTGCTCAAGCTATTTATTTACCCTTAATCAACATTTTGGGTTTATAATTAGTTAGTCAAAGAGAACAATTGGGAAAAAGTAAAAGAAGAACCAAAGGTTTTGGTTCAACTAGATGATTTACAGTTCCAGTAAACACAGCTCTTAACAAACAAAATGAATCTCACCAGATTCTATGACTTCCACAACTAATTACTATTTTACTCTTTGGAGAACATCCAGAAATCTACACCTGTCCAAAACCAATAACCACACAACAAATTTTTGAGTCCAATGAACAAATCTGCTTGGAACATAATATCTCAATCCCAAATATTTACATTTCAAAAGAAACAAAAAAAGTCCGAGTTACTTTTTACAATCCCAACAGTTACTCCATAGTTTTATTAAATAACATAGAAATTGGAGTTATTTACAGTAACATCTTTCAACAAAAATTACTCCAGACAGTTCTCAATTTCTTAGAAATTATTGAACATTCACTACCAAAAATCAACCCAAATCCCAGTTCTGAAAACTACCATGTTGTTATAAAAAAACTATCTCGAATCAACATAGGACAACTTGAACCACAACAACAAAACCAGCTCAAAGAGCTAATTGCAGAATTTGCCAATATCTTTGCCGAAAACAACAATGACTTAGAAAGAACCGATTTGGTTCAACACCAAATCTATACAGGAGATGCCAAACCAAGACAACAACAAGCTTACTAAGTTGCTCCAGAAAGTCACCAATTTATCCGAAAAAAAGTACAACAGATGCTTAACAATGAGCTTATTCAATCATCAATAAGTCCATGGGCCTCATCTATAGTCCTAGTTAAAAAAAATGGAAAGATACGATTTTGTGTTGATTATTGACAACTCAATAGCATCACCATTGGAGATGCCTATCCTCTTCCCCAAATTGATGACATGTTAGATGCCCTTGGAAAATCCAAATACTTTTCAACACTAGATTTAGAAAGCAAATACTGGCAAGTCACCATGGACCCCAAAGATTGCCCCAAGACAGCTTTTACTACTCAAGGAAGAAATTACGAGTTTAATGTAATGCTCTTTGGACTGTGCAATGCACCAGCAACATTCCAAAGACTCATGGATGTTGTTTACAAAGGCCTCCTTTGGAAGTCCATAGTTGTCTATCTTGATAATACTGATGTTTATTTATCATCTTTTGAATTACACTTAAAACACTTGCAAGAAGTTTTTCAACAATTATGGAAAGCAGAATTAAAACTGAACATTGAAAAATGCTACTTCGGAAAAACAAGTTTGGCCTTTCTTGGTCACATTATTAGTAAAGATGAAATCAAACCTAATCCAGAAAAAATAAGCACTGTCAAAAATTTCAAAACTTCTCAAAATATCACAGAACTAAGAGGATTCATCAGATTAGCATTCTACTATTGAAAGTTTATCAAAAGATTCTCGAAAATTGCAAAACCCCTCAACCAGCTCACCACCAAAAACATTGAATACAAATGGACTACTGAATACCAAAAAGCTTTTGAAATTCTCAAGGAAAAGCTGACAACAGCTCCAATTCTTACCTACCCAGACTTCAGTAACCAATTTCGACTAGCCACAGATGTTTTTTACACTGCTTTTGGTGCCATTTTGTCACAATTAGATGACCAGAGAAATAAGTGAGTAATTGCTTATGCCAGCAGAACATTAAAACCAGCCAAAAAGAATTATCCTGCCATTGAATTGGAAACAGCAGCTGTAATTTGGGCCCTACATTATTTCAACCTTTATCTCTGGCCAAAAAAATTCGATATTATCACTGATAATATTGGACTCAAATGGCTTTAGAACAAAAATACTCAGCTGAATGCCAAACAAACCTGATGGACAGGATTTTTAGCCAACTACTAATACATTGTACACCATAAACCAGGAAAACTCCACACCAATGTTGATTGTTTCTCAAGAATAAGACAAGATTAGAACACAAAAACAACACCCATTTGAAATAACAGCAACAAAATGACAAACAATAAACCCCGAAAACTATAACAATCTTAAACAATATTTGGAGACATTAACAATACCAACAGATTGGTTTCCAAATGAAAAACATTAGTTACAACAACAAGCCAAACAATATTTCCTACACAATAACATCATTTATTATTGAAACTTCAGAAATCTAAACAAACCACTTCAATTAATACAAGAACATGAAAAGGAAACTATCTTATACAACATGCACTCAGACCCTTTGTCAGCACATTTAGGAAAAGATAATACCACCCAAAGAACATTAGAACACTACTTTTGGCTCCAAATGAGAAAAGACATACATCAATATGTCGAATTTTGTGATAGTTGTCAAAGAAGAGGAGGAACACGCCCTACAAAACCTTTAAATTCAATCAAAGTTGGACAGCCTTTTGACCAAATTAGTATTGATTTAGTCGGACCACTACCTATCACAAACCAAGAAAACTGTTATATTGCAGTAGCTATAGATTATCTTACCAAATGGTCCAAAGCCAGAGCCATTCAACAAGCAGATATGAAATCAATAGCAAACTTCATCTATGAAAACATTATTTGTAGACATGGATGTCCAATTGAACTTTTATCTAACCAAGGAACACATTTTGTGAACAATCTAATTCAAGAAATTTGTGAACAATTCAATGTCAAAAGACCTTTGTTTTTACCCTACCATCCACAAACAAATAGACTTGTAGAACATTTTAATAGAACATTGTGTGAATCATTAGCCAAAGTCTACCAATTTTGAGTAAGAATGGGATATCTTTATTCTATTAGTGTTACTAGCATATAGAATACTAAAACAAAACACCACAAAACACACACCATTTGACTTAACCTATAGAAGAACAGCAATGTTATCAATTAATATTACTGTAAAATCATACTCAGTGCAGCCAATTAATGAAGAAAACTTTCAGGAAACACTTCAATGAAGAGCCTACATTCTTCTCAGCACATTGGAAGAAAAATGATAAATAGCAGCCACTCATATTAAACACTCTCAAGCTCAACAAAAAGAATGGCATGATAACAAATTGCCACCAGTCACCAATGAATTTAAAATTGGAAACAAAGTTCTCTTACACAGAACTAAAGCCGAAAAACAATGGAATAAAAAATTTGAACATAAATGGGATGAACCATTCTTTATCTATGAAATACTAGGCAATGAATCATACAAGTTAAGACTTGATGACAAAATTCTAGCAAAAGTTGCACATAGAGATTATTTAAAACACTATCATTTCAGAAACAATCCTGAACCATTAATTCCACAAATTGGTACACATTTCTCTTTAATTAAGCCCAAAGATATTCCCCGAAATTTAGAACCAATAGTTGTTATTAAACAACCTCCCAACTTAAACACTTAATTAAATTTTACTATAGTTATTCTCTTATAATTTAAAAATAATTTCACAAAAACAAAACAAAACACACAGAAAGACAAAAATAACATAAAAACCCACATACCAAAAATAATTCCAATTTATTTTTTTCTTTTCACTCAAAGTTTTATAATGACTATCCCTCAAAATATTCAACAATTATCTCAAAAATTAATGCTAGCTTTAAAGACAATACCTGAATTATCTATCACTATTACAGGAAAACATATTAATTATATCTAAACAGAAATAGTTACCAATGTAGCCCCAAATTTACAAAATTATCACCCTTACAAAAAGAACACAAAAAGTTACTCTGGAATTCATCTACCAGAACTTTTGAAGCTTGCTTTAAGAGAAAACTTATTGCTTATCCTTATTAGTATTTCACTAAATACTACTGTTCAACAAAAACTTTGACTGTGTTTTAATAAAGAAAACAGCAAATACCCCTCAATATATAGATATTTTTACATTGGAAAAATGCTTCACAAATGAAAACTGGAGCTTACAACAGCAAATCTCACGAAAGAAGCTATTCAGAAACAACTCCACAATGAATTCAAGACAACAGCTGGACCTACAAACAGCTACTATAAACTAAGAACTGCTCTTAAACTTTATAACCTATTTCATACCTGTGAAAATGTCCTACAAAACCCAATTTTACAACCACTAAAGATCCAATACATTGGGAAACTTATAGAACTGAAATTTCAACAATTTTCAGACCAAATTTCTTCAGTAATTTTGGATTACTATTTGAAATATGCAGACAGTACTTGGACTTTGATGGAGCTCAGTCTTGAGAAAGAAATTATATTACCAACTGAAACTTGAGATATTAATTAACATAATATTACTCTTATAATTTCTACCATTAAATTAGCATATATTATTGTTCAAATTATTACTTATTATTTAATCAATTAATAACCCGATTTGTACTATAGAAATTAGGATGATCAAATTACACAATACTCCGAACCATTTAATATTCAAGAGTTCACTGAAATTTGTAGAAATTCACCGAAATAATTGATAGTTCACCAAAATATTTAATAGTTCACAGAAATAACTTGTAGTTCGCCGAAATGTAGTTTTAGTTCAGCAAAATTGTAGAAAAGAACAAAGTTCAAGTTCATAGAATAGTGTTATGACAAGTTGTATAAAAGAAGAGCTTCTCTCTTTGAGAAAATGTATCTTACTTTTGGATTCAATAATTAGAATCATTTCTATACACACAAAAACAAAATAAATATCAAATAAATTTGAAAAAATCAAATTTGTAATTATTTCTCTTGAAATTAACCAATTTCTACCAACAGTTTGAAATTGACTAGCTACTAATTTCAGTAAACTGTTAAAGCACTTCCAGGCCTGGATTCAAAACAACTTCCATAAAATCATTTTACTTTTTTTTTACATTTCTTTTATTTTTATTTTCCTTTTTCTTATTATTATTAGAGTAGCCTACAGATGAGAATTTTTATAAAAGAGTTGACTTTTACAGTAAAGTAACTACACATTTTAGTGAGCTTCCAGATGAGCAATTTCTGGGAAAAAATTGACATTTACTACAATGTAACTACACAAGTAACTGGCACGGAATTGGCCATTCCACTTATAAGCCCAGCAATTCAAATTATAGGAGATAATTTGAAGATAAATTCAGTTACTGAAGGTTTAACCACATCCAGAAAATGTGAATTCACAACAAACAAGCATCTAGTAACAACTCACATTGCTAAGCAATATGTCATAATTTTTGATAATGCTCCACATTGCTAAGCAATAGGCCATAATTTTCTAACAATGCTTTATATTGCTAGACAATATGCTTACATACTAAATACTATTTTCTTATTAGTCTATTTTTTATCTGTTTTCTTTATTTTTTTTTTGTACTCTTTTTTTATGAGTAATATTGTCTAATTATTGATAGATTCGAAATTTGGTTGGAGCAACAGTGATTGAAATTCTGATGAAGTTGTTGGTTGTAATTTAAATCTTTTAAAGAAATCATCATAGGTTCTTAATAATTTAGTTTTTTTTTGGTTATTTTGGAATAGTACTTGTAATAATAATGTCTTTATAATTAATGTTAATATAGATTCAGATGGTATATATATAACACTTTCTAGTATATAATAGTAAGATAAGTGTATGAATAAAATAACTCTTGGTTTTTTCTAAATAGATAGTTGTATTTTTTTTGGTGTTTTTGTTAGAGTTTATAACTTTTCTTTATCTTTGTCTGCAAAGATAATAAAAAATTTCTGCTAAATGTAATTTTCAATTTCTCAATTTATCTTTGTAATTAGTAGAGTAAACAAATAATTTTGTAAAAGCATAGTATTTTGGAGTAATTTACTGTAAAAAATTTGAATGTGGCTTTTGTATCTTTTTGGTTTTTCAAATAAAATTATTTTTTTTGTTAACATAAAAATTAAAAGCTGATTCTGCTGGTCAATAGTTATTTATCAGTCCAAAGTAAGTTTAATAGTAGTAAAATAAAGTTTTTGTAAATTTTAAGTAGTTTGTTCCTATTATTTTTAATTCTGTTACTGTTCTGAATAATTGCTGTTGGTACTGGTTTTTTGTTAAATTACACTTTATAGGGAGCACTAAATATTATAGTTGATTATTTGGAGTGTTAAAACAAATAACAAATTTGTAACTTGGTGTTTAATAGTTGTTGATAATAATAGTTTCTAAAGATATTGAAATCTGAAAGTTTTGTTAAGTTTTTTATATTGTTACAGATTGGAGTAACAAGCTAATGGATAGCAAGAGAGAACAGTATTGTATGGTCATAGAAATAAACAAAGAAGGAATTACAATAAAGGAGCGAATTGAATAAGTAGGAATTCAATGTGCGTGATCAGTCTCATAAAAATCACAGTCGCTAATCTTTTCTTAAATCTGAAGGTAGAGGAATAGTCCATAATTGTCAACAAAATAACACTGCTGCTATTATTCTATGCCTCAACTTGGCGATTCTTAGAATCAATAACAGATATCGTTGTACTTTTTAATCGTTTCTTTATTCAATGAATTACAAGAGCAAGCCAATTGCTTCTCAGGCTAATTCTAACAAATACAAATCAAAAAAGAGAAAAGATAAGGTATGTGAATGCCAAAAAGTAGATACTTAAAGGTAAGAAAAGGGGAATAAGTGATTATAAGAGGAAGTAATTGATATTGTTTTATTTTGTTACTTTGATCATGTCTTTCTACAGTTAAGAGAATCATCGCTTATATAGCTATTTAAAGTGGTCAATGATCAGGTCAATGATCAAGTCAATGATTAGGTCAATGATCAGGTCATTGATTAGGTCAATGATTAGGTCAATGATCAGGTCAACAGTCAAGTCATTGATCAGGTCAATGATTACTATCTAAAAATAGGGTGGCTAATTATATGACATCAGTGGCTAATACATGTGATAATTAATAAAAACTATGTGTTTCAACTGTAACATCATCCTCTCCAAAGAGATTGAGCTCCGGTGAAATCAAACTATTTATGAGATAGTCTATGTAAAGAGTTTTGTCTAACTCAAAACTAACTAGTTTGTTGAAGTCTTTTGTGGATAGAGTATATAGTACTTGAGGCGAAATAAGCTTTGTATCCAAGAGACCAAATCTTTGTATAAGAGTTCTGGCTCTTCTAACAATAGTCAAAACTCTTGGGACATCCAATTGTATAATGCCCAAAATTTCCACTTGTATCTCTGAAGTTGTTTTCTTCATGAGCTTCATGTCTTTTATGATTTCACCAAGACAACCATAGAGTTTTAATTGTCTTCCATATGACAAGTTTTTGTCTATGGGCAAGATTTCTTGTATTGTTTTTCCAATTGTGCTAGAAGGTGAAAGTATTGCTGCTGTTATGTTTTCCAGCAGGTATTTATCCATTTTGCCACCAATTCTTTCTTTTCTGGTAGTTGTTTTTTTTGGTCTAATAACAGTGTGAATTCCACTGTTGTCTGTTATAGTGGTTTGTTTTCTAATAGTCAGAGTAGCATTTGGATAGTTCTTGATCCAGTACTCATGGAAAGTATAGAAAGCGTTTTGAATGTTTTGATCCAGGAAATAATTGTTCATGTCAATTGAAGATACCTCTGTTTTGGGAATGGTGCATTTATTTATATATAATTTTTGCTGATCATTTGGATTGGTATTACCACAACAGGTAACCAATCAGGTCATTTGTGATATTTCTTGAGTCGCGTGCCATAAACAGGGCGATCACTGAATATTGTTCCATATTGATCTTGTAAGATATAAGAACCATTGTTCAAAACTTTGTTGACTAAAAAGGGTCCTTTCTACTGGCTAGAGAATTTATCACTATAAACATTGTCTCTGTTTGAACGGTATTCCAAAACTAAGTCACCAACACTTAAGGAAAGTGTTTTATAGGTCTTTTTTTTTTTGAGCTTTTCTTGGAACTGTTTTATCTTTTCAAAGGCAATTATCCGTGCTTCTACTAATAAGTCAAGAATGGTACCAAGTCTTCTTTGCAAAATGTCTTTGTAATCTCTTATTGTTATTTCTTCAAAAGGTATTGTTTCTATATCCGTTTCTATTGGTAGAGTTGTCATTTGTCCATAGAGCAGATAAAAAGGTTCATAACTTGTTATGTCATGATTCACAGTTCTGTAAGCAAACAAAGCTGAAGGCAATACTTTGTCCCATAGGTTGGTTTCTTCACTGGTTTTGGCTAGGGTTTCACATAGTGTTCTATTGAAACGTTCTACTAGGCCATTTGTTTGGGGGTGATAAGGAGAAGAGAGTTTATAATGTATTCCCATTTTTCTGCAAAGTTCTTCAACCAGTATACTGAGAAAAGCTCTTCCTCTATCAGATAAAAGTTCTTTGGGGCAGCCGTGGCGACAGATAATATCTTCATAAATGAAATTGGCAATTGAGACTGCTGTTTGATCTGGGGTGGCTCTTGCTTCTATCCACTTTGTAAGATAGTTGGTAGCTGTGATAATGTATCTGTTGCCATCAGGAGTTACTGTTAAAGATCCAACAACATCTATACCAATTCTATCAAATGGTTGACCAACAGAGATTGGATGAATATCTTCCTTGTGATTGGGTTTTCTTCTTCTTTGGCAGATATCACAGGTTTTGATGTATTCAGCAATGTCTTTTCCCAAGGTAGGCCAATAATAGCGAGCTAAAGTTTTCTGAATTGTTTTTGTTTTTCCAAAGTGTCCAGCTAATGGATCAGTATGCATATTGTAGATCACAATTTCTCTTTCTTCAAATCTAATGACTCTCTGGGGGCGGTCAGGATCTTTTCTATTTCTTTTATATAACTGGTTCTGGCAAATCAAATAGAAATTTGATTGTTTGCACAAATGTTCTCTTTGCTGTTGAGTATAGTCTGGCAGGTATTGTTCTTTACCCAAAAATTTCATTAAAGCAGAATAGTTGTCCAAGTCTATTATCGTGTTTGTTTGTGGAGGAAGTTACAAATAATTAAGTTGGTTTGGTTTAAGAGGGTTTTACTATTACTGGATGGTAAGTCTGGAGAGAGCGTCAGCATTTTGATGATTAGCTCTTTTATGGTGTTGAATGTCATAGTCGAATTCGTCCAAATGGAGTATTCAGTGAGTTATCCATTTATGTTCCAGGTTTCTTTTGTTGTGTAGCCAAACCAAAGCTTGGTGATCTGTTACCACCAAAAATTTCACACCCTTAAGATATTTGTCCCAGTAGCTGGTAGCCCAAATTACTGCTAAGCATTCCTGCTCAGTAACTGAGTAGTTCCTTTCTGCTGGTGTGAGAGTTCTACTGGTATATGCTACGGCATGTTCTCTGTTATCTTTATCTTTTTGGAAAAGAACAGCACCAAGTCTGTAGCCAGATGTATCAGTGTGGAGGATAAAAAATCGATCCAAATTAGGTTGCATGAGAATGGGTTCTGTAACCAGTTTTTTCTTTAGAATTTCAAATGCTTTTTGTTGATGAGTGCCCCAGTGATAATTGATGTTTTTCCTAAGTAGCTAATTGAAAAGAGCAGCAATTTTGAAGAAATCCTTGACAAACTTGCGATAATAAGAGGCCAAACCAAGAAAAGAGCGTAGTTCATGAACATTCATTGGTTGTCTAATGTTTTGAACTTTTTCAATT
Organism: Geosiphon pyriformis; assembly: GCA_016748015.1. NCBI lineage: Eukaryota > Fungi > Glomeromycota > Glomeromycetes > Archaeosporales > Geosiphonaceae > Geosiphon > Geosiphon pyriformis. The sequence continues at coordinate 123,696 of JAAOMT010000617.1, forward strand.
TTGGCTGGATCAGAGAAGATTCCATCTTTTGTAATAAGATGGCCAAGAAACTGGGTGGATTGACGTCCAAAGAATGATTTGATTGAATTGATCTTGAGACCAGCATTTCTAAGGAGGTCAAAAACTTTTTGCAAATGTTCAAGGTGTTCATCCCAGGTTTTTGAGTATACCATTATGTCGTCCAAGTAGACTAGAACAAAGTTTTCTTTTACTGATTCAAATACTTTGTCCATTAAGCGTTGAAAGATGGGAGGAGCATTTGTAAGACCAAAAGGCATGACTGTGAATTCATAAGTACCATACTTGATGATGAAAGCAGTTTTCTTTCTGCTTTCTGGATCCATCTCTATTTGCCAGAATTCAGCAGTTAAGTCAATGGTTGAGAAGAAAGCAGCACCATGGAATTGGTCTAGCATTGCATCAATCTTGGGAAGTGGATACATGTCTCTTTCAGTAATAGTATTTAATTGGCAATAATCAACTCAAAAGCATAAAGTTCCTCCTTTCTTGGATACCACTACAACTGGGAATGCCCATTCACTCTTGGTTTTCTGTATGAATCCAAGGGTTTTCATTTGGGTTATTTCCTTTTTGATAAACTCATCATTGTGCCGGTTGGATTAATAGGGCTTCAAATAGATGGGGCAAGTTTCTCTGGTGATGATAGTGTGTTGTATCACATGTGTACGTCTAGGAGGTTTACCTTCTTTTGAGATAACTGGGTTGTTTCTAGCCAGCAGGTTTTCAATGTCTACTTTTCTTTCTTCTGGAGAGGGTTCTCTTTGTTCTACAACCAGTAATTGGATTTCAGGTGGTTCATTTTCAAAGGACTTTTGGACTTCTTTTATTTCCTCTCAGAGTATCAAGCTGATTGGTTCCCAATCTTTGTAATAGATTAGGCAGGACATGCATTCATTGCTAGGAGAATACAATGATTTGTCGCACCAGCACAGAGCACAAGGACCATGCTACCAATAACTGTATTTGGCTTTCTTGCCTGGCTTTCTGTCAAAGGTTCTTCTGAGCATGTTATAATAAGGCCAGCAGATCAGCTTGCCATTAACAATGATTCCTTTTTTATCTGCCTTGACATTATCCAGTGGTTTGCCATTGCTAGTGAAGATAGTATAAGTGAGTTCAACTGTTTCTTCTTGTTCTTCTTCTTCCTCACTTTCTTTATCATCTGATTCATCTGATTCATTTTCTTCTGGGCTCTGCTTGGGTACTGGGGGAGTTGTCCAATGGCGACACTTAACCACAATGGGTTTCTCACCACATCTGATGGTTAGTTTACAGAGTTTATAATCAAGCAAAGCCTTTGCTTTCTTGAGCCATTCATTGCCAACAATGATGGTGTATTCTTTTGCTTTAGACACTTCCATATCAGTTTCAATGCTAATGCCATTGATGCGGACAGGAATAGCTTTGGCTATGCCAAGCCCTTTCTTCTTATTACCATGCACATTGGTCATTGGTCATGTGGATGGTTCATCAATTTTTCTGCCAATTGCTTCAAGAAAGT
>JAAOMT010000617.1:125451-378256 GCA_016748015.1 Geosiphon pyriformis
TTTGGCTTTTGGGGGCTCATTGTTGTCAGCAGTTGATGTAAAAGCTTTATTAGGGTCTAGAACGAAATCAACTTTGGCTTTCTTCTTCTTTCTTGTGGATTCAGAGGGGTTGATTGCTAATTTATTCATGTCATGGTCATCATCAGTTAAGTTAAAAGCGAAAAAGAGGTTTTTTTTTGGTTGGTTTGCACTCTCACTCTTTGGAGGTGCGCCTATCAGTTTAAAGGCTGATAAACAATGGCTTTAACTAGGGGATCCTCTCCAAAGAAATTGATGTTGGCATGATTGGGTCTTTGGTTGGGCACATTGTTGTTGTTGATCCTGTTGTTCTGAGCATTATTGTTTCTGGGAACTGGTGGAGGCAGAGGAGGATTGTTGCAATCTCTTGAAAAGTGTCCAGTTAATCCACAGTGATAGCATACAGGTGGGCCATGATTTTGTTGTCTTTGATAAGGTGGTTGCTGGGGCTGATTGAAGTGTGGTTCAAATCTGGGTCTTTGTAATTGCTGATTTTCTCTGACTGCTTGGGCTAAGGGTTCTAATAACCGGGCAAGATTTGCTGTGAGTCTGTCTATTAACTGTTTATTTGGATCTTGAGTGTGAGTGGCAAAAGAAGTAGCAGCCATTTGAGGGGCAGGAGCCATAATAGGAACAAGAGCAAAAACTGGTAGTGTGGATCCCAAGTGCATCCTTTGGTTATCTTCAATTTTTTGTGCTAATTTAATGATCATATCCATAGTGGGATTATTTTTCAGGGCCAAGAGGAGCCAAAGAGCATATGATAAATCAGTTCTCAATCCTTTTATGAAGGAGTGAATTTTCTGCTCTTCTGTCCAATTTCTTCCAGTGTCTACTCATTTGATTAACTTTCTGATTGCTTTGGCATATTTGGTTACAACTTCACCGGGATCTTGGGTTCTTTTTTCCAATTCTATATGCCATTTTGATATTAATATTGGGGTTCTGAACTTGTTTTCAAACCGGGTAGTGAAAGAAGTGTTGATTTCTCCCATATTTGCTGGTGTCCATCTAATGATTCTTTGCTGGGCATTGGCATCTGTTTCTTGTAAGAACCAGGTAGCAGGAGATCCTTGAAGGTAGCCACCAATAATTAGGAACTTGTACTTATCATTATATTGATTGGCTGTAGCGGCTCTTTCAAAGTCATTCAACCATTCAATTGGATCTTGTGCATCACCTCTAAATAATGGTATTGGGGTGTTGTTTCTTCACCCTAAAGCAGTTTGTATACCTTGGAGGGCAGCCAGAATGTTTGCTTGCATGGGGTCATTAGCCATTGGTTTAGGAGTAACTGTTTGTGTAAACAAATCTGATTCGCTTGATAAAAGATCAAAAACAGAGACAGTTTGGTAGCTTTCTTCTTCTGTTTCAAAGGAAGTTTCAGTTGCTTAATGGGCAGCAATCCAAATGTGGATTTGATGATTCAGATATTCAAAATCAGGGGGCTGTTGTTTAAAGGTTGCAGAATATAAGAGCTGATTGATACTGTTGTTTCTTTCTTCAAAGTCGTTTTCAAAATAAACTTGGTCAAAATAATAGATTGTATAAGCTGTATAGGTTTCAGCTGAATGCTCGTTCAGGAACCAGTTCCAAAAGTCTTGGAATTGTCTACTGGATTGTTCTTTAAGGAAGAAGCAGATCAAGCAGGAGGGCAGAGGATTAAGTTCAATAAAACTTTGGTCATTTCTGTTGTGTGCTGCAAAGTGTTCTTCTGATTGCTGTAACAGATATGAGTAATCACCCATACAATGAGGGAGTAAGTGAATTTTGACAACCTCACAGGGAGCACCACTTTTATGTTACGGGTTGGAGTAACAAGCTAACGGATAGCAAGGGAGAACAGTATTGTATGGTGATGGAAATAAACAAAGAAGGAATTACAATAAGGGAGCAAATTGAATAAGTAGGAATTCAATGTGCATGATCAGTCTCATAAAAATCACAGTCACTAATCTTTTCTTAAATCTGAAGGTAGAAGAATAGTCCGTGATTGTCAACAAGATAACACTGCTGCTATTATTCTATGTCTCAACTCAGCGATTCTTAGAATCAATAACAGGTATTGTTGTACTTTTCAATTGTTTCTTTATTCAATGAATTACAAGAGCAAGCCAATTGCTTCTCAGGCTAATTCTAACAAATACAAATCAAGAAAGGGAAAAGATAAGGTATGTGAATGCCAACAAGTAGATACTTGAAAATAAGGAAAGGGGAATAAGCGATTATAAGAGGAAGTAATTGATATTGTTTTATTTTGTTACTTTGATCATGTCTTTCTACAGCTAAGGGAATCATTGCTTATATAGCTATCTAAAGTGGTCAATGACCAAGTCAACGATCAGGTCAATGATCAGGTTAATGATTAGGTCAATGATCAGGTCATTGATCAGGTCAATGATTAGGTCAATGATCAGGTCAACAGTCAGGTCATTGATCAGATCAACGATCACTATCTAAAAATAGGGTGGCTAATTATATGACATCAGTGGCTAATACATGTAATAATTAATAAAAACTATGTGTTTCAACCATAACAATATAAAGAACAGAGATTCAATTGATGGTTTTTTTCTATGAATTTTTTTTTAATATGATAGCCAGTTTATTCTGCCAATTATGTTTTTCTAATAAGATATCTTTAAGTTTTCTACTTTTGTTCTTGGGTTTTTTATTAGGTTATTCTTAACATCAATTACTTAGCACTTAATTTTTTTAATCAATTAATAAACAACAAAGAAAACAAAATAAAAAATTAGTATTCTATTAATAGTTATGATTAAAAGCTATTAGTTTAGTGTAATTAAGTATCAAATTTTATTAATATAGTGTTACAAATGATTATTTGGGGTCTCAAATCAAATAACAAACCCATAACTTAGTGCTTAATAGCTGGTATAAATGTTAATATCTGAAGATTTTTGTTGTTTGAAGGTTTTGGTTAAGTTCTTTGTATAATAGACAGAGATTCAAGTGTTGTTTTATCTGTTACTTCCTGGAATTGCAATTCTATCAAATTTTTTTCTTAATGTAATGGCCAGTAATTCTTTTAGTAAGCTATCCTTAATTCTTGAGTGTTCTACCTTTATTCTTGGGTTTTTTACTAGTTATTTTAATGTTAATAACTTTGTATGTTTAATCTTTAATTAATTAATAAATAATAACAAAACAAAAGAAAAGAAAGAAAAGAAAATAAAATAAAGAAATAAGCCAAGGCAAAAAAAAATTAATATCTTATCAATAGCTGTGATTAAGAGCTATTGTTCTAGTATAATTAAGTATTAGATACTATCAACATAAAGTGTTAATAGTAAGGAAAGTGATTTAGATGATAAATAATTATTTATTAATATTAATGATTTTAACTAAGATGTTTTTACCAAGAGATCTTGGTATTAATTCTGTTTTTTCTGTTTCTAACACTCTTGCTATATATACATAATTTGAGTTTTATGAAATTACTCATATTCTTAAGCGATGTATTATAATTACTCAAGCAATATGTTTATGTGTTAGCTACTATTCTCCTATTGGTTTATTTGTTTTTTTACTATTTTCTTGTATGCTTTTTCTATAAATAACAATAATTTGTAAATAAAGCATTAATTGGGAATATAGATTGAAATAATATTGTAACAGTTTAGCATTCAGACTTATATATGCTTTTAGAGTTTATAAGCAAAGCTTCAATTACTCTTTACACATACTTAATAAAAACAGTTTATAAGAGACTGCCAGTTGTTATTAAAAAGAAACTTTATAATAAAGAGTACTTGGAAGTATTATGTTTAATGTGTAATAATATCAAACTATTTGATTATGTTTTTATCTGTTTAAAAAAAGTTGTGATATATTCTGAGATATTATTAAAACAAATTGAATTGTAAAAATTTATGGTAAATAATTGTTCTCTGTTATTGTTTTCAGTATTGTGCACTCTTTTTTTGAAGATATTAAATATTGGTATTTATGTGGTTTTGTGCAAAAATTTTGTGTTTAGAGATTAAGTAGATAAAACAATTTTATTTTTTGGTAACAAAAAAAAAGTTGTATTAATAGTAATTGATTTTGCTTACTGTTTAGCTAAAAAGTATTAAAGTAAATTGTGGTTGTTTAAAGTAAAATTCAAAGTAAACATAAAGAAAAGTGGTCTAATCTGTAATATAGAGGTGGTTTTTACTGCTTTTTGTAATTTGTCTGGTCATCTGTTAATGAAAGTTGTTTATTTACTTGGTATTGTTGAGTTATTTTTTATTAGTTTTGGTTTGCATAAAGCTTGTTCTTTTTTTTCAGATATTTACAATAGTACAAGAGTATATATAAATATGTAATATTGTCTTAATTGGTCTAAGTAGCCAGTTATATATAGTAAGCATATAAATCATATTTAATTAGATTTACTTAATTTGTTTCTGTATATTAAATAGTAGTTAGACTGTACTCATTAAAACTAAATAAAAAAAATAATTATTTAATTATTTAAATAAATAAAATAAAATAAATTTAATAAATAAGTGGTTAATTATATATAATTATATATAATTTAAGTTTAATATATAATAATAAAATTATATAAAATAATTTTATATTTTTTAAAATTAATGTATTTTTTTATTTAATTGTAAAAATTAAATACAACATAATTATTGATAATACAATCAAATAATTTTTAAAAAATATAAAATAATTCATAAATAAATTGCAACAAATATTATATATTAATTTTATATTATCAAAACTAAAAATTTCAATATAAAAATTTTAACCAATTGTTTTGTTTAAACATTATCTTATAAATAAAAGCAATTTATGTTGATTTGTTATATTAATTAGGTATTTAATATTTTAAAAAACAATATTAGGTTTTAATATATTTTAAATTGGGCATAACATAAAGATTGTCAAATTTTAGTTTAAGAAACTTGATGGATGATCAATTTGTGCATACTATTTCTGGTAAACTAAGATGGATGTACAACCCACAGTTCATTAATTCATACCTCGCTCCATTAAATATTGAATGCTCTTTCTACACCAATCGTGAGTCACCTTCAATTAACTGTACCCGTTAGGGTGATTGGATTTTCTTTATCCTTTTGCTGGTTAAGATTTGCTCCCTTAGCAAAGATTCGTAAACTGAAACGACGGATTAATTCAGTCTCAATTTGAGGGTAAATCTCATCGCTTGTTCGGCCGGCACAGGTTATCAGTATCTCACGATTTGCATAATATTGCAAAAGTGGTTCAATAAGTGCATGATGTTTTTCAAGGCGGGTTTTAAAGGTTTCCTAAAAGGAATGAGGGAAAAATTCTAATGAAAAGGTATATAAAAAATATTTAAAGTCAAAAAAAAAACATACGGGATTGTCGTCAGGTCGTCGAGTTAAAGATTCACCAGTGATATCATCAAGACCATGGCGTTTTGGTGGATTATAACTAAGATTGTAAACACGTCCAGATGCTACGTGAACCCAACGATCTAGTCGAGGAGTTTAATAATACAAATCATCATCATTATAATTGTAATGTTTGAATACGAGCTTTTCTCTATAAAAACTTTACTAACCCATAATCCGTTTCAATATAACTTCCTCAGGCACGTGAAGGTTTATGACCAGATTCAGCGGCTGTCCCGTTAAAGTTAGATTTTCTTCAAGAGCGGTAGCCTGTTTGATAGTTCGTGGAAATCCGTCTAAAAGCCAATTCTTTTTAGTAATAAAGGCCAAAAACTCGATTGTTAATATTTGATGACAGTGTTACACTAAAAATATAAATATAAGCAAACCTGTTCCTCTAAACCCTGGAGTTCATTCTTTATCAGCTCGATCATAATGCCGTCAGAAACAAATTCTAGACACAAACAAGACTAAGGGCATCAGTGATTTTATGTAATGACCAAAGTAATGTCTGCAAATTGGTTTCTTTTAGGTTTTGTCGATTTGAATCATATCCTCATAAAAAATTCTGGATGTTGTTAAGACTTATTAACTCGCCTGGAAAATGCCGTAAAATTAAACCCGCATCTGCTGCTCATTTCGAGTCTTCTTAGGTTTTTTTCCAAATGTAGGCTATCCGAATACCTTAAAATATTCGAGACATTCAGAACTGGTCATCAAGAAAAAAAATGAATCACCTCCACGCTCCATTTGTTGGGCAGCAATTTTTCCAACTTTAGTACCGCGTGCGATATTCCGACGAAGAATATCGCCACTGGATATTGCAGCCGCAATTTTAAAATTTTTCTGTATACGGGCTGACTGTGTTCCTTTGCCAGAACCCTTTTATCAAAACATTTTGTAAACTCGTTAAATTGATGATATTTAATAATCTAAATTAAAAATACCAAAAAAACATGAAGCAAAGGGCTCATAGCCCTTTTGTAAAAGGAGGGAAAATAAAAGAGCCTAAAGAACGAACCCGGAAACATTAGACACAAACTCTTCCCTAACAAGTTTAAGTGTAAAAAGTATTCTATTACGCGTTTCTCACACAAAACTCTCTCACTTCAAAAACTCTTTCACCCACAGAAACTAACCGGACTACCCAGCAATAATATGCGCATAGCTGTACTTTGATAAGTTGGAGAAGCTCTCTTTGCAGATGCTGTCATATGAAACTCTTTGCCTTGTTTTATTAAAGAAAAGCCGTTGAGCACGCCTATTTTCTGTTTTGTTCGTAATAAAGTTTGAAACGGCTTCATAAGCTGCATAATGATTTGAGTTTTGCTTTAATTTTACGTATGAAATAAAAAATGCGAGAGAAATTGACTTTTGAGCAAAGAAGCTGGGAGAGTTGTTGAAGTTAGGTCTTGTAAAAACTTAATATATTCCCCAATGTCAAATTGTCACATTAGAGCTGCAGATATGGTAGTTAATTAGCCCAGAGATTAATCAACCGATGACTGTGATAAAACAATAATTCAGCACAACAGATTTCTTCGAATGTGCCTGCTGTCACTGCTTCTCCATGAATTCACTAAAGGGCGTAAGGGAAATAAGATTTTATTTCTGTCAGGTGAATCATCTTTTGATTGCACAATAACATCAAGTGTCACTAAATTAGATCTTGTGACAATTATGGTAGCGGATAGTAAAGTATGGATCAGAATTAAAATAAATAAGCGCTATCAGATTCACACTGATTTTTGGGATAAAGACCAAATGACCTTTATAAAAATTTTTAACATCTTTTATTAGACATCCCTCTTTGCATTTTCAATTTATTCCATAGATGAAGTTGCTTCTTGATCCATGAATTATATCGTGGGGCTCTTAGAATCAGTCTACGACATCGTGGGCATTTCCAGAGTTCCGGGGATGGGGGATCATCTAGAATTTAAAAATGGAAGATATTTATGATTAAGTTAATATAAATTGAGAAATCAAAATGATTGAGAAAGCAAAATACCGTCGAAGACCACTTGAGTGTGGAAATAGTGATCTAATGCTTTTAGGTCGAACACTAGAAATAACGTTTAAATTATTACTGAATGGGAAGGGGCCTATTGAAATTTGTAGCATATTATCACGATAATATTTACCACATGTGCAATCAGGCAGAATATAAGTGTATTGGTGCCTCTCAAAATCTTTCAATGACTTAAAGGTAAGGCTACATTGCATATCTGGATTACACTTGACGCAAGGAGGGCAAGGCTCTCCACAAAGCCCATTGCAATCATGTCTGGAGGATAATAGTGATGATTAAAAGTCTGGTAGAAAGTTATTAAAAGTCATAATATCAAACAATTATTCACCTGCAAGCAAGTTTCTTTGTACAAACAAGATTGCACGGAAGTCTTGTGCAAATCTCATCACATTTTTGTAAGCATTGCATATGGTCACATTTCCAATTGCACGGGTCTTCACAAAAGTCACAGATCGAGCCACACTTGCCCTTGCATTGTTTATCATGAAGGCAAGTCTTAAGGCAAGGGTACTGGCAAACATTTGACTCCCCAAAATTCACTGGATGTCCGCAGATCGGCTGCCGGTTTTTTTTACAAGAATAGAGTTGGCAATCTTCGAGTTGACTCTGTAATGCCTACAGATTATTGAAGTCAAAGATTGAAACCCATTTGGATCAGAATAATGAATGGGAATATATCCACAGCATCTTCTTTAATTTTAAGCGACTGTAGCCTAGTTCGAATGCTGAATTAGAGAACCATCAATAAATGTCGGAAATTTCTCTTTGGAAATGTCGATGATCACTTAAAAATAAATATTTTGAAGTTTTTTTTTCTTTAAACTTTTTTGGCAATATGAAAGATATCGAAATCATTTACAACTTTTGATTATTTACCGTTTGCGATTTTCCGTCGCATGAAATAGTGGTTTTATGTCCACAACTATTTGTAATTTCAACAAGAGCGTTACAAGGTACACTGGATATGTCTTGAGGTATCTCGGAACAAATAAAGTCTTTGGAGTGTCCGCAGGGTAAGGTTACCACAATCACAGCTTTGCAAGCCTCACATTCCCCAATCTCTTGACACTCAAAGCATTGCCTCGAACAAGGGTGGATACACATTTGGGGACGACGGCGGGCACAAGGCTTTTTGCAAACTATGAAAACAAGGATAAACATAAGAATTTTATTATGTTAAAAATGACTTAATAAATCAAACAACACATACTAAATTTTTGTCGTAGTTCATTTCCATGTTTGATGGGGTGACACTTGCTAGGGCAGCGGTGACCACAGAATAATCTTGAATCACACTCAACCTATATATTCGATGAGCAAATAAAATAAATTAGAGAGAAAAAATTGGGTTTATTATAGAAAATATAAATTACACTGCAACCGCCATCTGGAGTATATAATTCAAAATCACTGGCAGATTTCACTTTTCGAATTTTGTTCACTAGCATATCAAATTTCTGCGGATCAGTAAGACATTTCCGAGGAAGCTTCCTAAAACCGTGTCGTTGACAGAGAATAGATATGCTGTCACCGTAATGTCCTAAAAAAGTATTAGTTAAACGTGATTAAAAAAAAAAGAGAATCAAGACGAGGAGATTTGGTGATTACCTTGTTCTTTCAACCCATTCAGTACCATTCTCCAACTTTCACTCTGCATAAGAATATCCCCATTTCCAATAATATATAAACCATATTTTGCCCGAGAAATTGCAAGCTTTACAAGAGTTTCCAAGCCAATGAATTCTAACCACTCTTTTTGAAAACGTGGGCTAGGAGAGGACAGAGATAATATTACAATTTCTGCTTGTTTTCCCACATATTCCTCGATCGTCTTTACTTGCACTTTTCCGATTTTCACCTCTTCTTTGATTCCCCATTCGTTTTTCTTAGCTTCAATTACATCGCTCTTCAAACAAGGGTCAAGTTTCTGTAATATCAATGTTTTTTGTTGCACATAGGGCGTCAGGATAGTCGTATTCTGACAAACAAAATTGTCTTGCTGGGAAAGATATAATGCCAAATGGGCAGAAAATTCTGCTTCAAAGGGATTTTTCCCGTTAAAAGCCAATGGCTCGTGATGGAAATGGAGGTCTTGACATAAGGCCTCATATTCTTTGTCATAATTTTCATGAGTCATAAACTGTATATTGTAGGCCATCCCAAGAACGTTCTTCAAATTTCTCAAATCTTGATGGTCATTTATGATTGAGCTTTTAATGGTTGAACCGAGAGGTGAATGGTAGTATCCCCTAAGAGCATTGTAGATCTCTGGGCGGATTAATGTGTTTGTCGAAAGACTATAATAAGAGCCATTTCGACGTAACCAGCGCTCAAAGAAGGATATATGGGTCCCAAACTGCGCTGCGATGTCACTTTGTGGTGTGGGGCCATACCGAATGAAATCACTAATCATTAAGAGGTGCTCCAGCCGAGGAGAGGATAGACAAGGAGCTAAGACGGCTTCAGGTATTTCGCAAGCTTCATTTACTATACATACCCGCGGCGACAAAGTCTGAATCAAGTTGAGATGTGTAGAAGCATAATGAATTGTCATTCCAATTAAAGGACTGTACCGAGTAATTTCACCCCATCGCAGTTCTCGAATATATTCCAGTTGTTTTTCCAGAGAAGAAAGCTCTTGCATTGTATGTTTAATGTCGTTTAATATATAGTCCGTAACTATCCTTTGATATCTTTCCCGATTCCTCTTTCTTCGAGAGGAGTCTAACTTCCAAATATCGACGTCGTCACCAGCATTGAATTCACCCCCAGTATTGCGCCACATTTGATTTACAGTACGAGAGATATCACTAGGCAATAAATGAGGCAGCTCGAGTGAGGTTTGATGAGATCGATCGACCACATCAGAATCTTCGTCATCAAACTCTTTGTTAATTATTCGTTCTTGAAAGCTGCTCATATTACACATTTCATAGATAGGGCCTTTATTATAGGCTGTCGTACTGGGAGCAGTTATTGTAACCTCATGATCTAACGATTCTTGAGCTCCATCACTTATCCATTTTCTATAAATAGGTTGAATAATTTCCTCGTTCATGTCATTATTATTCTTTCTTCCTCTCAAGAACTGTTCGCGGATATCTGTGGGAGAGTTATTGACGAATGATTCGTCGGTAAAAATGATTTCTCGAATTCTAAATAAATTTTCTAAATGATCCTTATATTTATTGATGTTTTTTTTGGCTTCTCTTAAATCACGGTGGATTTGTGATTTTCTGATATTTTGGCCAGCAAGTGCATTGACTTGGCAACCTTTTAAACTCTCAGGGACGTTCTGAGGAGGACCAATTCGGACTAGATTTGGAATGAATTCGATAACGCTTTCAAGGATCTCGTTCAAGGCATCGGCAGTCCGAGTTATTAGTAGAATTGGTTCATGTAAACGTCGATTCTGGTAACATTGATAGATGAGATTAATGGCATTTGACACAAATTCTACTTGCGGGGTACCTGTGTAGAGAAACGGAAATTTTCTATTTATTAATGACTAATTCAACTAGAAGTTTTTAGAATTTCAGAGCGCAAAGAATAAAGTCCTACCAAGGGGAGTTAGAGTAACCGATATTTTGTGCCGAAATATGTTTTGAAGGGCACGGAAATACTCAGCATCAATAATATACCTCTTATGATTGTAATCTGGCCAGTCAAATATTGGTACAATTGTATTGGACCTATTGAGAGGCATAATCTTAGCAAGATTAATGCTTGCTCCTTCGAGATATTCCGGAGCTGTTCCAATCCGAGGACAAATTAAGATTTCTTTTGCTAAAGGATATCGTGGAGCCAATGATCTTTCGTTTATCCAATCGATATTTTGTTTTATCGACGGAAAGTGAACATTAGAAGAGAACATAATATATTCCCGTTTGAGATCTAACTTTTCCAATTGATCTAGAGTAAAATTTAATCCAATAATAGAATCAGCAATTTTTGTTGGAATCAGTTCGGCGAAATTGTAGTGCTCTACAGTGCCTGTTATCATAGTTGATAGATCAATCGACTTTTTCGAATTTTTATCCTGGGAATAAATCAAGAACAGGACCACAAAAGATCCTGGCCACAAATTTTCACCCCGAGTCCAATCCAAATGGGGGTAATTTGGACGGAATGACATTTTTAATATCAATCGTCCACTTGAATCGACATTTGCGTACTTGAATTTAACCCCTTGATAATATACATGCGGACCCATCGGACTTGTTGATTTTTCAAAGGGAGTAGTACGCCATTGAGAGGCTGCATCCTGGATAGGTTGAATTAATTCAGCACACAAGTAATGATAATGAAGATAATGATAGATATCCTCCATGTCTTTTGACCAATCAAGATCGTAGACAGGGGGAGAAATAAGTTCAAATTTCGAATTGAACAGCTCGTGGAATTTGGGCCTTTCTTTTTGCATCTTTTCTCGAATTATAATCATCCATTCAGCTAACGGAGGTTGATTCAGCAATCTCGCATCAAAGGGTAGAAGTCGCTCAGAGGATGCTTGAATTTTTTGAATAGAATTTATTAAGAGCGTTACTTCTTTTGTTGGCTGAGATTTAAGTGAGTATAAAGCATTGGTAATCTCAACTAGTGGGATGAGCAATCCACATTCGTTTTTTATACGGCACATAGCTTCGTAAGAACGAATTATTGGAAAAATTTTCTGAGGTGAATCTACATAATTCCTAAGATAACCAATTGTTTTCCCAGACCAACCACGTTTGCTGTAAATCTTACTTATAATCTTTGCGACTGGACGAAATGTAGAATACTTTCCAAGAAGAATCTCTGGAGATGCAAGGAGCTTAAAGAAGCACTCAATGGTTTCCCATTTATATCGAGTGTAGCACCCAATAATAAGTTCTACATCATTATGAAATGATCGAAGCCATTGATCTTGAGGAGATTTTAAAATAGAACAAAGGAGTTTTGCGGCTTGAGCTTCTTCTTCATAATTCTGATCTTTTTCCTCTATTATATTTACTATAGCGTAGTTATATTTTGCCGGCATGCAATAACGCTTTGGGCACCGTGACTTTTCTGGTAATGGATTGGCCGAGCCGTCTGGATTTGACCAATAAAGAGATTCACCAGCTACCAACTGATGCTGATTGATTCCACATTCATCTGCTTCAAAGCTTGAGGGGTCGCTGCATTCACTAATTGTATCTTCTTTTTCTAACTTCATGAAGGTAAAGGTTTCCATAAAGTCATCCTTGTCCCATTTCGGGTTAAAATCAATATGACCTTTATCGTTGCTTGTGTTGTTATACTTTTCAGATTTTACCCATTCAACAGGCACATCGGTGTCAGTGAACCACAATTTGGACGCAACTTTTGCGAAAGCATCAAATTTTTGAGAGGAAACCTCAGACAATGTCTTAAAAACTTCTGGTACTTTATCCTTCTTTTTGTTTTGATTAGGGTTAGCCGCTGTGACTGGGACGAGGGGGTGCGGTAAAGGATACAGTTTCCCGGGCGGAGGCTTTTGAAGTTCTTGAGTAGGCCCAAAGCCCTCGTCTTCCTCCCAACCGCCTAATTCCTCTGCTTTACCTTTCCCCTTGTTGTTTGTATTTGACATTTTGATGGTGAATATTGATAAAGGTATAGATTCTTTAAAAGAATAGATGGTGCTAAATTAAAACTTGTCACCTAAAAATGAATACTGCGGCCTTTATAATGTTATTCACTAAAAGATACTTGAATTTAAACTAATAGCGGTCTAAAGTATAAATTGATTGAGGAAAATTTGTATAAAGCAGTTTTTTTAATTTTTTTTTCAAATATTTTACAAAATAATTTAACATACAATTTATTAGTATAATAATACATAAGCCAAATTATGTTATAAATAATTATGATTAATCTCGGAAAATTTTATTTGATTGGTTAATTTTGATTGGGCGAAAAAGTAATAATCATGTGTTTAATGTAATTTTTATCAGTTATGTAAAATAATAAGTTGGGTAATTAAATAAAAAAAATGTATAAATAAAAAACACATAAATACCTAGCATTTTGACAAGTTATCCTATTATGCTCTGGTTTACTACGTTTATCACAGGTGTTTATATGTAATTTTTCTTTTTTTTGGTAATAAATTTATAATATTTGGTTTTTGAGCATTCTTTTTGTTATAAAACCAACAGATTTTTAATTAATTTAGATTCATTTTTTTTTGTTTGTATTATTGGCTTGAACTTTAGAAGATTCTTGAAAATTTCGATTTTGTACTAATTTAATAAATGTAACTGAATTAAAAATTCAGATATTATATGGTAATAAATTTAAATAAGTATTTAACAAAACAATAATACAACAAATAAAATACTTTATTAGAAAAAACAATTTAATAATTTACTTAAAAACTATTTATTAACTATATTTAATATTTTAAAAATATTATAAGTTTTATTATATTTAGTTATAAAAATATTAATAATAAACCAACTAAAAAAAGATAATTAACTTATAGGCAAAAAACTGAAAATAAAAATTTCTAATTCCATAATAAAAAAAATATTTATTAAATTTTATTAAAACTTAATATTAAAAAAAAAAGATAATATTACTTAAAAAGTAATAAAAAATAAATATAACATAAATTAGCCAATTATATATTAAAAATTATTAAATAATATAATATTAAAAATTTTAAAAAAATTTTAAAAATACTAAAAACTTTAATAATAATTCAAAAAGTATAAAAATTATTAAAAATTTCAAAAATCTCATATTATATAGATAATAATAGTATTAAAAACAAAAAAAACAATTTTTTTATTAGATTTCTATAAAATAATTTTAATAATTAATAATTTAATACTTAAAGTAATTTTTTTTTAATAAAATTAAAATTTAATATTAATTATTTAAATTCTATAAATCAATATTTATTTTATTAAAACAATAGTTTTTAATTATAATTATTAATAAAATACTAATTTTTTACTTTATTATTATTATTATTATTTTTTGTTTTGTTATTTATATTAATTAATTAAAAAAAATATTAAGATTAAAACATCAAAGATTCTTTGGTAAAAAATACAAAAATATACATAAAATTAATTTATTAATAATTGAATTATTTATTAAAAAAGTAATTAATATTAAAATAAACATAAAATTAAATATTGAGTATTATTAACTATTATTATTTGAATTTTTATTTGTTATGTAAAGAACTTAACTATTAATATCTTCAAATTTATTTACCAATTATAGTTTTAACTTATAAATTATACAACTATTTATAATATTATATTTTTTTTAAGAATTCAGAATTTTTTACAATATACAAAAAAGTTATATCTTTTTTTTTAATTTTTTTTCTACTTTTTTTAATTTTTTTTCTTTAATATATTCTAAAATATTTTGGTTTTTTGTTCAAATATTTGCAAATATTTTTGGTGTATTATAAATTATTTAGTTAAGTTAAAATGTTTTTTTTTGTTTTTATTTGTTGCTAGTTTTTGTTTTAATTTTAAATTAAAAAAATTGTAAATAAACTAAATATGTTTCTTTATAAAATTAGATAATATTGTAATTAAGTTTTTAAAAATAAGTAAGACAAATATTATCATTAATAATTTTTGTTTTTATAATTAAATAGTAGATTAAATTTTCAAGAAGATTTTGTTTAAATTTTGTAATATTTTGATTTTCAAAAAAATAGTTGTTAATTTAATTTTTAATGTATTAATAAAAAGTTTTTTTTATCATTGTAATTTTGTCTTAAATTTTAATTTTTTACTTACAATAAATATAAATTAATTGATAATACTTTAAAGTTGTTGTATTAGATATGATTGTTATTTTGAATAATTTTATTATTGTATTAATTTTTAGAAGAACATTAAATATTATTAGAGATTTTAATTTTTTTTAAATATTGTTAATATCAAATTTGTTGTTAAATTTGTTATTTATAAAAACTGATAAAATTTTGATAAATTAATTTCTTTTTAAAGTATTTTTTTATACTTTAAACTATTTATATTATTAAATTTATAATAGAATAACTAATTTTATATCAATTATTTGTACAGTTATTTTGTAATAAAAGTCAACTTTTTTACAAATAATTTTGACTATAAGCTACTTGATAAAATAAAATAAAATATAAAAAAAATATTATCTGTTTAAATTACCGTAAACTCCCGTGAATAAGCAATCCCTGTAAATAAGCAACCCTCCCTTTTTAAGTCTAAAAGTCTTAGAAAAGTTGAATAAGCAACCCCTTTATATATACCAAAATAAATTTTTATTTATTTATCTAATTCTAATTCTTCAGCAGAAATATTATCTTTATTTACTATTTCATTTAAATCATCAATTTGATTACTAATTTCTGTATCAGAACTATATAATAAATCATCCTCAGTTCCATCTAATGCATTAGAAATTCCACATTTTTTAAATGATTTAATAATCATTTCTAAAGGAATATCTTTCCATACCTCTAAAATCCACTGGCAAATCAAATTATATTGTGGTTTTTTTGAAAATCTCCATGACTCATCCATAATCGCCATTTTTCTCTCAATCTGTCTTTAAATGGTTTGTTTATACATACATCCAAAGGTTGAATAATTGATGTTAAACCGCCAGGAATAATTGCCACATGAGTATTATTAACATTGCATTTTTGGCGTACTGATTCAGTTTTGTGCCCTTCAAATGAATCCATAACAAGTAAAGAGGTAGGTTTGGATGCTGTTGATATTCCAGGACGTTTGTTCCAAATTTGATCTATCCATTCACACATCAAATGTTCATCCATCCAAGCTTTTTCATGCATATATACGACAACGCCTTTGGGAAGATTAGGAGGAGTTCGTACACCTTTGAAAATTATCATAGGAGGGAGTTTGCCGCCATCTGCTGTTATAGCCAAGACACAAGTAAACCAGTTGTTCGAATTTGAATAGTTTTGGCTCCTTTTACATTGATTGTAGTAGAACCTGCCATGTCAAAATAAATGGGAGTTTCATCCATATTGACTATTTGAGAAAGATTATACTGGTACGCTAGTCGAGATCGGATTATAAATCTTTGAAATTCGATGATTTTTTCATTCAAATCGTTGCCTAATGGCACTAAAGCAGTCGAAATTCTTCTTGATAATTCCGCTACAGTAATTTAATGGGAACAAGTGCCAAAAATTAGACGAATACGTCAAATCACATGTTTAGGATACAAAGAGCTTACGTGATCACAAATGAGAAATCCTTTGGAATTAATATAGTATATTGACCAAATAGAATTTGTTAAGATTCTGAGTCTCATAATAATAGTATCCAATTTCCAATTCGAAACTCGACTTGATAATTTTTGCTACAATGAACCCAAGTTTCTTAAGATCAACATTACAAGTGCTATAGTATATACTGCTCGAAATCATGTCTCATCCAAAGGTATTATTTTTGTGTTGTTGCATTCACACAAGTATCTATTTCACCACATTTATAATAATCGAAATATCAGCTTCTAATACCAACGAAATGGCTCAATCAGATGATCAATAAATTAGCGACGCGATTGAAATTCGTAATAGATATATGCACACTGAATAATTTAACCATTGGACCAATAGGCATTAAGTATTCAAAAAGTCTCGTGAATAAGCAACCCCCCTAAAAAATCGATCCAAAATTGATGACGTAGGGGTTGCTTATTCACGGGAGTTTACGGTAAGTAATTACTAAAATTAATAATTAATTAATTTCAAAACATTAGTTAGAATTTGTGAATTTCAAATAGTTATAATTATAAAAAATTTGGTTTTCAAATAAAAATTTTATTTTTTTAATTTGTTGTTTTAAATTAAAAATAAAGTAATTTTAAAGAAGATATATTTTTTTTAAAAAAAGCTCTTTTTTTATATAATTTATTATAATACTATTCCATAATTTAGTAAATTTTTAAATATTATATATATTGGAATATTACATAATCTAATTATTACATTTAATTATCATATATATTATACAAATTAAATTATTAATTAAATAATAATATTTAATAATTTAACTAAATAATAAGTAATAAATTAAAATAATAATATATGCTAATTAATAATAGAAATTATAAAGATAATTTTATGTTAATTATAATTTAATTTTCTGTTAATAATAATATTTAATTTAAATGCGTTTTTTTTTGGTTTTGAAATTATAATAATTATAAATAATGGCTTCAAATATGTATTTAAGATTGCAAAGATTTCTGGTCAACTTTTTTTGGTTTACTTGCTATTTTAAAACAATTTTTTAATTGTAATTCTTGATTTATTTGCTAGAACATTTAGTTATGTAAAAATAGATTAAATTTTTAGCATTAATATTAATAATAATATTATTATTATTATTATAATAAACAATAGTATATTTGTTATATTAGAGAATAATTTCAGTAAAAATAATACTAAATATAATATTAATTTTAAAAAATGTTTTAATTTGAAGTTGTTTAATCTCTTTGTTGACTATTCTGTAATAAAAATTTCTATTTAACACAATTTTAGAAAATACAAAAAATTATTGAATTTTTGTTTGTTACTATTATTAAACAATATATATATAAAATTTCAGAATTTTATAATACTAATTATAAGATTGTTTTTGTTAAATAAAATGATCTGTTAAATTTTTATTTTAATATTATACAAAAACAAATCAATAAAAAGTGCTAAAAATATAAGTTTAAAAATATTAATATAAACAAATAAGTTTGTTTTAAAAATTTATTTTTATTAATAAATATGGTTATTATTAAGATATTAAACAAGTAATATAAAATTGGTAATCTTAATACAATATAATTTTCTTAAAAACATTTGGTATTTATTTGTTAATAATATTTTGATAAATTTTTAACTAAAATTTTAATAAAAATAAAAATAAATAATTATTTAAGTTTTATAATCTGAAAAAATTAGTGTTTAAATTTGCAAAAAATTGAGATTAAATCTAAGTTTTAAGTTTGAATAAATTTTAAATATTTGATTATCTGTTAATAAAATTGAAACTTTTGTAATTAAAAATATTTTAAATAATAATTTAAGTATTATTAATATAAAAAGAGTTATAAAATTTTTAAGTATCATAAATTATGTGCTGTTAAAATTTTTAATATTAGAACAATTATCAAAAACATATAAACAATTTTATTAATAATAAAAATTAATAAGATTATAAAAAGTTAAATTAAAAAAAAGTAATATTAAATAAAATTTTAAATTTTTAACAATAGCAATATGTTTTTTTAAAGTATATTAATAATAAAATATTTAATAATATTATAAAACAAATCAAGTTAAATAAATTATTATTAGTTATTAATAATTTTTTTAATAACAAAATTATAAATTTGTTTGATATTTTTAATAAATTTTAAAAGCATTATAATAAGTTTTTTATTAATTTGTTATTGAATTTACTAAATATTTATTTGTTAAAAAAACTGTTTTTACTACTTAATAAAAAATTTGAATTTGAATGATCTTTAAACCTTATAAATAAAAAAGTATTTTTATTAATACTTACTTATTATTCTAATTAAAACTGTTAAGAAAACACTTTTAAAAATTTTGTCTAATAAGATTTTTTTAGTATATAACAAGTTTGGTGTTTTTTATAATAATAACTTTTTAGTTTTAAAAAATTTTAATTTAATCTTTTATTTTTATAAATTTAATAATTGCTTTAATAAATTGTCTTTAATTATTGGTTTTAATCTTTAAATATTTTTAATTTGTGTAAATTAAATTTGATTTATAATTAATTAATTAATATTAATATAATCTGTTTTTTTATTTATATTAATAATTTTTTAAGCAATCTAAATACTACAGATATAAAAGTCAATATTACAGCTTTTTTTAAAAATCTGAATTTGAGTCTAGATGTTAAAATATTTGGATTAGTATTTTTTACAATAATCAAATTATAGTTTATTGTATTAGTCTTAAAATGTATCTTTTTTTTATATAATTGAAATAATTTTTGACAATCAAACAGTTTTAGATACTTATTATTCAGAATTGGTTTTAATTTTGTCAAATTTTTATAATTATTGTTGAATTAAATGACAACATATTGTAAATATTATCAAAAAAAAATTTAAGTATTAATTAATATAAGATTAAAAATTATTTTGGTGTTTTGAATAATAAGAAAGCTAATATTCTAACTAATGTTATCTTATTTTCAGATATAGTATTTTCAGTTTGCATACAAGAATAATTTATTAAAATTAATAGTAAAATTGTTTCTGAAAATATGAAGCATTTTGTTTATAAAGTTTTTTAGACAATCTATTGTGCTTATTAGAAAATTGAGTTTAGTATTAGAATTTTAAACAATAATTTGCTTGAAAACATAAACTAAGTCCGATCATTACTGGTTTGGTATCTTAATTCTTATATAATAGTTGAGTTTATAAGCAAAACTATAACTGAATATATTTTTATTTTATAAAAATTTTATATTACAGATTATTAGTAGTTATTTGTAAACATTTATATAACAAATATTATTATAATATTTTGTGTTTTATTTTAAGAAAATCAAATTTTTGAACCACATTTTTTCTTGTAAAATAGATACTAAAGTTTATAAAAAGTTATTAAATATTTATATAGTCATTTAGAAAGTATTATTTGGTTTATATAAATTATTATCATATATATCTCAATTAATTTTTTTGTGCTTTTCTGATATTATTATATATACTGTTTTGTATAAAAAATTTGTTTTTAAAAACTGATTTTATAAATCTTTTTTAGTTTTTAGAAATTTAAAATTGTTAGTTATAAGATTATAAACTTTATATATAGTTTTAGACTAGTTATAAGAGTAATATTTAGCTTGTTTATTTTAAGCACTGTGATAAAACTGTATTAATAATTATTGTTAACTTAATATTTGTGTTATTTAATAGTATAGTTAAGCTACTTAAAATTTCTAAGATTTTTAAAATTAGTTTTAGTATATATAAATTGTATTTATTCTTTTCAAATATTAAAAATATAATTTTTATATATGTAAAAACATAGTATTGTTTTGATTAATTTAAGTAACTGATTATATATAATAAACATATAATTTATACTTAATTTAAATTATTTAGTTTAATGTATTATACTAAGTAGTATTTAGACTTTATTTATTAAACATAATAAAAAAAATTAATTGGTTTTGTAAAACATATATAAAGTTTAAAATTTTGTAAACTAAAATTATTTAAAAAATAGTTTAATTTAAATTAAAATATATAAGAAATTTTTTGAATTTTTTAAAAAATATTTTTCAGTTTTTTATCATATTTTACTATTTAGTTAAATATTTCTAAATTTTTTTTTAATTATAAAACTGCTAAGAAAAAGTGTAAAAATAAAATTTTAAAAAACTGGCTTTTAGTATTAACACAAATACTTTTTATAATGTTTTTTTAGCTGGTAAAATAGCTGGTTTAGATATTAAAAACATTATAAAATCAAATAATATAAACATAAAAAAAATCAGTTTTTAGTTTAACAATAAGAATAAATCTAATTTTAAGAATATTAATATAATTTTAAAAGACCAAAAATTATAACAAAATGTGTTTTTGAAAACTTTTTAAAACAATTAATTTTAGAATCAGTAATAATAATAATAATTTTTTAAATAAATCTATTTCTTTTTTTAAAGTTGTTAATTAATTTTTTGTTTATAAATTATTTTGTTTTAGATATTAATTTTTTAGTTATAAATAAAAAATTTTCTTAATATAAATTAAAATCAATAAAAAAATTGTTTTTAAGTATAAATAGTTTTAAAAAAAAATATTTATTTCTTCAAAATTTAGTAATTATTCAAGTATTGTTTATTTTAAAAAAACTAATAATAAAAACAGCTAAATTAACAAATAATAAAAATATTATAGTAAATATTAATTTCAAAAAATCTGCAAAAATTACATAAATTAGACCGTAATTATTAAAAAAATTTTTGTAAAAAAATTTAAAAAGATTATATAAACTGTACTTGTTAATTATAATTCTATTAAGTTAATTAAAATACAATTAGTAAAATTGTAACAAAAAACTATAATATAAGAGTTTAATAGTGTTTATAGTTCTATAAAAAAATAGTTTATATTCATATTTTAAAATTATATATTTAACTGTTTTTTTTGTTTGTTTAAACTTATTAAAATAGTTTTATATTTTATTTTTAAAACTATATTTACTAAAAATATCAAAATTTAAACTATTTTAATTATTAAATTTTAATAATATTAGATAATAAATATATTTTGATAAGTTAAAAAAATAAAGTTATTATGTATATATATAAATTTTATAAATCTTTTTGACTAATTATAGTAATTAAACAAAGTAATAATTAATAAACAAATAATACAAAAAAAATATATTTTTTAATTTTATTGAATTTAAACAAATTTGTAAACTTCAAACCAGATTTAAATTAAATTAGATTTGTTAAAAAAATAACAGATTATATTAAAATTTATAATATTTGTTATTATCAATAGAAATTTAAGTTATTAATTAACATAAAATTATTTTTATAATTCTTATTATTAATTAATATATATTATTGTTTTAAATTATCAATTATTATTTAATTAATAATTTAACAAAATATTTAATAGTTTACCAAAATAATTAATAATTTATAAAAATAATTTGTAATTTATTAAAATATATCTTTAATTTATCGAAATATTAGTAAAAAAAGTGCTAAATTATAGAATAATATTATAAAAAAAAGTTTTTTTCTTTAAAAAAATGTATTTTAGTTTAAAATTATTTAATCATTAATTAGTTACTATAAATTAATTCAATAAAAATCTATATTGAAAATTAAAACTTATAATAAAAGTTAATTTTTTTACAGAAATTTTCATTTGTCAGCTTTTTAATAATATAATATTACTTTGCTGTAAAAGTCAATTTTTTTACAAGAAATTTTAACTGTAAGTTATCTAATAATATAATAAAAAAATAAACACGAAAATAAAAAAAATGTAAAAAAATTGTCTTTGGTTCAAATCTAAAATTAACTAATTAATTACTAAAATTAGTAACTAATTAATTTTAAAATATTAATTACAATTGTAAGTTTAAACAGTAGTAATTTAAAAAAGAAAAAGTAATTGGCATAAAATTAATTATTTTATTATAATCCAAAAATATATATAATTTAAAATATAAAAAAACTTGAAATAGATTACAAATTCTTTTTTATTATTATTTATAAACTAATAAATTAATAAAATATTTTAATTAAATACTTTATAAAACTTTAACCAAGACCAAGAAAAAACAAACATATAAAACAAAATTTTGCTTTTGGTATTTTTTGCTTATAAAACAGTAAATTATAATATAATTAATTATAAACTTTTTTACTTATTTTATAAATACATAACAATATTATTTATTAAAATTAATATTGTAATAATATCTTTTAAAAAAATAATTAAACTTAATAACAAGAATATTTTGCAATAAAAACTTGAAACAATATTAGACTTTTTAATAAAAACACAAATAATTACTTATAAAAAAATAAAAATATTTTAAGAAAAACTTAAAAAAACATATAAAATATTTTTTTAAGTATTAGTAATTTAGTTTTTAAATACAGATTAGATTAAAACAATATTTTTAATAATAAGTTTTCAAGTTAATAAAAAAATCATTTATAGTTAACAAAATATTAAATAATAAATCTTATATTTTGTAAAACTAATGTTTATAATCAATTTATTCATAATACAAAAATTAAAAAATATAACAAAAAACTTAATTGGTTACTAATTGTTATAGTACTGACAATATTTATTTATAATAAGCCAAAACAAATATAAAAAAAGTTATTTTAATTTCAAAATATTTTTTTTATAATTCATAAATATTAAATGAAAAACTACTTAAATAGTTTGCTTACCATTAAATAATAAATAATAATAAAAAATAAAATTAGAATATACTTTGTTATTAACTCTTAAAAAACTATAATAAAAAAAATAAAAAATTGGTAATAAAATAAAAAAATATATGTTTAAATACATAATTGTTAAAATATTTTTTTCTTTTAATATATTTAAAAAAACAATAAAAAGAGTTTTGTTTATAGACAAAAAACTGTTATATAGAAGACAATTTAAATAAAAAACTTTGCAAAATTATTAAAAATATAAAGCTTTTAAAAAAAATAACTTTAAAAATTCAAACAAAAATTCTAAGTATTATATGTTTAGATGTTTTAAAAGTTTTAATTATTGCAAAAAGAGTCAAAATACTTATATAAAAGTTTAAATTTTTAAATTCAAAACTAATATTATTATAGTTTTTTTATATTTTATTAATTAAAAAGATTGAAAAATTAGTTAGCTTTAAGATAAAAACTCCAAAACTTTCTTCAAATAATTTTATTTTATCAAAACTCAATCTTTTTAAAAAATAATATTATAATTAAAATTTTTATTTTTTAGTTTTTATTTATTTATTTAACTATAATTAATTACATATATTAATTTTTGATATTATTAAATAACTATTTTATTTTTTTTACTATTTTTTTTTGATTTGTATAATAATTAATTTTTATAAAATATATTAAGTAAACATTTACTGAGAAGTACAACTAATATTTAATATTAAATTCTAAAAGTATTAATATAAAACATAAAATTATACCAATGTGTTATTTTTGTTAACAGTATAAATTAATTTTTTATTTTCGGATTTTTTTGTTATTTTTTAAAAAGAATAGTAACTGAAATATTTATAAGACTTATCTTGTACATAGAATTTTTATTGATTTAATTCGCTTATTAAAGTTGAATTATCTTTTGAATATTTTATTATCATACAATACTATTTTTCTTTGCTATTTATTAATATATTATATCTAATTATAACAATATTATATAAAAATATTATATAATTTCATATAATTAGAATAAAAAATAAAAAATTGAAAATATTTTGTTATAATTAGTTTATTAAATTAGAATTATTAACACATTTAAAATAAAAATTACAAAATTAATTATTTAATAATTTTTAATCAAAAGTATTAATTAAGCAAAATTTTAAATAAAAAATTTTAAAACCAATTTTTGATTCTTAAATAAAAAAAATTCGAAAATAATAATTTAAAGCCATTAATTTTTTGAAAATAAATTTAATATCAAAAATTATAACTTTAAGAGTATTTTTTTATATTTTATATTTTAATTATAAAAAGTAAATTAAAAGTCTAATTTAAGCTTATAAAATAAAATAAAATAAAATAAAACATTAAATTTAAATTTTTTGATTTTGTTAATAGTTTAAAAAATATATTTATAATTTTTAAATATAGAAACTATAATCAACAATAAAAAATAAATTTTTTAATTAAGAACTTTTTTTTATAATTTACAATTACAACCAAATTATAAAACATTATTTTTTTTATTTCAATATTTAAAAAGCTTTTTTAAAAGCAAACAATATTTTTTAAAATTTTTTTTCTTAAATAATAAACATACAAACAGTTTTTAATTACTAAAAAAGCCTAAAAGCTTTTAATAAAAAATTCATAACTAATTTATTTTTTTTGATCAATTTTTTTAATATTATTTAAATAGCCAAAATTAAAAAAAAATCTTTTTTTTTCAAAATTAATGCATTTAATTTCCTTAAAATATTTAAGAAAAATGTTTTTATTATTTTTTAGATTATAAGTTTTAATTTAAGCTTGTTTTTTCTTTTATAAAAAACATGTATTAATTTTAATTCTTTGGTGTTTTTATTAGTTTTGTTGCAATTATATTAATTATAGTACTCAATTTTATTTTAATTATAATTAATAGCTTTTTTTATTTTAGATAATAATAATAATAATAATAATAATAATAATAATAATAATAATAATAATAATAATAATAATAATAATAATAATAATATATTTACCAAAACTAATACTAATTATTATTTAATTGAATTAATTTTTACTAATTTTAAAAGCAAAACAAATTATATTTTTATATATAATTTTAACTAATCAATTTTTAAAATTTATCTAATTTTAAGAATTAAGTTAATAAAATAAAACCAAAATTTTTTTTTTGTTTTTGTTTCTGTTGTTATAATTTTATATAATATTTTTTTAACGAAATTTAGAATTTTTTAAGTGTTTTTAGTAAAATTTATGGTATTTAGCTAAATTTACTAATTTATAACAATATATTATTATAAAATTTAGGTATTATAGAGTTATTAAATGCTATTATTGCTTATTAATTAATTTTAATAATAAAAAATATTATTAAATTTTTTTTTGATTAAATTATTGTTTTTATAATATATTTAAAACTAAATTAATTTTTTTTGATTGTATAGTTTTAAATTAAATATTATATTTGCTTTATTATTTGGTTTTTAATAATTATTATTTTATATTTTAAAAATTCTTAATAAAACAGTTATTAAAATTAATATTTTATAAAAAAATTATATTTGGTAAAAAACTTATAAATATTAATATTATTATAAATATAAAGTTTAAATTACTTGATTTTTGATTATAAAATTATATTTTTTGGTTATAAAGACTTTTTTTAAGTTTATTAATGTTTTTAAAATTTTTATTAATATGTTTTTTAACTTAGTATATTATATTAAAATTGTTGTTTTTTTTGTTATATGTGTTTTTTTGGTAAAGTATATAGATTTAAAATTAATTTACTTAAATCTAAGTTGTAAAATTTGTTAGATTTAATTAAAACCGTGTTAAATTAATTTAATAATAAATTCAATTATTTTTTTGTAATTATTAAAGTAAATCTTATTATAATTATTAAAATTTGGTTTACTTTTTTAAAAAATCAAATCAAAAATCAAATTAATTTAATTGTTAATTTGCTAAAAAACTTAAGCCAATTTATTAATTATTTTTAATAATATGTATAAAATATAAAAATAATAAAGTAAAAATTTAAAAATATAATAAGTAAATAAATTATTAAGAATAAAAAACTTTTAATAAGTATATAAGCAAATAAATAAATAAATATTTAATTCAAATAGTTAATTATATGTTAAAATTATATAAATTGTATTAATTTTGTAAATTATTGGTTTTACATATGTAAATAATAGTTAAATTATATTTTGTAAAAGCAAATATTTTTTAAACAGTTTTAAAAATGATTTATTAAAGTTAAATTTACTATTCAGCTTTAAAAATTTTTCATGTTAAACTATAATAATATATCTATTATTATAGTATTAAATTATAATATATTATATTATTTTTAAAATTAAATTTAAAATTAATATAAGTAATTTTATATCTTTCAATTAATATTAAAAATTAAATTTTAAAATAAGTGTTATTATTTCAATTTTTAATTAATATTTAAAAGTTATTTATAAATATAAAAATTATTGATTTTTTAAAAAAGTGTTTTATATATATTAATTTAAAAATAATAAGCATTAATACATATTTCTTAAACAATAAAAAATATATATATCGCAAATTCTTAATATTTGTAGATTTAGTATTAAAAATTTGCAAATAAATAATAATAATTTTTTTATTTTTTATCAATGAACAATAACATGAATTAATCAACTTTTGGTTAATAAAAATTGCTTATTTTGAACTTTGTAAAAATAAATACCACAATATTATAATTTCTGCACATTGAATTTTGTCAGCAAAAACAAGAGAATATCCATCTTTCGAAAACATAATGGTTTAAACTTTTTCGAAACTATTTGTTCAATAATCAAAGTTTAAGGCTTGATAAACTCATGGTCATCTAGCTGCCACATTTCCCATGCTTTTAAATATTGGTACACGTGTTTTTAGCGCGAAAAAATTGAGAAATAATATTCTCTCTTCATTGGTAATTTTAGGAGGTAAAATATAGTAACATTACAAAGTTTTCATGTCTCGTTAAATTTTTGGTATTTCAATCAAAGAGGACCGTAGGCCAACTTTTGTGTTGTCTTTCTCAGAAGAGAAGAGAGGAGGGAACATACGAAAATTGTGATTTAATTTCTCTCATCAAAATAATTCCAGAATCTTTTTGGCTTCCCTTACTATCTAGTTAAAAAAATATATAGAGAAGGAAAAAAAATTGTGGCTAGGATACCGACATCTTCAAATAGTTTTATTTGTTATAACTTGATTGATGAAATTTTATACGTGAGTAAAACAAAGGGTCTATTCTTTAGCAATGTCATTTTGAGAAAATTCAGATAAAAGCATTACCTTCATGTGGAAGACGAAAATATACTTAAAATGGGGGGTTTATTATGATCTTTCTAGCTGCACGGCTTTGCTTATTTCATCAGACAATAGTTTAATTAGGAAACTCACGGCGTTGCTCAATCCTCGAAATAGAAAAATCAGGGAAATATGAACGTGATTTCTTAACTCTACAAAAAATTGCTTCAGGTCAAAAGATCTTTTACGGCCATTCGACATATCAGGATGGTAATGCTCTCTTAAACTTAAATCATGGGGCTTTAACAATCTGATTCGCTCTAAAAACGATTGATTGATTCCTTAATTTGTTTCTGGGATAACTTTCTAGTCTGCATTATAGCAAAATGTGAGCAATATATAAAGCAGCTACTTTCCATCGCCTGTGTAATGGATAAATATAAAAATCAAGTCGCAAAATGTCATCAATATTTCCGCCAAACAAGCGTGAACTTTTTCTCAAACCTTCAACAAAACCAATCACTCGTTTGAATCCCGCAATTGCAACTAATAGTTCCCAAAACTGCAATCATACCTTGGGGTCTAATCCCACACAAAAAAAATCATTATTAACAGAAGATGTTGCACCTACCATTTTTATCGGTAAAACTAAAACCTTGAATCGACCTATGGTGCAACCCATGTTCATTCTGAGCCCTACAATTGAATATGCCAATAGTTGTCACAGAGAAGAAGCTGAAATCAAAGGAGTCCCTGGAAACAAGAATAATCTCACTAGGGGTCAAAATCGGGAGATGGTCGAAATTGGAAAAGAAGATATATATCGTGATCTAACAAACGGAGCAGTACAGATTCAAAATGGCAGAGAATAAATCAAGTTATTTGTTCTAAATTTAGATGGTTTATTTTTCTAATTACAAAGCTACGCATAAATCTATCTTGAATGGTATAGGCTTTTTTTTTGAACTTTATAGAAGAACGAGGTTGACCTTCAATATAGTAACAAAAGAAATCTAAGTCTAGTAAACAAAAACATTAATTACCGAAATATTTATAATTAAACCTATTTTAAAATGTCTTGCGAAAATGGTTGAATCACGCGTTCTCCACCCAACCAAATTTCATAAAGTTACAACGCAATTCCAACCACAGATTCATGCTTTGTTTCTTCTACAAAACTCTTCACCGCTCTTTGATCATCCACTATATCAGGTAAACTTTTAATTTCTTTTTGATCTCTCCTCGACCACAATACTTTTGCACGTAGACCGCCACCTATCATTACAAGAGTTAAGATCGAACTAAAAATTATTGCTAATATTGCTCCATTTGAGAGATCTTTTCTTTTATTAACTTCTGTGTTAAAGGCCCCCTTTGATATATTAGCAGGTTTCTGAGGATCGAATGCATTGCTAGGATCATCAAAATTTATGTTCAAATCTTTTCCATTTATTAGGGGCAACTTGAAATTGTTTAATTGAATCGGTAGAATAACGTCGACTTGAGTCACCCAAGTTCCTGTTGTCATATTATAAGCAATCATCGTATCTGTAGTGTTTTGTCCTAAAGAACCCTCTGTTCCTCCATGTATCTATTGAAAAAAAAATGATTAAACATTATCCTTTAAAAGGATCCTTTATAAATTGAAATTATTACCAGAACAACATCTGATCCATGAATTTGTGTTGCAGCAGCTCTTCGTCTGTTTATAGGCCCATTTGCTGACTTTCGTGGATCCATAATTTGCATTTTTCCAAGATCAAATACAATTTCCACAATATGTTTTTTATCATTTGCGTCCCCATCATCTAGGATTATTATGTTAAATTTCCCATCAAGAATGCCAACAACGGCATCACTAATATTTATTGGAACCTGAAGCGGCGGAATTACTAATTCATTATTAGGGTTGTAAATTGTGATATCTTTACTTGGGTTAAATCCATTTTGGGGATCTTTGTCAAGGCCCCCAAATGTCCATGCATTTCCTTTTGCACTAGCGATTCCCGCTGAACTTGTTATAGTTTTATTCTTCAATTACGATTGTAATAAATTATAATGATAAGCTTATTTTTGTCTGATCAAGATAAAAATGGCAAAAATTTTCGGGAATGATG
The DNA here is from genome assembly GCA_016748015.1 of Geosiphon pyriformis. Taxonomy (NCBI): domain Eukaryota; kingdom Fungi; phylum Glomeromycota; class Glomeromycetes; order Archaeosporales; family Geosiphonaceae; genus Geosiphon; species Geosiphon pyriformis. Next base: position 155,270 of record JAAOMT010000617.1, read on the forward strand.
ACTTACTTTCTGATTGATTGGGTTCCAAGTCCATGGGTTCGTCGTCATATCAATTTGATATATAAAAGGAATAGTTCCATTAATTGTGAAAATATTACCCCAAAGAAAAACAGATTTTGGCATATACACTGTAGCTCTAGGCCGAAACGTTGGACTCGTCAATTTTTTTGGAAATCCTTGTATCAATGAAGGATCATTCCATTGTCCCGTTTTAAAATTATAAACTTGTAACCCTGGGTTAATATCAGCGGTTAAATTGGCAAAATTTCTTGCCCCTCCAATTACTAAGAAATATCCCAATGTCTGTTCAACAATACATGCGGGATCCATGACATTTATAACATTGGTTGTATCTAATTTTTCCCATTGAATGAAGTTTGTGTTAAGAGGCAGAGTTGCTCTATGGAAGAAATTTGAAGGAAATGTTTGTCCTAATGAATCAGTAACTCCACCAAATAGGTAAACTGAATTATGATATGTTACTAAACAATGTTCTTGTCTTGGGCCAGGGTCCTGAGAAGTTACAAATTTAACAGTGAATAAAGAGAAATAGAGACCAAATTTCACAACAAGCCATAGTCGACTTTTCAAAAGTTGGTTGAATATCGACATTTTTAGAAAGTTTCATATGAAGAATTGAAAGAGAATGAGATTTTGAACACTGAGTTGAATTCCATTGATAAACTTTTAGTTCAGGCAAAGAAGAATAGGACATCGATAAACTCAAAGTTTCAAATTTTAATGTGCACATCTACTCGGTAATTTTGATAGGAAAAGAGTTCGCAATTTTATTGCAATACAGAATATATCTAGCCGATAAGTTAAACCCAAATTCCGATTGATCGTCTTCTAATTTCTCCTAAGAATTAATAATTGTGGTTCATATGGTAGCACAAGGAAGAATATTCATATTTTTGCGGTAATGAATCAGTAAAATTTCAATAAGGCAAATTATATCAATAATCAATCTAATTCCCCATCTTCAAGTTAATGGTAAAGTAATGAAATTATATATGCTTTGAAGGGTGATGAATTGATCCTTATTAAGTTCAGACAAACCATAAGTTAGCTCCGATTTTGCTAAATACCTTTGAAGTTATACTTCTGGAGATATGTCGCAAATTTTAGTAACTTCCTTGATTTTTTCCTAAAGCAATTTCTTTTCATGAGACTTTTGCATGTAAGCTGCCCCTATGAAATCTGTCCAAGGCCTGAATTTAATAAAAGCATAGCTTGAATTGTTCATAATTACTCCGTAAATTCTAAACCTGAAAAATTTCCGTGGATCCTAAAGCTTGCATCTTTTTTCGCTCTTCCCCTACAATATTGTTGTTTTGAAGAGGGAATCTACTGCTAACAGTGATAATTTTTTCATAAATTGAACCTACAAATTGTGAAGGTTTATTTGAAAAAAACAGGTTAGAAAACTATTCGCTTTATAAATAGAAACTATTTAGTTACCGTTAGTTGATAATAAAACCACCTCAAAAAAATGAATAGTCGCTGAAAAAGTAATAAGAATGGTTTAGAATATAGAATTTAGCATCTACTCTTCAAAAGATTCCAAAACAAACCCTCTTAGGCAATTAGTCAAAGCGCTTTTTCCAGTCAACACTCCATCCTTGATTGCCTGCCGATACCAATGAATAGCCTCATGTTTATCTTTCATTGTTCCCCAACCATCATCATATGCTGAGGCGAGCCAAGGATGTGCGACCTTTTGTGCAGCTTGAGCTGATTGTAACCAGCCTGAAAATGCTTTCTTATGATTCATTCTAGTTCCACGACCTTCAGAAAAACACCTGGCTACCTCAATCCTGGAATCAGTATGACCAGCCTCAGCAGCCTTTTTGTACCAATAAAAGGCCTTCTTATCATTCCTGACAGTCCCATGCCCATAATGAAAGCACTTTGCCAGTTCATATTGACCATCTTCATCACCACCAGCAGCTGATCTTTGAAACCATTTGAATGCTTGTTTCATATTCTCATCGGTCCCAGTACCCTTAACATAGCAGAAACCCAGTAAATATTGAGCAGCTGAATGACCTGCCTTACCTGCCTTTTCATACCAATAAAATGCTAAATCGGGATCTTTTCCGATCCCAATCCCATCTTCATAACACATTCCCAAGTAATATTGACCCATTGGATTGTCATCTTCAGCTGATTTTTGATACCAGGAGAAAGCTTTTTTTGGATTTTTGGTGGTACCAATCCCAAGTTCCCAGCATAAACCATAGAGTCGTCGAGAAAATAAATCACCTATAAAAGCACCCTTTTCGTAACATTTAAAAGCTGTCGATAGATCGATTTTTGTCCCTATTCCATGTTCGTGGCAAAAGCCCAACAGTGAATAGTATTTTCCATTTTTATTTTCATTTTTAATCGTGTTAAAGAGTGTGAGAGTGGTTTTATTCTTTATTGAAAGGTATTCGAGAATTCTGCGAATTATTTTTTTGGGAAACTCCCCTTGGCGATGTGATTTTTTAAATATTATATTGAAGACGTTATCTAACATGAGAGAAGTCATACTAGAGCTTCTGATCAGAAAAGCCGGTTAGAATAATTGATGATCACTCAGTTTGCCTCTATCATTCTAAGGGACACAAAACTCGTCGCATATCGAATTTTCTTAATTACCGAGCTTTATTGTACATTAACCGATTTACTTACATCACCAAACAAGATCTGACAATCGAATTCTTTTATTGCTGATGTCAGATGACAATAAGAGAATGATGTAAAAGATTTGATTAATATGCTTATCAATAAGAATATTAATCAGTTGCTTATCAGGTTCAAAATCGCAAAGATGAATACCCCACCCTTTTTCTCTTTCATGCAAAATTCTGATATTATCATCATTTTTGATATTAAGAAAGGTTACCTTTACATTCATGTGTTTAGTGCAAAAACATGAAGAGAATTTTAAGCAACAAAAATAACTTCTCATCAGATTTTCGACATATAACCTGGTCAGTAATTTCGGGCCTAATATTAAATTTAAGTGCCAGAAACTTGGGATCTCATAAGAATGATTAAGCTATGGTGCTGTTTTAAAGGTTTTCATTATCCATTATGATTGATTTTGTTTGTTTGTTTTTGATATATTTTCTTTAATGAGCACAAATTTTTTTCTAGAATATTGTAAATAATATAATTTTCATCTTTAACGTGCAAGAAAGAAGAATTAATAAAAAAAGTTAAATTTGAAATATTGAATAGTTAAATATTGAATATTATTTGCTAATTAAAATACATAATTTACATTAATTTAACAAATAAAGAATTCTTTCATATTTTTGTTAAATATCTTATTGCAAATTTAATATGAAAAATCTTTTTTTGCACATTGTTTGGTTTTATAATATTATACAAAAATAATAAGCATTATAAAACAATTATTAGTTTTGTTTATTATCGATGTATTACAATTTATTTGATCGAAAATGGCAATTTTATAAATATAGTTTTTATTTTAAAAGATTTTTATTTGAAATTTAATTATTTGTATTTATGTCAATAAGTCTTAATTTTCATTGAAATATTTACAATTACTTAAAAAATGGATAAATTTATTATAAATTCTTTTTTAAAATATTTTTAGAATTGTACTAATTGATTTTTAAACATAAAATTAGTCTTTACAACAGATTTTGTTAATAAAACGCCAAATTTTACATTTAAGCTACGAATATTATATAATTAATTAACCAATAATATTATTTTCAAGTTTTTATAAAATACAATCGTATATTTTTTATATTGTTTTTGACAATAATTCAAATTTTCAATTTTGTTTTAGCCTTTGTTCAATCTTTCTAATTATTATTATTATTATTATTATTTATTATCTAAAAAAGGTGGTTTTTTTTATAAAACATGTTTATGTAAAATTTTTTTAGCATAATAAAAGTTGGGTGTATGTTTTTATATCAATTTTGAATTTTATTCAAAATAATTGGAAGTTATTTTATTTGTGAAATTTGTCTGATTTCAGTTGTTATTTTTATGCTAATAAATCTATTCTATACACTTTTACTTATACTTATTGGTAAATATTAATAATAATAAAGAATTCTTTATATCAAATATAAATATATTGCTCAAAAGATGTACAATAATAACTTGTATCTACAACAGGATAATAATAATCCAAAACACACATTTCAGGCTATTAAAGAGTTTATAATTTAAAAGTCCATCAAAAGTAAGGTTGAGAAATAGAAATGACCTAAGAAAACAGCAAATAATTTGTTTGTGTCAATGAAAACTAGATGCTTGAGAAAAATGGTGATAAAATTTTACATTGAAATCTTTACAGTCAATAAAATATTTGATAAGCTTCCAAATACATTAAATTATCTTGTGTTGCAATTTTTTGTTATTGCCATTTTTTCGAAACACTGTATATCCTGGATTCTTGACAATCTAATTTAATTTAAAAATGATTTATTTTTACTTTGGTCTTTTTTTCAATTAATATGGCTTTTTTTGGGTAACAAACCTGAGTCGATGACATACTGTCCAGAATCCCGAATTTTAAAGCTCTTATTTTGTATGAAATTAAGTTACAACAGTGCCGCAAAACAAAATAGCTCTTTTAAATTATGATTTTTATATTAATAATTACTGGATTTAAAAAATGAAATGGTCTTCCTTGCTTATGAGTCAATTTCAAACTGATTATCGTAAGATGATTTTCATAAGTGACGAATCGGCAGGAACTATCTCAGGGGATGTCAGTCAATTGAGACAATTTCAAATCACATTAGGGCCATATACGTGACCTATAACACAGGGTTTAACGAGTTAAGATATCATTGGACTTTTTGATTGATATTATCAATCACACTTTTCATCCTCCCAAAATGATAAATTTGGGGGGGGGGAATAATTTGACATCAATGACAGGGAAAGATTTTAAATATTATAAGTAAAAATGCAGATTTTCTATCTTTCACCTTTCCCCAAGGAAACCTCAATTTTTCCCGAGAATTGTTTCAACAGTTTCATGTCTGGGGATAAATCGAATATTGAATGGTTTCAATTCGTGTGCGAGATTTCCACCCGTGTAATCAGTGATATCAATCTTTGGAGGCAAGCCGTCAATATTTTCTGAAGATCCTTTGAATTCGAGTTGAAAGGCCCATAATATACGCGAAACAAAAATCTGTAGCTCCACTTCAGCCTGGTAATTGCATTTATCGTGTTAAAATTATAACTGAACAGTGAATTAATACAAAAATTTGTTCATTAGAACTGAATTACCAAATGTATTCCAACACAGAGGCGCCTTCCAGCACCAAAAGCAAAGTGATCCCGTTTTCCAGACGCACCTTGAGCCAGTGCTGCCGATCGTTCCTTGACGCCCAGGAACCTTGTAGGATCGAAGGTATGTGGATTTTTATGTCGATCTTCGTTTGTTTCAATTGCACAAGTATTAATGACAACCAAGGTATTTTTGGGAATGTAAAAACCATTATACTCGTCATCTTCTTCAATAAAGTGTGCTATTCCACTACGAAGCTATTTGCAGGAAGAAAAATTGATTAAGATAAATCTTTGATTGTAATCAAACAACACAAAGAAAACTCTTTTCAGACCGGTGGAGTCAGACGAAGAACCTCCTTAATGATTGCTCGAACAAAAGGTAAGGAAGCTTCATCGCCAATGTCGGGAAGGCGAGATCTTCCGACGACCTTTGATAGTGGTAAATGCTGTTCAGTTTCAAAAAGAAACTCAAAATATTTGCAAAATAATTCTTCACCTCATCAAGTTCTTTTTGTGCTCGTTTTTGAATTTCCGTGTGGCTCGCCAATAAACCCATAAGCACTGTCAGAGTAGTCGCAACTGTTTCCTGGAATTTTGGTAGCAATAAATGAAGCCAATTTTTTTGTAAAGATTAAAGATGAAATTCATACCGTGCCACCAATGAAAAAGTTTTGAGCCATATGAATTGCATCTAATTCATCAATCACTCCTTCATCCATTTTTTTTAAGAAATCACGAGCTGCACATGGGGTTTGCTTCTCATCATCCTTTACTTTTTTTAATAACCATCTAATCTTTGTTTCCCATTCATCTCGACACTCCAAGGCCTCCTTCAAATGTATGTTTGTTATTTTCTCTAAAATTTTCAAAAATGGAAAAGAGACATAATAGTTTGCTGCTTGAATCGCGTGGAACCATCTGGAAATCATTGCCGAAATTTCTTTATAGAGAGGATCATTGACCCCACTAGTTTTGATCGCGAAGAGAACGTTGAGTATGACATTGAATGAACCATGCATGAAGATATCTTTTGGAAAGATTCCATTTGAAATTTGGCCATTACAAAGCAAAGTGTTTAACAGATCACGTGAACACTCGTCGATTAAACTGAAATAAGTGTCAACTTTGCGTTGAGCTATAAATCCATGTGCTGAAATGAATAATAAAATCATTATGGAGGGGCAAGTATAGCTTTAGTACCGAAACACAAGCGTTTAAATGATGAATCCGGGAATTTCATTCCATATATACCTAAAGGCATCATCTTTTTATACCAGTCATTGTATGGTGAGAAGATATATGATCTTTTACGCGCAAGTATTTCCCAGGTGATATAACCACCCAATCGAGAAGAATATTTGGCACCTCCTTGGTAAGCAAAAAAGAAGATTTTTAAAACAATCGATTGAACATTTCAGTAAACCTTAACAAGAAATAACATAGGCTTACGCTTTTGCAGTAGATCATTTACAACCTTTTCACTATTCAAAAATATAAATTTGTGTCTCCCTACGTAAACGAGAAAAATATCGCCCAAAATTTTGCTCCATTCTGTTATCCTATCGGATTCATCAAATATATTAAAAAACAATAACGTCTTGATAAGAGTACTCTAATACGGTTTTACTTACTTTCTGTATCTATAGCGTTCAGGACCTAAGGCAAGGAGGTGACCTAATTAAAATTTATGATAGTTAAAATATTATTTTATCATGTGATCACAAATTTTTACATATACCTATAAAGAACCATTTTCCTGGAGGTTCTGGAAGCGGTTTCAACCCTTTTGGAATTTTGGGTTTTCTCTTGGACAAAAGATAATATGAAATTACGCCTAATAAAATCAAAAAGAAAAACATTTTATAGGCATCAAAAACACGGACGGGGTTTTATATACCAATTTTACATGTCCATGCATGCAGTAGAGAAAACTTTTCTATAAGCAACATGTGAATAACTGCTATTGGGATTTCCAAAAATAAGTTACAATGATGACATTTTCTTTTCTTCTAAGTAGTAAATTTGAAAAGCTAGAAAACAGAATAAATTTTTTTGTTTCAAGAAATTTTATAAATAAATACATCTTATATTTTTATAAATTATGAATAGTATATTATCTTTAAAGTGTTATTTTAGACCATGAAACCCCAAAGCAACATTCTTTTAAAAGAAACCTTAAAATAATACAATTTTGCGCTAATAAACTTTGAGAGTCTAGTTCAAAGATGATTTCATATAATTAAATCATTGATTAATTCGTTCACAGTGACAGGAAATATCCATTTGTATAAATCTTTTTTCATTAGATTATTATTCAGACCTTGCAATCATATACATGTCAGCACTTATAATTTTATTATCGTATCGAATATGTTAATACAGTACGTCCATTTCTATTTGGGAAGTTTCTCGCATTGTTGACCTTATAAATAATAGCTTGAAATTTGCCTAAATTTCGAGACGAGGTAATATCTTCTTCAATAAGAGTAGTTTTATCACAAATCCAAGAAGTCATTAATTTATAAGCGAAAGCAAGGAAATTATTTTAAATACCATTATGAGCTTAATCTAACGTGGAACCTTTGCAATTACCTTCAAAAAAAATACCTTGATAGAGTAGATTTGCTCGTTGGCATGAAATTGCCAAAGGTCTTCAATATTTGTATACTTTACAAAAACTTGTATATTATAGTCTGTCGTTCAGGAGTTAGAATAAAATTATCAAGTTTTTCCTTTATCGCCTTGACGCTCCATTAGAGAAATGTTACACAATAGCAGATATTCGACCTCGTGCTCGATAACTTTTGAGTAAAATGCGCTTTTTTGAAGCCATAAATCAATTCCGAGCTCTGTTTATATTGATTAATGCTGGTCAAATTATTTTGTCTAGGAAACAAACTTCATATTTTAAACCTTGCCAGCTAGAGAGCTGTCTGCGTCATGCAATTTAAATATTTATGCTGATTCTACGCAATTTCTAACATTCACCATGATGAAACAGATAATCTCAAACCCACATTCCCCGGTCTACTGGAATGGTCGTAGAACTTGGCAAAATTTCTTCAATAAGAATATAAAGCCTTGTGTTTTTAGACCAGATTCAATGAATTCTTATTCAAATCGGGTTTTAGTAGGTTTCCTTTCATTTTCACCTTCAAAAAAAACTCCAATTTCTTATGAAATTTTAGAAAAAAATATTGAATGAGAATGTTCGGCAGCCAACATCAAGTCTCCCAGCGATAAATCAAGTGAGCACAGTGCTGGATTCAAGTGAACCTCAAAATTCCAAAACTTACCAAAAAACAAAGAAACTATCAAAAAGAAAAAGCAAAAAGTTGGCTCGTGAAGCTGACATTCGTCAAGCTTTCGAAACATCTTTTGCTGCATTTTATGAGCCTCAATATGGTGTCCAGCGTTGGAAAAGTCTTTACGAAGAACTCAAAGTGCGACGAACTTATTGCGCCATGATAAATAAATATACATCATCTGATCGAGTTAAGGAATTTCTTGAATCAAAAAACATCAAGAAACTCTCTTTTTTCGATATTCCTTGTTATTTATCCAACATGCGTTTTCCTGCACCTCTCCCTGATACCAACAAAATATTGGATTATTATCCTCTCGATGCTGCTTCAATTCTAGTGACTCAAGCTTTGAATTTAAAACATGATGACTTTGTTCTTGATGCCTGCGCAGCTCCTGGTGGGAAATCATTGGCAATTCTGCAACATTTATCACTAAATGGCTTTCTAACTGCTAATGAGCCGGATACTGAGCGTCGTTTTCGCCTTATAAAATTAATAAACGACTATATTCCTTCTCCCCAAAAATCTCGTATTTCAGTGATTTCTAAATTTTCAAAAAAAGATACTCTTTTTGATAAAGTTTTAGTGGATGCACCGTGTTCGGCGGAACGACATCTTATTTCAAATTTTGATGAAATCGAGCGTTGGAACGAAAGAAAGTCTAAACGTTTTGCCAAAAAGCAATTAGGAATTCTTTGCGATGCTGTCAAGACCTTGAAAATTGGAGGATTGTTAGTTTATGCCACTTGTTCAGTAAGTCGAATGGAAAATGATGATGTGGTCGAAAGATTTCTCAGCGAGAGTTGGGTTCCTTTGGAGCTGGCTGTGAACGAGTGGCCAATAGGTGAAAGGACAAAACTTGGCTGGATTGTACTTCCGGATCGTTACGATGGGATGGGTCCAATGTATATTTCCACAATAAAAAGAGTTGGAGAATGGAAAGATAACTTGAAGCATTTGCAAGAAACTCGAGAAAAAGCAAAGAAAGACCATGATTCCGAGTATGAGTCAGACTAGAACGACGAATAATTATATAGCTACCAAATAAAGCGATCAGTCTATTGAAAATTTACTTTCTAAATATTTTATTACTCTTGCAATCAAGAATTCAAAACTGGACATTTTCCAGGATTCTATCTATAAAAGAGCTTGATATGAGCTTTAAATAGGATTATAGGTAATATTTAACTAGTCACAAATTTAACATTGGAGACTTGAACTGAAACCTTTTCAAAATATTTGGATTTAAGATTTTCACTTTAGGCTGCTTTAAAGCAAGAAAGGCCAGTGGCATAAATTTCAAATTTGAAATATCAGAAAGGGAATCGTGTTCAAAATTTCTATTACACAAACAGGAGAAATGGTAAAGCCGAAGTCAAGTTTGATGCGATTGTCCTAGAAATGGGTATAATGGGAGGGCTTGGTTCGTATTTATATTGGTATCACACATAATGTTACAATAAATCAGCCTCTTAAATGTGATTTTCAACGGCGTGGGAACACATCTGCATGGTTCCACTTTAACATCTAATTGGCATCGTAAAGGTGCTTAATCTACATGATACAAGTCCAACGATTTAACAGACAATTTTAATATTCACTTAACCGTTTTGAACAACTTTCGCACCTAAAATTCCGAAATAATCACCCCGAAATACGAAATTCTTTGATTCTTTTAGTTCATTATGGCCTTTGTAGAAATAAAAACAAACGTCACGGTATCATTCTCGAATATTCATAGTTAGGACTGAATTTAAAAGGAACCTTTTTGTATCTTAATGGATTCAATTTTAGATTCCTAACATTGATGATTTTGTCGATGACCTCCTCCATATCTCAGCCGCGATTCTTTCACGACCACCAAATGAAATTGCTGTGAATGTGACCGACCAGCAACGAGCCATGAGAACAAATGGTTTTCGTGGGTCACCTGCGTATGTTATCGAACTTAAGTGTGTTGATAGATTTGGTAGCGCTGAAAACCGACGTATTGCAAAAGGGTATGCACAATTTATGGATAAACAATTGGGGATTGGTAAGGAAGGCGGTATGATACTATTTCTTGATCCCGGTGCTCAGAATATTGCTCTTGGAGGTGATACACTTGAATGGCGTTCTGGTGATGGAATGAGTCCAGGTTCCAGAGATATTTGGGATTTTCCACGCAATAGTCACCTATATCCGAGAACGATGTCAGAATAAAATACTTTTTGAAAAGGGAAATTCCTGATAGACAACAGACATTAATACAGGTTCGAAAAGATTAAATACACAGGAATAGTTAGAACTCTTAATAAAATAAAATTTTCCCAGAATCTTTGATTTAATTGCTTTTGGGTACTAGCCTTGGCACAATTAGTCATGATCCAGAATTTTGAATTTATCTAATTCAAGTTTTTCAACCTTGTAGGAAGAAGATTAACGCGGTGACTAAATAAGTCATTTTTAATGGTTCATCTTTTTTGCCTGCCGATGACATCAATTACAAATTTTAGAACAGCAACCCAATTTACTGCAAATCTCACATTAAATAATCTAAATTGAATCCACCAAAATATTTTTAGCTTTTCGACGCATCCTTAAATATAATTATTTTCAGGAATTCTGCATGGCATTTATCTCCCTGGTAAGGCCTTCCAGTGTATTGATTAATTGTACCGAAAACTATCTTATTTATTGAAAATTAACTATATATGTTTCCTTCTAAAGTGTGCGAGTTCAAAGACCCCAAAAGATAATTATCTCCTAGTTTTATTATTCTGGTTCAAAAGCTTTTAAAGGAGACAAACCTTTGTTAATCTAAAAAAATGCCGTCTATTGAAGTCAAAAAAAATCTCAAGGTTTGAACATTTTCACTACTTTTCTGATTTTGCTTTTTATGAGCTGGAGTCTTAAGAAATTGATTGTTAGCTGTAATTTTCATTATTCGTCATGGAATTGTTAATTTTTAACAAAGATCCTGACCACTTTTCCTCTTACTCATCGTCATTTTTTTTTAATTTCTTATATATTAGAAATAGAGCAAACTTTAAACACTGGTTTAAAACTTTCAAAGGTAAAAATATTTTTTCTTTAATCAAATGGAAAAAAGGTTACAGTTTTGATTTCAATCGAATTGAGGAGTTTTGTTTGGAAATTTAGTATTTACAGAAATATTTGGTGATATATCAATATAACTATATATACCCAAATCCCATTGGTTGCAGAATGGAACCCTAAAATATCCGTGAGCATATTAACTTTCTGGTTTTTTTTTGCGAAACAGAATCTTTTGTAAAAGTAGATTTTCGATATTCGAATCTTGAAATAAAAAAACTTGTTTAACTTTAGAAATATTTTTTTTTTAGAGAAACTATTTGTTTTATCCCTTTCCAATTTCTTGCCACCATGGAATCTTCACTCACGACCATATCTCGAATAGACAGAGCCAAAGCCTCACTGAATAATGAAGATTTCGGAAGGAATCAATCTGAATTTCTCGTGTTGGCTGAATTGCAGTGTTTATTTCATTATCACTTGTCCAGTTTGTTAACCATTGCACACTTTTTGTGTCATTTGATTACAATTTATTTTACATAAAACCTATGAAGATAACACATCATATTTATTCAATTCAACAAATTGCATAACAGTATTTACATAAATGTAAACAAAATCACAAAGATATTGTAACAATAGGCTATCTTGGGTCATGTGGGTTTTATCAGGATTCTTAGTCACAAGCAACTTTATTCTTTTAAAAATGCGTATAAAATAACAACCAATAGCAGCAATTTATGCAAAAAAGATCAAGAATTTTTACGTTTAAATTGTTTTCTTAAAACACAAATTATTAGCAATATTAATTTCAGGCTTAATTGAAACTTTACAGCTTTTTTTAAAACAAGTACGTATAAAAAAAATCAAAAATAAGCGAGTATTCGAAAAAAAAATTGTGTTACTTTGAATTTGAACTTTTAAAATGAATCTTTTAAAATAATAGAATATAAATCATTATATTTGTAGCAATGATAATAAAGTCAAAAAACCAACTTATAATTATTCTAATGTTTATAATGTAACATAAAAGTCATATTTCATTGCCAATTGCAAAAGAAAAAAAATGGTCAAAAGATTCAAGAATTTCCAAAAAAAAAGTTAAATACAAAATTTAAACATATTTTAAAAATATAATCATTGAACCAAATTTTATAATAATGTATTTCTTATAAAATCAAATTATTCAAAACCTTTTTAAAAAAACCTTGAATATAACAATTATTTTGTTAAATCATTTTATTAACTTTTATATAATTTACACTTAGAATACAAGTCAAAAACCCAAAAATAATTTTTTAAATTTTTTAAAAAAGATCACAAGTAATTACTTTAAATTCAAATATATTTACTTTTATGATTCAAATAAAATAGTTTTTAAATAAAAAATAATCATATTGATTAAAATTAATTAATTTTAAAAAAATATGGTATTATGGATAAAAAATTTATTCATAACAATTAAATAATTTATAATTCAAAAATTTATTACTCCTAATATTGTAATTATTATATAATAAAAAATTATTTATAAAAAAATTTGAGTTTAATTAAATTCAACAAAATACAAAATAATAAGAATATTTTTAAATTTAAAAAATTAATTCATGTATCTCTTTTTTTAAGTTGTTTATTTTTTGAAAATTAAAAATTGGTTTATTGTTTCATTACAATTTTTTTTGTTTAATACATATAAATGCAAGATCTAAATTAAGAATTGCATTTTTTTGTAATGTTTATAACTTTTTTAACTTCTTTAGCTTCTTTAAAGTCTTTCAAATTTAGAAAAATCAAAAATTTAATAATTTTTTCATTAAATAGCATGGCTTTAATTGTAAAATAAAATCAATTTCAAAAATATTTTTTAGCAGATAGAAATTTATCAATTTGAAGTTTATTTTTTTGAGCATTACGTTTTGTTTGTTTGTCATGTGTTTATAATATATATAGTAGATGAAGTTTTTCTTTTAAGTCATTCTGTTATAGTGTTATAATTGCAAAATAATAATTTTAAAAATACGAAATTAACTAAGTGTTTTATTCAAATAAATAATTTTTTTACATTTGATCTTCATCAAGAGTCACCATGTACATGCAATATGGAGTGTAATTAGATTTTAATATAGGCCATAACAGCCTTTATTAAAATATCCTATTAGTATTAAAGCCTAAATTTTATTATTGAATTTCTTAAGAAGCTATTCCGATTACTTTTAGTCCTGAAAATCACTCTCTGTTCGGAAAACCGATCAAGTCCCTTAGAGCTTTGAAAGAGCAGGGCATCTTAATTTTCAATTTTCAGCAAGTTCAGAATATTTTTAAGTTTTCTAGCTTGAAAAAGATAAATTTTCGGAGGATTAAGATAAATAATGATGGTGAAAAACTTCAAACGATAGTCAACGCTTTTCCATTTAAGGTTTAACATTTCTCGAAATCTTTCATCTTAGAAAATTTGGCAAATACTTTCTTTTGTCGAATTCAAGCTATTTAAAGCCGAAGTCACTTCTGAAATGAATGTAACTACTCTTGTCGATTTTTTTCTTTCATTATAAATTTCTATGCATTTTTGTTCTTTCTTCGATCAGTAGACTGCTAGACCTTTGAGCTCTTCCTTAATGTTTGAAAGGAGATTTCCAAAGTTTTTTCTTTAAAGTATTATCAAACAGTCACAGCTTATTGACCTCCTTAGCAAAAGGGAATATATGCATTCTCTCGCGTCATTCATAGTTTTCAGCAAGTTATATCGTGATGTACACCAATATGAAATAAGGAATAATTAAATAATCTCGATAAAAATTTTATTTTCCAATCCGAAGATGTTTCATTTAATACATTTTAAAAGAAAACAGGTCCAAAGGTCAAATTCACTATTAAGAACTTTGGGATATTTTGAAGAAATCTCAGGCAAGAAAATAAAAATTTTCGAAAGAGGTGCCATTAAGTTAAGAATACAAAAAAGGTAAAATATGATAATATTAGATTTTATTCATGCCTTCATCGTTGGCAAGAAGGCTTCCTTCTTATAAGGTGTAATTAGACAATAATATAGCAAGCAGCAGCAACACCAGCAATAGCAGCGCCCATCACACCACGATTATATTGAGTAGCCTGGGCGGAATTTACCTTCGTAGAACTGTGAAATAGAAAATAATAAAGTTAAAGCGAGAATAAAAACTTCCACCCCGAGAGTTTTGATGTATCAAGAACTTTACGTAGTCACTTGAACTTGGGTACTAGTTGTTGGTGTAATCGTTTGAGTTGTAGTTTTCGATGAAGTTGTCACGGTAAGTGAAAGGGTGTTGGTTGTAGTGGACTTGAAAACGTCAAAAATTTGAATTAATGAGAGTCTCGGTTTAACATTAAACCATTTGGTGACATATTAGATGGTTTAACTTACTGTAATTAAAGTACCACTCTGAGATTGAGCCATGCCACCCAAACAAAAAGTGCTCAAGATAATAAAGAAAATGGAGAAATATGTGATCGACTTCATTTCAAAATGGGGGTTTTTTTTTAATCTTTTGAGGTTAACTGATTACTTGCTAAATTTCATAAAGGAGTCTATTCAAAGCCCTTAAATATCCATTTTTTAATGTATCCCATTGGGGGATGTTGACCCATAAAAACAGTTTCAAAGAAAGTAATGAACACGTCTTTTCAACGTAATTTGCTTGGAAATCCAATAAGGTAGCTTGTAAGAATGTATATTATTCGGGACAACTAGGTGAATGACGTATAATTGACGCATTAATTTGATCCTAGGGCTTGCGATCATTAAATCATTACGAGAGTTTCAAAATGATCATCATTTCAAAATTATAAATGTCGTACAAGAATTTTTTACCCAAATTTCCCCACGATATGAAGTCATTATGACGATTAAGTGAACAAACCATCATAAGATTACTATCTCACCTGATAATTAATATTCCTAGTTTCTCCAACAGAATCTGTGAGACTTACATATTTTCTGCTTCTAGCAAACCTATTAACATCTTTTAATTTCCCCAGTTTCATCCTCCTAATAAATTCATAATAAGAAAACAAATGCGGAAGCTGCAGCCAACAATCCTCCAATCATAAAACCCCAAGGACCAGCCCAAATTATAGCAGAATTAGTTGGTTGGGCCCCACTAGTATTTGTAACTGTAGTAGTAGTAGTAGTAGTCGCAATAGTTTCAGTATTGGTCAAAGTCTGGGTAGTCGTGATTGTGATCACACTTGTGGTAGTTGGGGTTGGACGTATTTCGAGAGTGGTCGTGGTCGTGGCTGAAATCAATTGAAAAATAAAATAAAATAGTGTTGATCTTGACAATAAAAATATCTTTTTTAGACAAACCTTCAGGGCCTCTGGGTTCTCTCACAATGGGCGTTTGTGTTAAAGTGATTGGAAGTGTAGTGACAATCGTGGTACTAAATTAAAAAGGCAACGAGCATCATTAAACTCGCAACATGACTTGATCAAAAATAGTTTATTAACTTACAAGGTAACAATAGTTGAAGGTGTTTCCTGCCTTTTAATAACCTTCACCGCGTCAGCAAAAGCCCCCAGAGAGAAGAAAGTATATATAAAGTATACGACGAGAAAAAAATGGTAATGGAAATAGATCTTCATGTCGAGCAAAAGTAGGTTTCTTGACTTGAAGGTTTAATCGGGTGTGTTAAAAGGACTTTAATAAAGTCAAGGGCTCTATAACTAATTACAAGCGTTGGGGCCTCCATTTATAAACCTGCTTTGGGATTGATGTTTTCGTCGGGTAAAAATTATGATGAATAGTTTGGTTAATACTCATATGCGTAACGATGAGTCAATTTGCCTCCTACTCGTATATCATAATGTCAATTTCGAAATGATATATGGGAAATGATGAAGTTTAAAAAGCCGACACTTGGTCAAATCAATTAATATGTCAAAGCTTTAAATTTTGACTCATTTTTTAGAAATAATCAATAAAAAGAATTTTTTTTCATTTATTGAAGTAATTTTTAGGGGGTTTACTTAATTTCATTTTGGAATGCTAGGATTTGTGATGAAATTTGCTAATTTCAATCAATAAATATTACTAATTATATTTTCTCTTTTATATATCTCAAATGAAATTATTCTTATTTGGGAAACTTAAGTTATTTATAATGGCCTTGAGTATTAAAATTTTAACATTTTTAAAACGGTTTTTAATTCCTATATTGTTTGAAATTCATATTTGTAAAATATTTGATAAACTGTTATATTAATATTATATCAGAATTTTTCACATATAATCGAATAAGTAAAACCAAATAAATGCTTTTAACTTATATTCAATAATGAAATTCATTAAAAATATAGTTATAAGTATTAAAAAGTTTATATAAAATATTAATATATAATAGTTAAATAATTATTTTTACTTTTGAAAGAAAAAATTTCAAACAATTTATGATTATTTGTATTTTTTTTTCAAAATAATAAGTTACAATTTTTATAATTAAATTTTTTTTTAATACATATAATTAATTAAAAAAAATTATAATCAACTTAAATAACCAATATTATAAAACACATCAAAAATTGGAATCTTAATAATAATAATAATTATTATTATTATATTATCATAAAAAATAACAACCAATCAGTTTATTATATTTTATTATATATTTTTAGTTTATTTCAATTATATTACTGTTTTTGCTCTTTATATATAATTTTTAGTTAAAAAACTTAAAAAATTATATATTTATTAGCAATTAAATTTTATTGAAATGTATTGAGAATAATATTGCATGATACTTTCTAACTCAAAAATGTATTCTTTCTTTTCTAAAAGCTTGAGTTGGCACTTGATGCCCATTCAAATACATCAAGTATGAGCGTAGTGATGGTTGGACTACCACTCGGTATTCTACCATTTGAGTGAACAAGACGAGACAAAATGAGATTTTAACCAGTAATGAACCTCATCTTTAAATAACTTTTTTCAAAGACATTTTTTGTTCAAATTCATTTTTGGGAATTTTTCAAGTGCCAAATAATTTCTTGAATGGGTACAATACGAATACATGATTTTAGATATGTTATAGCTATTCAATCAAATTATTGATATGAACATAATGTTACAAATATGTGTGCAGCGATAACCATCTTAAATTATATGCTTGAAAATTGTATTAATAAAGCACAGGAATTTCATACCACATTTTTCAGCATTGATATTTTCGCTACTTTTTAACTTAATAGTATTCTCAACAGAATTAAAATCTAGCTCTCCGGATAGATCATCTAATTTAAATCTATAGTGTTTCTTTGCAATATTTTAAATTCTCGCATTTTTCTTTCGTTTCAATCTTTGGGGACGTCAAGCTTTTAATTTGAATCAGGTTTAACACAATCAAATGTTATATACTTTGGGGAAAATTTAATTCCAAATGATTAATCTCTAATACAATCAGTGAAAGGTTTAAGGAATTTGAGGAAGCATTTTGGCTTGAGTAAAGATTCAAAAGACTGATAATTTTTTAAAACTTCAAGTTTCTCATTAAAAGCTTTAACTCGAAACAAAAGTGGGATAAAATATTTTAAAGGAGTAAAAAGGATTAAACTTGAGAAAATGAAGATTCCGACAATTTAGAATTGCCAATTTGATACGTAAAACTGTTAATATGGATATCAATTTAAATTAAATAAAAATATTCACATTCAATAGCCTTATTCTTCTTAATACATATACAGTATATGCAACACGACCTATTTGAAATAATAACAGAAAAAGTTTAATTTTTTTAATCGATCAAAGCTTTGAAAATAAATATACACAATTAAAATTTCTAAAAGTTTTCTTTTAGACAATATCTACCCGAAAGACTCATAATTTGTAAATGCCAATGCAAAAATTTTTTAAAAAATCATAAATAATAAACAGACCCTTATTAAGTTTTCATAAAGTGCTTCAATAAAATCATTTGCTGACTCTTACAGAATTCCAATTATTTCGCTAAAGTCTCCCTTTGTGATCTAAAATAGTTGGGAACAAAAAAGATAAACTGATACGTTATTTTGAAATCGTAGGCTGGCTCAAAGTTCAAGGTTTGATATGAATTGAATCGCAGAAATACATAAAAAAACAGTAAAATTTATCATCTTATCACTAAGAACAGGTTGCTTCAAAAGACAAAAAGTGAAATCCCTAGAAAGATATGGGGAAAACTTTAAAGAGCAGATTTTTGACTAAAATTAAAAACTATTTAATCGAGGGGCTCTATTTTAATTCTCTTTGGGCTCCGGCTTTGCGATCCGAGATTATCAGAATAGGCATCAGCAACGACATCCATCGTTTCAATTTCGTAGGTCAAGTCATCGACAAATCGTCTCAGAGTTGTGCAGACCCTGTTATTGAAGCGAATATCAATGTGCCTTTGTCTAACGTGCTGCTTCATGCGTAAAATGTAATGCTGGTATTGAGAAATTGACAAATTTGGATACTTGGAGATCATTAAACATGAGAAAACAAATTCAATGGGTGCCAATTTGTTAGACCGATTGATGAGTTCGTCATCAGCATCGATCAATGCAGCCAGGGTTTCAAAAACCCACTTGGCAGTTCTCTTGAGCGACAAAGGAACCTCACGCTTATCCTTCAAATATTTTGAAATGGTTGTTGAAGTAGCCACATTATAGCTTTCAGGTTCCATCTCAATCAAATGGAGCGTTTGAGTAATAATTTGCAAAGGTCGCCCACGTTTAGTGTTCATAATCTTTTCAAGGTTAGGAAATGTAAGAAAGAGAGTCTGAGCATAGTCAACCATGGGACTACTTATCGCTTGAAACTTTTCTGTAATTAATTGCGTGAAAAGAGATCATTTTTAATCTTGAATTGGGATATATTGATTCAATGAAATATAGAGATATTATTCATTAAATTGCCTGCAACTGTAAGTGGCATTCCCAGTTGTACGCGACTGAAAATCTCTTTTTCTTGACTCAATAACAAGTTGTAGTATTCGACTAAGAGGAATACAATAAGATTAAAAAATTGAGCCTTACTACGATGAGACTTGGAAATTTATTACATAACTCTTTAATTTAAATATAATATACTGACCACATACGAGCTCGGAGCAATCAAAATTCTCTCGTTCTGCATCACTAAGATGCCTTTTATCATTCTCAGACTTGCGTTTATAATACCGTTTCTTGAGATGTCCTCCGGTGGGTATAGAGTGCGGAATTTCATTTTCCATGAATCTTGTCGATTAATTAGATTCGTAAAGGATCAGAACATTAATTCGGTGCAACTAAAAGATGGAATACCTTTTAATAGCAACGAGCCTTTGTTTTCCATCGATGCATACTCTCAGGGATCTTTTATTCTCCAGCTTTTTGCAAGAAAAAATGATGGGAGGAACATAATAATTATTAAGGATGGAGTCGATCAAATGGCTTTGTTTGGCAGCTATTAAATTTTACACAAAAAATTAAATCAAAAATCGTCTTTTACAGATCTATACCTCAGTTTCTAATAACTTTCAAAACAACCCACCAGTCCAGACATCTCCTTTAAAAATACGAATTTCACCAAAATTAAGACAAGAGCAATAGTAAAAAATAAATTTGTTGATTATTTAAAAGTATTTCATTAACAGATTTCAAAGTATGATACATTTTTCCTTTCTAACAAGCAAAGTAGTCCTTTATACCAACCTCGCTGGAAATCTGGACTCAAGTCAATGGCTCCCATTTGCATCCAGTTAAACAGCTTGTAAAGAGTATGAGTTATATTTCTTGGTTTGTTCAAAGTATCGTCCATGATGAAAGAAAGGAAGGAATAGAATGGCACAGTTTTATTTTATTTAGTCGTCAAAGTATTCCTTAAAAATCATCATTATATAATTATTATCAGCTAGCAATTAACTGTTAATCTCTGTGATTTTTTCCTTGCTCAGCATATATATGTAATAAAATGTGTGAGCGGAGTTTTTGGCAGTAATTTTAACAACCAGGCATGCTTCGATAAGCTGAAGCTGGTAGGTTTAATCATTCAAAGAAATATCTATTGATTATTTGATAGATAGACTATTAATTCGTATTTTATTTAGCTTCCCAAAATTAAAATGTCGCTTAAATTTGTAATACAATTTTCATTGTTTTTCATAAACCAACTCAAATATTTCTTGAAATTTATTGTATTCCTCAATTATTTTAAATTATTTCCAAAACTAAAAGTGTTCAAGAATCTTTAATCCAATAAGAGTTTTGAAGTATCAAACATGATAAACTGAAAAATGAGAAAGTTCACACGAAAGACAATGTGAAAAATTTTCGGGCAACATTTAATACCCAAAGTGAGAAGAATTGGGAGTTCGTGTTGTCATCAAAATAAAGCATATACGTCTAAAACCAAAAAATTATTCCGGGCATTGGTTCATGGAGCCATGATTCTCCCCGAAGATCATGCAGGAAATAGTGTTCGTGCTTAGCGATGCCTTGTATTTGCCTATTATTAATTCATTACAATCCATCCAAAAAGCGTCAGCCTTAACCAGTAAATTAAGACGCAAACAAAAAACTTGATTCAACTGTTGCAGGTGAGGACAAGATACCAAAACTTTGACAATAAGTTTATATACAGATTTTTACATGCAGGAATTGTAAAGTAAACAATGGTTTCAAAGTTTTAGGGAGTCCTATCAATATCTTTTTATTTTAAGAATTTTTATAAATATGTTAATTGATTCGATATTACAATAATAACAGAAGAAATTTTTGTGAAGAAATGGCCCAAAAGCAACAGCAAAATCAAAAATGGACTTGAGAAATCTTTTTTGCACCACTATTAGTCTTTTATCAAGTTTAAAAATAATTTTAACATAATAGGTTAAGTCTTTTCTTATTGAAAGAAATTTTTAATTCTTTATCTTAAAATGAAAATTTTGAAAGGTTTGAGTCAATTAGAATTTGCATACTGCTCGATAAACAAAGAGGTTCAAAGTTACATTATAAAGACAGGTTTTTTTGCTTCCTTTAAATAAAATTAATAAATTTAATGGTAACCGAAATTTATTTTGAATTGGCTCATTAAATGTCGTTTGTAACTCAATGACCAATTTTTAATTTCGAATACTTTATTTTTCTTTTTATTTTAATTTATGTGAAAATTTTTGTGTAACTTATTTTCCACGTTAATTACTATTAACACTAAAGGGTCTAGAATAAAAATCGTCCAATTTGTTGCTTTGCTAAAATTATGAAATTAAAACTTGATATAATAAAAAAGTAAAAAAATAAGAAATATTCTTGAATATTATGACCAGTTATGTTTGCGCTACAAGGACGGATGGTACTACTAAGCATTGCTATGTAAAGTCTATCATTTCCTGTATGGTCACTGCAGGACCAAGGCTCCATCAAGCGAGCGTCATTTTCATCTCCATCTATCACAATTCCACAATTCCGGTAGTTGTACATTTCGGACCCTCCGATTCTTTGGATGTTGTCAAGTCTTGGTTGTTTAAGTTTCGTTTTGGATAATAACACGAACCCCTTAATTCCTCGGCCTTGCTGATGACGCGATAATGCGCTCAACGAAAAATTTTCTGAATGGTTTTTCTTATAATTTTTCCTGTCTTGGGATTGGCTACAAAGTACGTTTATAATTATCCAGAATAATGGTAGATGTGTTATAAGCACAGACAGATTATGGAGATAAGTGACATAAAAACAGTTTCGAAAAATTTGGCCGCAGATCTTTTCGAGAAAGAAATTATAGTGTGCACTGATATGCCCCGCCAATTCGTATTACGCTTAATTACTTCTTCCCTAGCAATCAATGCTTCATCAATTATATCCATGGGCGCATTGCCATGAATACTTGAAGCAACATTCCGAGAAATAAAACAGTTTGCATGAAGATGGTTTGATTAATAGTGTACGGTAGGCAATCACAATTTCTGAGACCATTCTGCAGTTTTTTCGTTCCAATAGGGTCTCAAGTCCCCATCGTTTAAAATTGATACCGACTCGACCGAGTATTTATTTTTACAATTTTAAAACCTGATAAGCATTATAAATTCACATCCCATTAGGAAATAACCTAATGCTATATGCGGTAAATATTAACCCATTGAGCTTTTAAATTTAAAGTTTTGAGACTTTTAATTTTTTTTTAATTTTCATGGTAACAAAAATATAATTGTTTCGCTTGACTTTATGCTAATATTGATATTGAATTACTATAATTTATTTATATTGTCTATAAAAACACTTTTTACAAATTCATTTCATGGCATAATGAAAAAAATTTGTGCAAATTTACTATTTTGCTCAAAAATTTACACAAATTTTGCAAGTAGAACCTGCTTTTTAGCCATGTGAATCAACAAAGTTATATTTGTTTATTCACTGCAGTAAATTATCCACTACAGCTTAACCAGAACATCTCACTTGTACCTAAAGGCTGGCCCATCCAAGATTTCTAGATTCTGAACAAATAATAATATAAAAAGTTCGAATGACAATTTTTAGAGGAACCAATTTTTTGTCATTACATGCTCTTAGGAATAATCCTTGAAATTATCTTAAAATGGGAAATACAGCCAGTAAATATAAAAAATGTACAAAACCAAAGTTAAAGAGGTCAGCTTCTGTAACTTTGAAAATTACCAATCGACAACGAACTATTTCTTCGGCTTCGAATTCAACATTGATGGGCAGAGAAAACATTGAAACGGTTTGTTGAATAGAAAGTTACAGTTTTTTAACCTTCATATCTTAAGCTCTTAAAATCGAGACAAAATTTTCTTAATCTATTAGGTAGCCGAAGATGAAGTTGATCGATTACAGTTACAACATTATCTTACACGTTATGTATGGACGAAAAACTTTTTATCTCCACTAAATGAAATTCTCCAGTCTGGTGCAAATGTCCTCGATGTAAAGTGTGGTCCTGGAACTTGGATTTGCGAAATGGCCACCGAATATCCAAAGTCCAAATTTACTGGTATCGATATCATCCCAATATTTCCAAAGGAGATTAAGCCATCGAATACAAAATTCTTAGAATGGAAGATCCTTGATGGACTTCCATTTCAATCAGAAACCTTTGACTTTGTTTATCAAAGTTTTGATATATTTGGCTTTACACGTGAACAACTATCAAAAGTAATAGGTGAATTGGTAAGAGTGACAAAGCACGAAGGTTATATAGAGTTAGTTGAAAGTGACATGAATTTTATCAATGGAGGTATCGCGACTCTTACTGTCTTAGCAGCTTGTAAGCATCTTTTTTCTTAAACAGCCTTAAATTGTGAAAATGTATAATCAAAGTTATGAATTTTTTTCCTTCTAAAAGATCAACAATTATTGGAAAACGAAAATATTGATCCAAAAATTAGCACGAAATTAGCACAATACCTGAAAGATACCAAATCAATCACCGACATCACCTACCAAGAGATATCAATACCAATAGGTAGCTGGGGAGGCCGGATGGGTGATTTAGTAAGTTTAATACGATCCTTTTTTTTCCTTCCGTGAAATATTGAAAATGGTTTTCTTTGAACTTCATTTGATTAGGCAAAAGAAGAAATCAATAAAGAATGGAAGAACTTGCGAAAACCATTGACAAATTTTTTGGATATAACAAACGAAGAATTCAGTATTCTTTATAGTGAAATGGAAAGAGAATTTGACGAACAGAAAACTTCCATTCCATCATTTAGAATATATGCGAAAAAAATTTGAAAGATATCAATTTTTAAAATCGTTAATAGTCACCATATATAAGTTTCAAACATATATATTGCCGCCTTTAGCAAATACTTTTTGTTTACCACTGATGTTCATTCATTTCTTTATTTACCTAACCCGTAAAATCCCAACCGTGAAGTTCTTAAGTACTTTGTCGCAACGCAACCGAAATTGCCAAACTAAGCCGTGTCCCCCTTTGTTCCTGTAAATGTTACGACATCCCTTCGCAAGAAAGGCCAAATTCCGAATAGCCATCTTCCTTGGCCGTCTACTCCTCGAAAACGTCATTAGATTGGCAAATTGACCATGGAAATTATTTGCTATGACAGCACAGCTCGAAAAATGCATCCAGGCTTCGGAGTCAGCCAACGAACTAACCGGGATGAGCTTTCAAGGCTTGGCTACATTACCATTCTGCCCAAGCATCTTTCTCTCCTCACTGAAAGCTCAAAGGAGAACATGGCTATTACAACTAGCGTAAGGTCGTATTCTCCTACGAGACAGCAGTGCAGATGTTTGGAGGCACCTATTTGGCATGGTTTCATGATAGCATCAATGGCGAAGCACTCTTCAAGCCGCACATTTGGCGGTGATCAGCAAAGGTGGCAAGATGAGGTTTTATGTATTTATAGAAAATCTGAACCGTCATATCTATCATTAAATACCTTTATGAGAATACGACCAGGAAATATTGGTGTCAATGGACATTCCAGCAGGATAAACCCATTGAGAATAATTTGGCATATGTCTTGTAAGGTTTTTATTGAGCAAGTCTCCCAGCGGAGGTGATTCTTTCTAATATTCACAGCATGTACTCAAACTTGTAAAGAGGCCATACTACATATTAATTTTTTATACTATAGCACTGATATTAAGATATCTTAAAAATGGTAGCTCAATAATCAGACATCATTTGTGATAAAACTTTTTTGTTTTTCTGCAAAAAATTTTTATGAAACCAATTATTTTATTCAAACATTTGAAAAATATATTAGTCAAATTCAATGATTTAAATTTTTTTCACAATATTCAACTTTTTTAAATTGGTTCTGGATTTTTTCTTCTAAAAAAACTTATTAAACTCAAAAAATATATAAACATAAAATTTTTTGCTTTAGACTGATAAATTTTCTTAGATGGATTGTTTTTTAATTTTTTATGTTGAGTGCTTATTGTCAGAGTAGTAATCTTGGCAAATATTTTGAATCATAGTAATAATAATAAATAAAATAAAATTTTAAATGTTTTTTTTGGAGTTGAATATCAATTATTAAAAATATCGAAATTGTAAGCAAAATAAAATAATTACAAGTTTAAATAACAAGAACAAAAATATTTCAAAAGATTTTGTTGGTGGTCTTATAGAAATGTTATTATTTTATTATTTATTCACACATATTTCTAAATAGTTTCTTGAAAATTCATAAAATAAGCGTTAAACAAGAGGATAAATTTAATTAGGAAAATAGACTAATTCTTTTAAGAAGTAAAGTAAATTAAGATAAATCAAAATTACTGAAGAAAAAGTTTTCGAGAACGAAAATATGTAAATTACTCACCACCACCCACGCTATGTTCACAAAAAGAAAATTTTGTGATATCTCGTCTTCTATATCTCCATATATGTTTGATAGTATAGCATCTTACCAAATCATTCTTTATCGACTAGTACTAATGCGTTTGTCGACAGTCTTAGAGCACTGAATGGTACCAACTTATTTCTTCTATCTTCCCAGTCGGCTTTGCTTTAAACAGTGGCTTTGAAATATACAACAATCTTTTCTAATACCATATCTTCACTACATTCCATTGAATATGAAATAGTGAAAACGTTATTTGAATTGAGGAGCCGTCAGACTCTCAAGAATAAAAAGAATTGAATTATTATAAAATTCCAAAGGTGTATTTGCCATTTTTCACAAAACTTCCAACAGTATTAATTAAGGAAAATGGGAAAAAATAGAGGGTATTAGCAGATAGAGGGTTCGTTTTTAATAAAGCAATTTCATCTCTTTGAGTACTATCAAATAGTCGTTTAAAATATTTCAGGATGTAAACATTCAAATAGAAAGAAATTATGATTAAAATAAAGAATATGAATATCAAAATTAATGAAACGTAATAGAATGGTTTGATTTTATTGAAAATTTTGGTAGAATTTCCTTGAATTCTATACATTTCAATTCGATAAGAGAAGAAAAATTGATTTTTAGCTCAATATTTGTAGATATCTAGAGATTATTATTATTATTATTTTAAAAAAGTTATAAGTTATCAACTTTTACTTGAATTTATTAATCATTTCAGGAATTTAAGAATTAATAAAAAACTATCAAAATAATAAATTTGCCTACTCTTAACCCTAGCTTTGTTATCATCATCTAGCAAAAAAAATAAAACTCCCATTTTCACATATACAGACCCAGATAAAGCTTATCGAATAAATTATATGTTTGCATTTATGGTTAATTCTGAATATAATTTTATATTGCACAATGCGAATGAAAAAGTTTTCATTTAATGTATAATTGAGGAATATGTAATAGCCGTCAACAAATTTGTGATCCCTATTAACCGAAAATGACGTAAAAAATCTTTACATAAGGTTTTAAGGCAAAATATTTTTACTTTGTAATAAAATTGAATCAAGATTATGTTAAGGAGCCAGATTAAATGTAAAAGTTCCCTAAAATTTTTTTTTAAAGGCATAAAAGTTTTTATTTAGATATCATTGTTCAATTTAGTGATTCCATATTTGTGTAAAATTGAGACTAAACTATTTTTTTTAAAGGAGTTGAAAGCTTGAGAATTGAAGACTATAGCTAGATTGTTAAGTTTTATTTTGGTGCAAAAATTAAAGACTATAGCTGGACTGTTAAGAGCTATTGTGGCGCAAATATTCTGTAGCTTCTTAAACAAGTTATTTTATCATTATAAATATACAGTATTTAGACAAAAATAAAAAAAATTTAGTTATAAAATATTACAAGCAAAACTTATCACACTTAATGCTGTTCATCTTTCATAAAATTATAATCAATGACAATAATTTTTTTTTTGAAATCTTTTCCACTATGATGCTTTTCTTTACAGAGATAATTTGTCTCAAAATCAGTTCATTTCATTGTAATTGCTTTTATAATAATAAGGAAGATTTTTTCATGTTAATTTATAGATAAAATTCATAAAACTATTTCTAAACAATGTTTAATTATATTGGTGCTTATGCATTTAGACTGTTACGCGAAAAAGTCACAACTTTAGGTTTTCATTTAAACTTAAATAGCAATAAGACAATGATATTTCAGTTCTAGACGATCTCTACCCGTTTAAGCAATCTAGATAAGGGATTGTGTGTTTTCAGAACTTTCTATCTTTTCCGATTTCTTCAAGGCCTAGCCTTTTCAGGAATGAGATTAGAGGTTGAAATCCTTATTTATTAGTAAGACGACTCTTTAAAAATCCTTCTTTACCCATACAAATTATTCAAGGGTTAATAATCTATTTGTGTTGCTTGAAAATTATGTCTTCAACCTCATCAACTCAAAACGCGACTTCAACCCTCGACTGGCTTGAAGGAACATTGATTGTCATGAAAGAAAATTTGGCCATTTTTCCAGCTACTGAATATTCAAAAGTTGCTGAATTAGTGGAAAAATATCTTGTGCGCAATCAGCAAACACCTGAAGATTTGTTCAATTGCTTGAATAATAAAAATTCAAAGCGTTCGATAGATTATGTTTTACTCGGCTTTTCATTAGAACATGGGATTGGAACCATTCCTAGTTTAAAAAAAGCATTTCTAGAATTTCAGAAAGCAGCAAATGCAAAGAATTCTCTTGGACAATTCTTTTTAGGATGTTGTTATGATAACGGAACTGGTACTTTACAAGATTGAGGAAAAGCATTTGAACTTTATTCAAAAGCAGCAGAGGCGGAACATTTAGATGCACAATGCAATCTTGCACTTTGTTATGCTATTGGAGAAGGAACGACGAGAAATTTAGAAAAAGCATTTGAACTTCTTTCAAAAGCAGCAGAGGCGGGACATATAAATGCACAAAACTGTCTTGCACTTTGTTATGCTAATAGAGAAGGAACGACGAAAAATTCAGAAAAAGCATTTGAATTTTATTCAAAAGCAGCAGAGGGGGGAGGTTTAAATGCACAATATAATCTTGCACTTTGTTATGCTAATGGAGAAGGAACGACGAAAAATTCAAAAAAAGCATTTAAACTTCTTTCAAAAGCAGCAGAGGCGGGACATTTAAATGCAAAAAACAGTCTTGCAAATTGTTATGCTATTGGAGAAGGAACGGCGAGAAATTCAGAAAAAGCATTTGAACTTTATTCAAAAGCAGCAGAGGCGGGACATTTAGATGCATAATGCAATCTTGCACTTTGTTATGCTATTGGAGAAGGAACGACAAAAGATTCAGAAAAAGCATTTGAACTTCTTTCAAAAGCAGCAGAGGCGGGACATATAAATGCATAATTTAATCTTGCGCTTTGTTATGCTAATGGAGAAGGAACGACGAGAAATTCAGAAAAAGCATTTGAACTTTATTCAAAAGCAGCAGAGGCGGGACATATAAATGCACAATTTAATCTTGCAATTTTTTATAAAAATGGAGAAGGTACGACGAGAAATTTAGAAAAAGCATTTGAACTTTATTCAAAAGCAGCAGAGGCGGGAGATTTAGAGGCACAATACAATCTTATATTGTGCATTTTGATTTCCCGCCTCTGCTGTTTTTAAATAGAATTGAAATGTTTCTTCTAGATTTTTCACTATTTCCCATCCATTTCGATTATATGTTCCAATACTGGTTCGTTGACTCGGATTTCCCACTTTTTCCAGATCTTCCGTTGTTTCCAATCGATTTCGATAATATGCTCTAAGAACCATTTTTGCAAGAATACTTCCCGCCTCTGCAGCTTTTGAATAAAGTTCAAATGCTTTTTCTAAATTTTTCGTCGTTCCTTCTCCATTATAATAACAAAGTGCAAGACTGTATTGTGCATTTAAATCTCCCGCCTCGGCTGCTTTTGAATAAAGTTTAAATGCTTTTTCTGAATTTCTTGTCGTTCCTTCCCCATTAGCATAACAAAAGTGCAACTTTGGATGGTGTTATCAAAATGGATGGGGAACCACAAAAAACCTCCAAAAAGCATTTGAACTCTATTTAAAAGCAGCGGGAGCAAATAACTTATGTTATCGAAGTGATTTTCCTGATTTGAATATCCATGACCTTACTTTAAAGGATCAAGACAATCTTGAATATATCATTTTACGATTCCAAAATCGAGGCTTTAAATATTTAGATAATTTGAAACGAGAATTTTTAAATTTTGAAGCCTTCTTTGACCAGCTTTCAGATGAATTCAAGTGTTTTAAATGTGGCAACTTGGGTATAATCATTAATGGATCTCCTATATGTCCGTTTTGTAATACTGATAAAAGTGATGATACCTTTAAAGTCGGATTGCCGAAATGTCTAGAATGCTACAGTGCATTAAAAGATCCAGTTTGGTGTAAATCTTGTGAATCATCACGATTTTTAAAGATTTGGGGAACATGGAATAGTGGAAATGATAATATTGATCAGTATATACTATATACACAACTCTCTTCTGAAAACTGGAGAGGCTGCCTGGAATGGATTTCTCCCGACGAGATTATATGTTTAGATCAGGTAGGAGCGGGAGGATTTGGCATTGTTAAAGAAGGTAGATGGGAGAACGGTAGAATTCTATTATGGGACAATAAAATTCAAAAGTATGAACGAACTGGGGTTACAAAGGTTGCTTTGAAATATCTTAAAGATAGCCAAAATATAAAATATATTAATTCACATGAGGTATTTCCTTTTAAGAAATCTATGTGATTTTTATTATCCCTATTTCTTTTCTAACACTAAAACTATATTTGTTATAGTTTATTGCGCATCATCAAAGTGCCACTTGCAAATACATCCTTGAATGCTATGGGATCACAAAAGATATTACAACCGATGAATATGTTATGGTTTTACCATTTGTGGAACACGGAGACCTCAGAGCTTTTCTCAAGAACGAAACCACTCTTACTTGGGAAATGTTTCTTCGTATTCTTTTTCAAATTTCCAGTGGCTTAAGGTTTATACATGAATCAGAACTATTGCAAGGGGACTTGCATCCTGGAAATATCCTTGTTTTGAAAACAAACCCCGTAAAAGTTGTCATTTCTGATCTTGGACTCTGTCGTCCTGCGGATTACGTTCTACAGTGTAACGACATCTTTGGTGTTGTTGAATACTTAGCGCCCGAAGTTTGTAACTTGTCGCCACATACCAGGCACAGCGATATTTATAGTTGTGCCATCATTTCCTGGGAAATTATTTCAGGGAAAAGACCATGGAATGATGTTAAAAATCGTATGTAAATTCAATTAGATATAATTCGGGGAGAACGCCCTATAATCGAAAAGTATACACCTCAATGTATTCAGGAAATGATTGAAAAAAATTGGGATGATAAATCGCATTGCCGTGATAGTGCAGAAGAACTTCAACAAAGAGTTATTGATGCTCGCTATAATTGTAACTTAAATGAATCTGTTTGGGAAAAAAAACTTAATTCCAAAGAGATACAAAGTGCTATCTATGATACGACAAGATATAAAAGTCAAAGCATCTCAAAACCCACATTTTCTACAAATGGTAAGCTTTTCATTTATTATTATTTAATCGGTGGATGAATCTAGTTGTAACAACCTGTTACATGAAACAACCTCCAATATAGCTTCAATTAGGATCGGAAATTTTATATTTTTATTGGACAAATTAAAGTTGGATCATTAATTTCACTAGAAATAAATGCAATGTTTAGTTATTGCAAAGTAAGAAATATACAAATAATTGACTAAATCTTACCTAATTTTGACATCTTGCACTATTGTGTCCTGAAAGACCACATCTACTACAAGTGTATTTTGTGCGTGGTTTTCCTTTTTTTTCAGTAGCAGACTTATAATGTTTAGTTTTTCTTGTGACTTAGGCACTGTTTAAAACAAAAAAAACTTCTTGTTGTGCAAGAATGAAAGCAGTTACACCAAAAATTTTGATGTGTTTTTATACTACAATATACAGATGGCACGCGTCAAATTCAAAAACCATATGATGTTATATATGTGATTTATTTTTAATTAATGAAAATGATTAATATTACATAATTTAAAATTGATCGACGAAACAAATAAAGTCACGTGTCACAATATTAAATCACGTGCTTTTCCGAGGTTGTCACAAATTTTTTTTGTAACAGGTTGTTACAAATCTATTAATCCCTTAATCGGTAAGATTTTTTTTAATATAAAGGCCTTTTTTCAGAGTTGGATTTGACGTTTGGTTAAGTTATCAATGATGGATTAACATATGGCAAGTATACGACAAGTTCTGATTAAATAGGACGAAATCAGTAAGCACTTTAATAATTATATTAATTGTTTTTATTAATATTTAGCTTAGAACAGATAAAAAATTTGAGAGAGGAATCAGTTTTTTATTTATTGTTTAAAAATATAGTATAGACTCTCATATATAGTTTCATTTTTTAAAAGAAGTTTACCTTCATTTTCGAGTTTGAGGATTATTGACTGTAAAGCGTTTCCTTTTCAGGAAATTTATATATAAATATATTTATAATATTAATGGGTGGTCATATGAATATTTTCATCATTGATCAAATTAATAAGAATGATTTATTGTTTAACTTGGTATTCAATATTTTGTTTCTAAAATATTGAGACTTAAAGAATTTCTTAAAAACACAACAATTCCACTTTCATATTAAATTATTACTATAATATTATACAATAAAATGGTAAGATTGAATAGAAAGAGAGAACGTGTATTTTTTTGTTATATTTTCATAATTTATTAATTGCTTCATATATATTTCTTTAATCAGTATTATTTTTTAGTGAACCTTTACTTTTCAACGCTGAAGTGGCAGTGGCCAAAACCTACTGCATTCTTTTACCCTACTATCTGCCGCTAATATCAAGCATTTTGAATCTTTTATGCCGATTTTAATCTTTTTAGTGTCCAACATGCAAAAGAGTTGAAGATTTAATAGAATAGTAATGTTAATATCTTTAGTGAGGATATTCCACAATTCGTGATGGAATTTTAAAAAATTTCAAATAAAATAGCTTATATAATTATTATTATTATTATTATTATTATTATTATCAACCCACTTATCAACCCACTTATCATTCCTTTAACGAGCCTCGCTTTGATTTCAATAATTTTGAAAAATCAATTTCATTACTCGGTTTTATTAAAAATGAATGAATTAAATTCCAACTTTAAGTAATAATGTGGTATGAATACCCTTTAAATATTTAAATTAAAATAAAGTTTCTTAATTAACACTTAATTGAATTGATATTTTTATGAGTTTTCATTTAGATTAAAAATAACAAAAAGTTTCAATATAATAAACACAAATTTTTAGTCGGGCAACATAATTTTAGAGTATCTGTTTTGTATTAAGGCTTGATTCCTATTAAAAATATTGAATTTTAAAACTTTTTTTATTGGTTGAAATCGTTTTTAATCGGCTAAAATGGTTTCTATATTACATTATAATCTTTTAATAATTATTTATAATCTTTTCTTTTTAGAAAAAATCTTTATTTATTTTTTATTCAATATTTTCTTTGTTTAAATTTTGAAATTCTTTATTTGTAATATTGAATTTAAAAAAAATCTGAATTTTCAAATATAATAAGTAGTATATGTAAGAAAAAGAATAAAAAAAATAAAAATAAAAATTTTTTTATTTTTATTAATTTAATTATAATATTTAATTACATTTTTAATAATAATTAATGTAAAAATTAAAATAATGTGTTAATAATAATAATAATAATAATAATAATAATAATAATAATAATAATAATAATAATAATAATAATTGAATAATTAATGTAATTTTGTAAAATATTAATTAATTTTAAGTTAATAATAATAATTAATAATAATTTCTAAGCTAAATTTAATTATTAAAAATCCTTTGTTTTTGTTTTAAAAAATATATATAAAATGTTATAATTATAATATATTTAATATAAATATCTTTATGTATAATACTTAATTTATTATTATATATTAAAATTTTTTACAAACTATGCATAAATACTTTGTTAAGTTGTAAAATCTTTTTTTTAAGTTTTACCAATTCTAAAAAAAATCAACAAAATTAAGATAATAGTTTTAATATAATTTAAATACAAATTTTTTAACTCTTTTTATTGGGCTTTTCTGATGAATATTTTCATAAATGTCTATTTTAAATTGGGAAGAATTTTAAAAAAAGTTTTTTGAAATCTTCTTTCTTTTTTCTAATAAAGCTTATGATTACCAATTTGCTATTTAAATCTTTTTTTAAGCGTTGTAATAATTCTTTGGTAAATTTGAGAAAAGAAGTTTTAAACCTTTCTAGAAAAACATAAAATATTTCGCAGACCAGGCCAAGCACCATCAGCAAAAGATGGGCTATTATAATCTTATTATTACTTTCACTTTTTTTCTTATCTTTAAATACTTTTCATAGTGCTTACTTTTTCTCTTCTGATTTTTCATAATTATGTGTCTTAAAACTTGAAAATTCATTAATAGCGATTACTCTCTCTCAAAAAAATTTTGAAAATGTTTCAAAAGGAATATCTTTATTGCTGAGAAACTTATGAATTGCTGTCGGATGAAGAGGTATAATACACTCATCTCAATTACAAATAATTTTCAAAGAGCAACTTTTTTCGTTAGTTTTCTCTTTGATTAGTGAATAGAGATAATTACAATTATTATTCATGTTTCATGTTTCATGTTTTTTTATTTGTCATAAGAGCAAAAATTTACTTGTCTTACTAAGACAATTAACAATTTCTTTAATTCTTTAATACTGAGAGGACGAGGTGAACTAGAAATTAGTAAGGACAAGTTCAAGGGGTTACATATATATTTATATATATTTTAGGCAAATATATATGTTAACTTATGCTAAGCGAGTTAGGAATTTTTCTCATTAAAAATAAGTTTAATATTTATTATGAAGAAATTATTCCATTGTGAATTATCGACCAGCAAATGAAACTTTGGAAGATCGAACGTTGCCATCCTGTCAATTGTATATTAAAAGCCTAGGAAAGACATTAAATGAACCTCATTCTCGGAAAATTGTTATGGTCGAAGGCTTATATGTCAAAGAAATCTGATTTTGAGTGTATCTAAATGATGATAGCCTTATTTGATATGAAAATGCATGTACTCTTCTTGATACTGTAAAATGATTGGCAAATTTCCAAGGATGAAGAAAAGTTCAGAGGTTCACTACCTTGGGCTTTTAAAGATGAGCCGAGGAATAAAAAAAAGTTAAATTCTTCCCACTAAGCAAAACTAATTTTAAATACTTGAGAGTAGTTTGATCAAGACCAGAGAGAAATCGTTTCTTACATTAATTTGAGATGAAGCTAAATTTCGAAAGAAGGTTTGAGAAAAGCTGTGAATTAAATAGAAAAATTGAAAGAACCTTTAGAGTTAACAAGGGAATTAGAGAGAGAGATTATCAACTATGTGAATAATTCCAATAGTATTGGTAACAAGAATAAGAGTGATGATATTTGGACAAATTAAGTCAACGTAAGATAACGAATATTCATAGTTGATAAGCTAAATGATTCATTGATTTCATATTTAAATTAAAATTTTTTCTAAACTCTCAATATTAAACTTAAAAAAATCACATATTATCCAAATCATACAAATATCATATTTCATATATCAATAACTTGAAATCCTAGAATTTTAATTTTGCCAGATAAAAGCAAAAATTATGATCAGTCTAAATATACCATCATGTCTTTCTTATAAAATTTTTATTTTTACCATTTTGCCATTGAGTTGGCATGATAAACTTTATTGCCAAATGAATATATTACAAAAATATGATAATGAAATCACAATTTATTTTACTCAGCATAATATTGAAAAAGTTTTTTTAATTAAGTTGTCATCTTCATAAAAACTCAATATGACCTCGATCAAAGCTGTTCCATTGAAACTTACAGTATGGTGGGTAAACTGGTCTTTTTTTTCTTATTTCAGAACTTGAGTTCAGGGAGAACGTAAAATTAAACAAGTGAATTTTAATGAACATTCACTCGAGGTTTTACAAATATTTATTAAGTGATTATTATTATTTATGGATCATCTAATTTAATCGATAAAAAATTATGTTCGGCTCTAAGGATTATATATCAAAGCTGACCAGATAGTTCTTGGAAAAAGTTTTAAAGAAGTGAATCCAAAAAATTTTCCTAATGATTTGCTACCATCCCAGAGTGATTTTCATTTACTTAAATTTTATATTTTTATTCTGGCCAGTACAGTTTACATTTATTGGGATAGCATTATCATTTAATAACACCAAAGAGAATCTTTTCCCAAATTTAGAAAATTATAAACCCTCAACTACAATTAGTATGAGTCTGCACGAAAGTCAAAAAATTCTTCTTTTTGGACCACAGCATGCTTACATCCTCAATGCTCTTAACGAAAGCGCACGGTTAGCCAGTCTGGCTTATTGCCTTACTGGTTTGCAAGATGAAATTTTTCCCGGAATATTAGGTAGTTGAGAAAGTTCAGGTTAAAGTAATTTTTAGGGACTAATATTTTGAAAGGAAAGACTGATTAATAAAAAATTTCTTTTAGGAAAGGTATCGTTAGTTAAAATCGAGAAAAAAGAGGTCATTTTGAATATCTATTTCCAAGGTAATGCATAATTTCTTATAATAAGAGAAAATTAGATTTGAAAAGATTTGTTTTCAATTTAAAATTTATTCCAATCAATCGATTTTCATTTTAGGAAATATTTTGAGTGTAGATGCATGGAGACAAAAAGAATTTTCACTTATAAAACACAATGATTATGAAACGGTATTCGTTGACGCTGTGGTCTACAGACAATTCGTTTCAGGCGAAGGGAAAATTATTGAAAAAGTAAACCAAGTTATAACAATTATTAAAGCCAAGCAACAGAAAATTAGAACCATACGTTTAATCGGTCATGCATGGGGTGGTGGTAAGGATTTTTTTTTTTGAAATGACATGGAGTTTATTTAAAAAGAATTGTGAAAATGATTCTATAAAAAAATATTTTAATTATCTCTTTATAGCATATGCCGTTTTAACAGCTCTTAAATGGTTTTCCCAAAGTGTAAGGGTAAATATACCAGTTGAAGTATTTACTTTTGGACAACCGAGAATGGGTGAATTAGAATTTTCCAAGAAAATTAATTTATTAAGAGGTGTCAAGGTTTATCGAGTCACCCATACGGATGATTTTGTCCCTAGATTACCCAACCCTATACCACGTGTACCTTTTGTCCATCATTCTCCGGAAATTTGGATTGAAATTGAATGTGATTGTGAAAACCAAACTCGGGTTTGGTTTTGTAGTGGAAGACCTATTAATAAGGCAGCTGGAGAGATTTTAGAACATAAAGTATGTATTAAAATATTTTGTTTATTTAAATCCAGGATTCTAATTATAAATTTTTTTTTGTAGCGTTGCAATAACCAATTCGATACATTTACCAGCAACTCTAATAATGGCCCTTATTTTGGACACTTAATGGGAGTGTGTCCTACTCAGCCGAATCCACCCCCGAAAAAGCCGAAAAAGACAAAAAGACCTAGACAATAATTAGCTGGAGTATATTTTGGTTTAATTTTCTTTTCCAAAGTTAAATAATATTAAGCAAAGGAACAACGAAGTTTGTAGCATTAAGATTTTTATGAAAAATTGACTTTAATTGTAGTTTTTAAATTCTATAAAAATATAATTGCAGATTTTCTTTAGAATCTCCAAATAATAAAAAAGTTTGGTAAAGAACTTTTAATAACTGGCTTTCATTTCATAATTCGATTTAATGAAATTTTGACAATGAATCTAGCTTGGACAATATCCCATTCTATGTCCAAAATAGGGACCATTATGTGCAGCATCTCCTATCTCATAATTGTCAGTGAGACCATTACAGTTCTATAAATTAAAGAAAATTTTAGAATTAAATTCTTTTATCAAGAAAAATCCAGGAATTAAATAATTTTATAGAGAAAAATTTATGCTTTTTATACACTTACTCGACCCTGATTTGATCCCGGTTTTATTAGGGCAAAACAAATATAAACTTTTTCAGATTCTTCAGGACAGTCACAATCGATTGAGATCCAAATTTCAGGTCTAGGATGAACCCATGCAAAGCTGTATAAACCTCCAGGCAACCGAGGCACATAGTCGTTCGTATGAGTAATACGATGATATTCCAGATTAAAAGCTTTCAATGTTTCAACCATTGAAGCAAATTGAAAATCACCAAGATTTGGTTGTCCAAAAGTGAAAACTTGAAATTTTAAGTATTCAAATGTCTGAGCCATAAACGCTCCCGTGAATAGTGCGTAGGCTATATTTAAGGAGGATGAGGATATATACAAAAATTTTTCTTTTATTTTAAAAAAGAATTTGAAACAGGAATTCAATCATACCCCCTCCGACACTATGCCCAATTATATTGATTTTTTTTAAAGTTCCTCCGTACATGGTGAGATGATGATCAACTTTTTTAGCAATGCCTTTAACCAAAGTATTACGAATAATAGCAAATTGGTTGTAAAAAGTCATGTCAACCTGTATATTAGTATTATCTGGTGGTGTACGCATATCATATTTTCTATTCAACCAACTCTCTTTTGGAAATTCGATTCCGCTTAATGAAACCCAAACTTCCAAATCTCCAGAGTAGTTTGGCAATATTTGAGTTAGACCTGTTAAACGATATTTAAAAGATTTTTAATTTTTTAGGAATAAAGAATAGAAAATTAACAAAAAACAAATAAAATAATAATTTACTATATATTCCAGGACCGATTTCTTCCATTTGATTATAGCAATAAGCCATGCTTGCCAATTCTGCTGCTTTGTGAAGGTAAAAAAACAATTTAGGACTAGTTTTTGCTGATAAAAGAAGTTTTGCAGCCTTTTTAGCTCCTTTATATTTATTCTTATCACTTTGTGAATTTCTTTTCCCTAATATAAATTTATCAGGAATAAGATATTGATTTTGGGAAAACTGGGATATTACTTGACTTTTCTTGATTATATGATATGCTCTAATAAAGAGAAATGCTAATAGTAAAATTGTGATATTAGTAAATATTGTAAAAAAAGTTTTCTTTTGACAAGAGATCATTTTTTTTTTTTTTTGAAATTTAACAATAATATTTTGAGCTTTAATAATTTTATGAGATGAACCAATTTTGAAAAAATCCTGATCGTTAAATATTCTTGAAAAATACCGAAAAAATAGGTTAACCCGGATAAACCTATTCTGCACAAGATAAAGATAACGTGACACAAGCTTATAGATAAAATCATGCGTTTGTAAAAAAAAGTTTTATAAAGTAGTTTTAAAAAACTGAATTTATATTATAGCTTGAAATTTATATTGTACAAGTTAAAATGTATTCAAAATTACATGAATTGTGAATTAATATTAGTTTTTTTTTTTTATTGGGGATTCTTTTTTCTTTCAAATGACAAATTGATTCTTTTAAAGCAATATTATCAAGGTTCCATGGGTATAACTAAGATATAGACGATTATGTTCATCATCCTGAGATTTTTAATTAAGATATTCAAACCTCGTTTATTAAAAAACCAAAAAATCTTTTTATTATAATATTTTGTTATTGAATTAAATTCAAAAAAAGATAAAAGAGTATTCAAATAATAAATTTATTTTAATACTATTATTTGATAATCTTAACTTGAAAAAATTAATTTGTTTCTTTTTGTTTTTTGACATTGAATACTTTTTTTTAAGTAAAATTAAGTAAAAAAAATTGAGAAAATAAATAATTCGGTGATATATATATATATATATATTATCATGCAACAATATAAAATTATGATTATTAATAGCAGTTCATAAAAAGTTTTATGGAAAAAGTATTTTTCATTGAAATGAGAAAAAAAATACTTTATTTCAAGGAAATTCTATTTGAGAAACTTTTAGAGCAGTTAATTTTATTTTATTTTATTTTATTTCAAAATGAAAGATTAGAAATGATTTTATTTTTTCTTCAAAATTACGAGAATGACGAGTTATTTGTTCATTGTTAAAAAACCTAATATCTATGAAATATTTGCACTCTCTTTTTTTTTTTTTTTTTTTTTTTTTTTTTTTCCAATTTTTAGGAATTTTTTTATTGTTTATTTATTTATTTATTTGTTTGTTTGTTTGTTTGTTTGTTTGTTTGTTTGTTTGCAACTAAATTTAAGATTATTTAAATTTCAACTTGTGCATATTTCTTTTTTAATCTAAAATCAGCATATAATTGATATTTATTAATTGTTTAAAAAACCACGATATAAAGTAAAGAATTTAAAAAGCGCCTACATCAGCACCAAATATTTTTATTATGAGTTGAAAACTATTTAATGATTTCTCTTCAAAAGGAAAAAAGCATTCTATTTTGTAGTTATTAGTCCTGCTATTGTATTTATAAGGGGTAAATATGCTCCATGATTTAAAATTTTATCCTTTTCAAGTGGGAAACTGGATAAATGATTTTCTTTAAAGTACTCCACTGAAACAGATTGTTGATAAATTAAGTGTGTAGACCACGTTATTTTAATTGTATCCTGTTTTTAATGTAATTAATATGACTCTTGGCTAATGAGAAAATATTGAAAATTCTTCAGGTAAAGTTTCTTTACATCACTAGGATATGACT
Organism: Geosiphon pyriformis; assembly: GCA_016748015.1. NCBI lineage: Eukaryota > Fungi > Glomeromycota > Glomeromycetes > Archaeosporales > Geosiphonaceae > Geosiphon > Geosiphon pyriformis. The sequence continues at coordinate 195,454 of JAAOMT010000617.1, forward strand.
ATTCTAAACATGATTTTTAATATTCTATATTTTTAAACAGGATTTCCTTCAAACACCAATGATATCCTCAATATATAAAAGCGGCATCTATTGCAAGTTTAAATTATTGCTTAAATGAAGATGATAATAATAATAATTAACTTTCACCGGGAGTCTTTGATAATGCCTCTTAATTCAAAATTTTAATAAAATTTTCAAAATTCAAATTTTAAAATCTTGACATGAACTTTTATACTTTTAGTTATAATTGAGACTGACCAAAGCATACCAAAAGTGCCAGTGGTGACATGTATTTTTCCGGAATTAAAAATTTTCTTACAAAACAATGCTTGAAAGGGGAGAGTTTCAGTTAGAGAAATTGTACGAATCTCAATATATGGTAATCATGAAATAATTTTTAAACGACAATGAGAATTATTCTAGAATTTATTTAAAACAAAAGTGAATAAGATATTTGAAGTTCTGGATTTTAAACGCAAATCAAATTTTAATATGAAATTTATAGGACATAATATCAGTTGAGGTTATTTTACTATATTTGGAACTTTAGTACCATGTGATTTTTTTTGTATATCACTTGAAAGATAACGTTTATCAGCTTTTTAATCATATAATTATAGTATATGCTATTTTTGCCGCTCTTTTTATGCGTAGAACCGTTTCTGTCCTCATGGTCATACATACGTTTGGGGGGGGGGGGCACCGCGAATTAAAAGTTCAGCATTTGTTAGATAGTTAAACCGCCTTTGATAATCGTGGGGGTAACATTTAAAACTATTAGATTTTTTAGCTTTTCTTGTTAGAGTAACGATATTTCATTCCACTAGACAAAAAAATATTTATATGTGGGACATATTTTGCCCAAAAAATACAATAGTATGATTCGAAATGACGTTTGATATATTATTACAATTATTATTACAATTATTATTACAATTATTATTATTATTATTATTTCAAAAGTTATCCATCGATACTTTTTACCATCTAATAAAAAGCTTTATAAAAATATAGTCTAGAATAGTTTTAAATATTTCTCTAAATCAAATAATACTCTACTCGGTCAATCTACTTATTGAATTTGATGGGAATATCTTTTATCAAATATTGAGTATCCCAATAATTTTCTGTATACTTTGTCTTTGAGAATAAAAATTAAAAAAAATTAAAATAAAAAAAAACTTGATTAAATTGAAATAAAATTTTTTTTTTTAAAAGTAAATTCATACCTCATTATATCTCACATAATAAGCTCCATTTTGTAACCCATTAGGTAATTTCCGCATAATCCGCTGAAACCCAGGACTTGAAGGAGCACTTTTAATAAAGATCTTGATCGTTGCAAAGTTCGAGTCCAACAAGTAGATATCCAATGAAAGAACTTGGCTTGGTAATGGTTGTTCAAATTTATAAATAAAAACGACTTTTTTGGAAGTAAGACTGTATTCTGTACCACTCGTTGGTTCATTTATGGTCAATTTGTAAGTACCGGCAAATGTATTATTATCATTATTATTATTATTATTATTATTATTATTATTATTATTATTATTATTATTATTATTATTGTTGTTGTTGTTGTTGGTAGCATGGACGTGTATGATATTTGTCAAGATTAGGATAAAGATAAACATAATAATTTGGAATTTGAAGAATGACATTTTTTTCGGCCAAATTGGGTTAAAGTTTTTTTTATTAATTCTTGACAGGGAGAGAATTTAATAAATTCTTCCGAAAAATACAAAGTTTCTTTTTAAACTTCTCGCGGTTCCACATATCCAAATATGGGGATTAAAGATTATTGAAACTATCAAAGTTCCACAGTTTTAAGTAGGTACACAAAATTATGATTTAAGAGATTTTTTATAACCAGGCAAAATGCAATAGCCTTAACTTGTTGAACTATTTGGTAGAAAACCCAAGTGATAAAAGAAAAAAAATCTTCAAATTCATTTAAGAAACTATTAGATGTGAAACTAATTACTAATAATATGATAATAGTGAACTAATGAAATTTATAAATTGCCTTTTTATTTACATTGCTTTATCAAAAATTTTCTCTTGATAATTGACTATGAAAAAAACTAGATATATATATATATATATATACTTAAAACTCCTGATTTTGATTTGTAAAAAAAAAATATTTGAAGAGAGTAATTTATCACTAAATCTAATTTAAAGAAAACATTTTAGAGATTAAATTTAGTCATGTTTAATCTTTATATCTGTAATTAGATATGCGGTACTCCAATAAATCCCAGTATTTTTGGTCTATAATTAGTTTAGAAAAAAGAGTTTATTACATATGGGATGAATAATAATAGACAAAATCATATGTATATAAAAAATTAAAGTTGGTTCTTTTTTACCTCATTATAGCGAACATAATAGTCTCCGGAATAAAGATCCTTTGGGAACCTACTACTGAAACGATGTTTGCCAGGTTCAGTGTCAGTATTTTCAATAAAAGTCTTCAACTTCTTTTGTTTATTAGCATCGTAAAGGTAAATATCAAGAAGGAAGATTTCATTCGGTGGTCGATCATCAAAAGTATAATCAAAAGTAATTTTTTTTTCTTTGCTTTTGTAAACTTGATTATTTGTTGGCTCGTTTATAGTGAGCCTATATTTGCCCTCAATCGTTGGCGGTTTAAATTCATCAGCAAAAATAAAAGAGGCTAATGAAACTAAAAGAAATACGAAAAGACAAGTTTTTGAGATCATAAATTATTTTTAAGATAATTTAAAAATATGTGTATTAAATATTATTCCTATTAGATATTGGAATTATTTCAAAAGTGACTTTATTCGACACTAATTTATAAGAAAACGAGAAGATGCTAAAGTTGACTTTTTAATTATAAATGGCTTAAAGATTCTGATTATATTATCAATCCTTAAATTTGACTACCGTGTAGCTACTGAAAATTGAGGCACATGTGGCTATGTGAGGCCACTTAGAATGACGATAGCTAGACTGGAATTAATCTGTTTTTTTTTTTTTTGATTGATATCTAAAAGAATTGGTTTTTGGGCTTTTAATTTTGAACAGCCCATTTAATGAACATTATTCGGGAGATTATCTTTTAATGCTAAGCAACAAAAGTTAAAAAATAACGTCATGGGTTTGTAAAAATTATTTTAGAATTCATATTTTCAAAGCCCCATTTTTTCTAATTATTATTATTTTATGATCAGATTATTATTATTAGAGTAATGTATAATTTTAAAATCTCAAATAGTAGCATGTGAGTATTTAATTCGGACTCAATCGATTCACTATTTTAACATTAATATGTCGGTGGGTAAACATGCAGACCCAATTTTTTACGCATTTAATTAGGAATTCTATTCACTTTTATCATCCCTTTTAGCGTACAATTCTAAATACCTAACTTTCCAATTTTTAATAACTATGATAAATATATGAATTATATAAATATGAACAATAGAAAGAAACGAAACATTTTAATTTGAAAGCTAAAGTTTGTCTAAAATAAATTCAGAATTTTATAATCCGAGATAGTTATCATTACATATAATTTGGTGACCTGAATAATTGATTGAATAGTTCCTTCTTTGTTTAACAATACCTTATTATAAATTATAGTTTTAGACATAATATTACATACATGGAAACCGTTAAAATCATAAAAGTGCTTGGAAGTAGCATCCATCGGTCTATCGTACGGACACGATTGTGCGGCAGGCCTCAAGAGGCAATTTAGGCTTGTTAATATAAAAGAAAGTTTGTTTTCTATTGGACATAATGCAGTTGGTCTTTGTGTAAGCTAATATAGTCTTGACGCCAGTCACATGTAGAAAAACGTGTGACTTACGCTTAATTTCGGCATGTTTATGTACCAGTTTCGTAGATTGAGATTCGATTACACACTCTCATAAGCAATAAATAAAAATTTATTATGAGAAAATAAATAAAAATGAATTTAATTAAAATATATTACATAAAATAATAATTCAAAAAATATTAAAATTGTTATTTAAGATTTTGGTTAAAAATTATGTTTATAAATTTAATTTTTTTTCATAAATAAATAAAATTATTATTATTATTATTATTATTATTATTATTATTATTATTATTATTATTATTATTCAATATAAATTAAAAATAAAAACGTCAATAATTAAATAAAAGTGATTTTTTATTTTTTCAAAGCTTTAATGTGATTTATTTATTTTAAAAAAAAAATTATTGTAACAATGTATAAAACAAAAAGATTTTAAAAGTTTATGTTATTACAAAAAAAATTTCTCTTTATCATATTATGTATATATATATATATATGAATAAAATTATTAAATGATTTTAATATAATAATTTGATTGTTGAAAAAAATTATAAAAAACTTTATTTCCTAATTATGTCAAAAGTAAAACGAGGAATTTACTAAAGCTAAGAATGATGAATTTATTCGTAATGAATACTTCACTTGCTACTGGCCGAATTTATATTGAACTTTCATGATAAAATTAAGTTCATATTTATACCATTGATAAAAAATAATAATTAAACTTGTTATTTTACAAAAATTAATCGGATGGTTTTAATAAAAAACTAGTTTTACTTGTTTATAATTTCTTAAATTAAACAGAAAAACGACTTTTTAACTGGTCCAATTTTTGCATTTTGTATAAAATATACCGCTGGTTATTTAAAATATATCTCTTTTTATAAATATTATCTTGCTCTGCATTTAAAATATCTTCTTTTAACTTTAAAGAGTTTTGTAATGAAATCAGATTAGGATTTGTTTGTGGGAATTGGTTAAATTGGTGAGTATCATTTTGCATAGTGTTAGGAATGGGATAATTATTTTGCTGTAATGTTTGGAGGGAGGGGCTCATAATTCCCAAGCTTGAACTTGATTGAATTTGATTTGAACTAGAAGGTGCTTGGTTTAAATCTGGTAGCTTATTTGAATTAAGATCGAATTCTGAATGTGCTGATGGGTGGTATTGAGGCTGGTAAAATGAGGAATTCTTATTACCATTTATATGAGTGACGTTTTGACCATCAGTATAGAGAATCGGATGAGGAATATTATTTCCCTGAGCGGGGGTTTGGTTATTGAATTCTAAATGTGCCAGCGGATGGTGTTGAGGCTGGTTAAATGAGGAATTATCATTACCATTAACATGAGTGACGTTTTGATCATCAGTATAGAGAATCGGATGAGGAATATTATTTCCCTGAGCGGGGATTTGGTTATTGAATTCTAAATGTGCCAGCGGATGGTTTTGAGGCTGGTTAAATGAAGAATTATCATTACCATTTACATGAGTGACGTTTTGATCATCAGTATAGAGAATCGGATGAGGAATATTATTTCCCTGAGCGGGGATTTGGTTATTGAATTCTAAATGTGCCAGCGGATGGTGTTGAGGCTGGTTAAATGAGGAATTATCATTGCCGTTAACATTAGTGACGTTTTGATCATCAGTATAGAGAATCGGATGAGGAATATTATTTCCCTGAGCGGGGGTTTGGTGATTGCTGACGAGATTGCTTGAAACGCGCTGATTCATAGCTGTGCTCTGAAAATTGAGAATAATAAATACTAGGATTATTGTTCAACAAGGTTTAATTGCAGATATTTTGGGTTTTTGAATCAAAGTTTTTCTGCGGAAAAAGTGGCGAATATATATATTGTAAAAAATGGTGATCTTTACTACAATAGGACGAATTAAGGTGCATTTTTTTTCGACTTGTAAATTTCCAAAGGGGGTTTCAATTTTCTGTACTACATTATTAAAAAAACCAGTTAGATTTCAACATCTACTGTAGAATTACTGACAAAAAATTCCTAAACGCCAATTTTCTGTACTACCTTATTTAAAAAGCGACTGTGGCACTGCAATTGTGTTTAATGATTTAACCATTTTCTTGTGACGATTTATTTTAATTCTTCTTACGCCAAAAAGAAACGACGTTGAATAAGTATTAGAAAATCACTTTGAAGGGTTGCTAAATAAGCTTTAAAATTTTAAAAAAAAATTTTATTGAAACAACAAATATGTTTTTTAATATCTAAAATTATTTCTTTTTGGCTATGGGTCATCATCCCGTTTTTCTAAAACATTTATTACATTGTGAAAAGATGGATGAATATTTTCAGCTTCTAATCTCAATTTTTTTGAATTGTAGAATAAGATTAAAACTGCAAAGACCAAGCTAACAACTCCTTCGAACCATAAACCTCTTTTTTCCTTGACAGGTTCACGGAGTTGATCCATTGCAATTGTAAATCCAATTTCAACGAGACTCGAAGCCATCCATAAGACAGAGGATGATATATTCGCTGAAAGGGGATATGTACCTAAAAAAGGAAAAGAGTATTTTGTTGTTGTTGTTGTTGTTGTTGTTGTTGTTACAAGTTCGTAGAAAGAATAATAAATAAATTTATACAAACATTCAACAGCTAGCTCTAAAAAAACTGGTTTTACACCTAGATGTAAAAATCCAATGGCACCGCACACGATTGCAAGTAATAAAAAATTGTTTGGTCTTACTAAAAGAATTTTTAATTAAACAATTTTTTGAAATTTTAAACAATATTTTGGGAATATAATAATGCAAACTAAATATATCAATTACCTAAAAATATTAATGAAAATAGTAGGCCAGCCGTTAATGGGACTGATGTCTTAAGAGCAAAATGATGGATATGAAATTTGTCAACCAAGGGGCTAATTAGTCCAGCACCAACCAAACTAGCTATAAACATGCTACCAGTTAACCATCCTACATTTCAAATAAGAGTCGTGTTTGTTTATTATTTATTTTCAATTAAACAATATTAAAATAGAAATTCAATAACCTGCTTCAGTTTCAGTATATTCAAATGCTGTCAACAAGCCACTGCCAAGTTGTGCCAATGCGATCATAAATCCATTTGAAATTGAGAATCCAAGCAAAAGTTTCCAAAAATTCCAATTCTTTACAAGTTTTTTGAAACCTGGTAGAAAATCTTCTGGAGTTTGACTTGCTGTAAAAGTTGGTGGTGTGGAAGGTTTCTCTCGTATAAAAAATGTTGAAAAAACTAGTGCCGTTGCACCTATGGATGTTAAGAGAAGCTGAAATGTAGATTAAGAAATTGAAATATTTAACTTTAAGATAATTTCACATATTAAATAACTTTTTTTTTTTTTTTTTACCAAGTACTTTAGATCCTTTTGTTCTGAAACAAAATATGGAATAGAGATGCTGGCAAACGCTTCACCCAAAGGCAGAGCTTCGAAATAACAAAGTTTTGTAAATTTCTGTCTGATCTTACTTTTTTTAATAAAAAGAATCACAGTTAAAATAAATTACAAATAGTAGCAATCATGGTAGCCGTTGTTCTTCCGCTTTCATTAAACCAAGTCATAGCATACTATAAGAGTAGTATTAAAAATTAAAATTCGACGAGAGCTTGAGAAATATTTCATTTGAATTAATAATTACCATGACAGGTATTGTTATAAAAAATGGATCAGCGATGGCACAAATAGTCTAGAAAAGAGGGAAGTTAAAATTTTTGATTTATTGTAGTTGATGGTAATTTTTTTTTTCAAATTGTCTTACCTGACCAACAGCAACAATCGCGAACCGTTTAGACGCCTCATCAAAGTACGTTGCAGAAAATCGAACCCATGTTCCGATGGCATTAAAAAGTGCTCCAATTAAAAGCTAAATTTTTTTTTGGAAATTGTATAAATAAATAAAATTATCTTTTTTAATAAATTTCTTATACAATATTTGTTATTAATACTTACTCCCCTAGTAATTCCATATTTTTCTATAATAGGAGTACTGAGAAAAGATACAAATATAAAAACAACCATATATTCCAAGGAAAGCATGTTGATAGTGGTCAAAGAAACGTTAAAATAATTGGTTGAAATGTTTGGAATTGGAGAAAAAGTCAACCAATTAAAGGTTGATGATATATTAAGAAGAACGATTACGATTAGACCAGCCCAACGTTCTTTATATACTCGATAGAATGATTCATTTAAAGATGTTGATGAAAGGGACGAAAGTGATAATGTATCTAAACTTTTCGTAATATTTGATCGTGAATCTACTAGAGTTAAAAAGCTTTCTCCTCTTTCCATTTTTTTTTTTTTAATAAAAATAAAGTTAAGAATAAATGGAGAGAAACTCTTGAAATTTTTAATAAGAAAAATTTGGAAGATTGTTTATTAAATTCTTTCCATTTTATAATTATTTTTTTGAAATGATTCCAAAAAAAATTACGCATTTATAATATCTATATTCTAGGAGCACATTTACTGATTATGTTAAATTTCATTTTGTTTTCACGAACAACTAGTAATTAATCTACAATCATTCAGATTTAGTAAATAGTACAAGGTTAAGAAACTTTAATTTGAAATGAGGATATGAGATGTGAGACTTATTTTTGAATGAAGACTAACGGCAACAGCAAAAATAACATTTTCAAGCCTTTTTACTTTAAATGCTTTCTTATGGCAACCTGAGATTATGAATATTTTTAAGATTTATTTTTGTTTTTGATCGTCAGAGTTTGGATAAATTTAAAATCAAAGAAAATGTCGAGAAATAATGTGAACAAACATGTCTAGCACGCAATTTTTAATTATTAAACTTTAATTCTATTTTAAAAAATATCTTTCATTCAGATATGGATTTGTGCGTCTAAAATTCTGTCACATATGTATGTAGTACTTCGTTCTATTCTAGATTACCAAACTATCAAATCTAGTCTTTATTTACTTTGGTTTCTGCAAAATTTTATTTTAATCAATGTCAAAGATTCAATTTTACTGGTTAAGATTTTCGTAATCCTAACCAAAATCCTAAATAACGCGGTGATCTTATTGAATAATTATCAAGCAAAACTCATACAAAATGGGTATCTTTGATTTATTTTAATAATTTCATGCAGTATGATCCCATTATGTGGTTACATATTGGCAACACACATAATAATAAATGCTTACAATTTATGATTAAATTCTACAGTGATCATGTTCATTTCTTAATTTATCAATAATTTTCAAACTTTAATTAATTTACTAATTGCTATAAACAAAGAATGTCCCTTTTTTTAAATTGTTCACTATAAAGTAATTTTCATAGTCAAGTATTAAATCTTGATATGAAATCAAATTTGAGAATTATTATTATTATACTCATTGTAAATCTTTTGAAACCATTTTTTCATTAGATCTTTAAAGGCTCAGCTTTTTAATTAACGAGCAATCCATCTAAACAGAATGAGCTTCTTGAAAAAGTAAAAATAATACTGTAATGCCTTATTAATATCAAAAATGTCAATAAGACACTCCAAAATTTTCATAAAAACCTTTTTATAAGTAACCTAAAAATATTCTCAGCAAAGCTTTCATCAGCTATTTTAACGTATTTTTATATTAGTCTCTTTATTTTCATTTTTTTTTCTGGGTTTTTTCCCATTTTTCATGATGCGAATACTTCCCTTAAATCAAAATTTTCGAAATTTTAAATGGAAAAACTATGTGTTTTGTAAGGTTTTTATTTGTTAAATTAAATTTTCGCGTCAAACTGGTTAAAATATCGATATGATCTATTATAAAAACAAAATTTTTAGAAACGGGTGAAATTTAGACAAGCCAATATAAGAGATTTAGAAAAGATAATTTTTAAAAAAACCCTAGTTTATGTTTATTTGAGCTTTTTCATATAGAAAGCACAACATGTTTGGTTATAACTTGCTATCATATGTTATCTTGTATTATTGCTGACTATTTCATATTATTTTGTATTATAGCTTATTATTACAAGTTATAACTAATTTTGTAGATCTTTTGGTTATTAAATATTAATTTGTTTTTGCTGTTTTCTAGCTTAGGTAACAGCATGGATGACTTTTTAATTTAAATATGTATATTATTTTCCTTTTCTAAAAATTTAGTAAGTTTAACAATATATAAAAAAGATTATAAGTACTGTTAACAAAATAATATTTTTGATTATAAATAGATCTATTTAAGATAAAGAAATACAATTTCATAGCTGGTGTAATTAAAAAATTAACTATAAGATTAGCAACAACTTTAATAATTAGTTCAAGTTCAAATACAACTAGTAATTTGAAAATCAAGTTAATTATAGTTTTGTTCATAATTTAAATATTTTTTCTTGTTTTTAATTGTTAATTGCTGTTCTAAAATTTAGTTATAATGGTAAATTAGTAAACAAAAATAATTAATTTTTAATAATTGGTTTATTAGTCCAGTTTTTTTTAAAGATGTTAAGATAATTAAAAGTTCTGATTTCATTTCATAACTTTTTAAAGTTATAAGAAGATATTTTAAATACAGAGTAAGATAATATTTATAAAAAGAAAGATATTTTAAATAAGGAGTGGTATATTTTTTACAAAAAGCAATAATTGGACCAGCTAAAAAATTATAAACATGTAAAACAGATTTTTTATTACAATAATCCGATTAATTTTTGTAAAATAACAAGTTTAAATTATTATTTTTTCACTTATTTAGCTTTTTTCATTTAAAGAAAATATTGTCATTAGAAAGAAAAAAATTTGCTTTAATAATTGAAAAAAATTTTGACCATTAGCAAAACATGTCAAAACAACTGTAGAGCAATTTTTGTCATTATAAATAGTATAAATATGAACTTAATTTTATCATGAAAGTCCAAAATAAATTCGGCCAGTGGCAAGTAAAGTTTTCACCACGAATAAAGTCATCATTCTTGGCTTTAGTAAATACCTCGCTTGTTTTGAAATAGTTAGGAAATAAAGTTTTTTATAAATTTTTTCAACAATCAAATTATTATATTAAAAATCATTTAATAATTTTATTCATATTTTTATATTATGATTAAGAAAAAATTTTTGTAATAATATCAACTTTTAAAATCCTTAAGCAATTGTTAAAATAATTTTGTTTTATAGTGAATAAACTCACAACAGTGCAAAAAAGATTTCAGCTATGTTAAAGATATTTTAAAATTATTTTAGTAACGATATTTAATATTTCAATCATAAAACTGTTATAAATAACAATTATACCTTTTAATTTAACAAAATTTCTCTTTTTTATTTGTATCATATTAAATAAATATCATATAAAAATGTATGATGTAATATAATTACATTAATTTTGTTACAATAATTGTGATAAAAATAAAAAATATCCTTTATTTAATTTTTAAATAAGTATATTTTGGGTTTTCATTTTCAATTTATATAATGATTGACTTATTTATTTATTTATTTATTTATATTACACCAATTTAAAATATTGATCAAATTTTAATAACACTTTCAAGTTACTTGTATTTTTATTCATTTTTATTTATTATTGCTTATGAGAGTATACCAAATCACAACCTACGAAACTGGTGCATATACAGGCCTAAAGTAAGCGTGAATCACGCGTTTTTCTACATGTGACTAGCCGTCAAGACTAAACTATCTTACATAAAGAAAACCTGCGTCATGCCTAGTTGAAAACAAATTCATAGAATTTAAAACACAAGCCTACATCGGCTCTTGACCATACAACAGGCCGAAGAATTTTACAGAATCTAAGAGACGCCTAATCTTAATATTGTCTATTTTTTCTATCACTAGATCCACCTCCTCGATCAAGCACCGCTCTTCGTGTTCGGGCCTCAATTTCGTCATTGGAAGCCAGATTAACTAGCGATGATCAGCCACGAAAGACACCAAATTTCCTATATTTCGCTGTCTTAGTGTTGTCGGGTAAACTGATTGATTCCGCGAACCAATAGGGTCCAACAATCTTAGTCCAGTTTCGCAAATCTTGATCTCGTTGATGTTCGGATCTACACCATGTATTCCAGCATTTATTCAAACTCTTCACTGTCACAAACACATTCGTAAACATGATCAGAATATTCAACATCGCCGTATCTAATGTATCTGACGTTCAGGTAATTCCTATCATAAAGCTTCGTGTGTTCACCCACCGGCAATCGATCGTGCACCGCCTTCATCAAATACGTCCTCAGTCCCGCTGATGGCGCACTCGAATAGCCCGTAGCCATGGGACCATTTGTATGTCAAACCTTCAAATCCTTGTCCAATTCTCATGAATTTTTGGTTTTTAATTTTATTTCAAGTTTATTTTTAAAAACATTTTTGTTAGCTAAATAATTTTAATTTTTTAATTATATTAAATACTCTGATTTGATATATGTGGCAAAAATTTGTTTTATATACTGATCATTGATTGGCATATGGATAATGAATTAATATTAATATGTATAATCAAAATTTTAAAAAAAAATCATAATTTACACAAGTGATTATAATGATTTTGTTAAAAATTGGCAGTATTGGTATCCATTTTTTACCAATTTACACTAGATTTTCTATTATGCAGTAATTTCCACTCATTTTTTAAATTACAAAATTCTAATCTGTAATCTTGGTAAAAATTAATCACTATTTGTGGTTACGTTTCCTTTTTTTAACGAACCTTAAAAAATTGTATTATTAAATGAAAATCTTAAATAATTGATCATAATATTTTAAAAAATAAGTGATCTCAAAAGCAATTGTACATTATAATCATCATGAAGATTTTTGGCGTTTCATTATACTTTTTAAATAAATAATCAGAATTCTATATTTTAGCAAACAAATTAAATCAATCATAATTAATAATCATTTTTCATCTGGTTTATTGAAAGGATGCCTTTTTTGGAAGCATAAAAAAAGATTATTGATGTTCAACAAACTTTTTTGATCAAATTCCTTAACTGCTTGCTTTTTCAAAAAATCTATTTTTTTAAAAGTAAACGTTTTGATATTTTATTTCGAATCTTGGCTTTTTTCGATCTGGCGCCACATGGCATGAATATTCTTGAAAGATCTAGAAGATGCAGCAAATACAGATCCACAACTGGTTATTGCCCCGAATCTAAAATAAGAATCATGAAAGATATCTTTCCTTTGCTTTCTATCATGCATACATAGCTTGTTTGATTTTTCCCTACCTTTCATAATATTTTCCGGATTAGGCCCTTAAAAGTTTTGAAGAAGTAATTTCTTTTCTGAATTCAGAAAACCCATTTAGTGCTCTGTAAAAAATATTTCCTTTGATAACAAATGATTGGTTTTATCGTACGGCTTAAGTTTGAATCCGATCTTGAACTTTAGTTGATCCTTTTTGATTGCAAGACGATACACTTAATTTTAACTGTTTTTGCTTTCATAGAATCCTCGATTGATTTACTGCTCATCATAATTAAACTTCTTGCTGTCGATTCTGTGGTGGGAAGTCCTATTACGCAACCTTCGAATCCTTCTAGTGTTTGTCCCACACAGCTAAACAACACCAATTCACAAACACCCCAATACCCCAACTCTTGGGGACGAGGGTTTATGATAATCTATTGATGCTTGTCATATGACAATCATCAAGAGTTCTATGCATGAAGCAGTGGTAATGAGTCTCGTTTTAATGTTTTCCGTGTATTCGAACGAATAGTATTTCGCAATATATTCTCTGTCCAATTATACAATACAATATGTACATGGAATATTTTACTTTAATCACCAATCATATAAATCTCACTTATTAAAATTATTAAAAGCCCAATATTAAAACCAAATTATAAATATAGCTACCCCATTCTATAACCTCGCGTAAGCTACCAAGATCCTCAATTGGTAGGAAATATATTAGGACAAAAGTTCACTACAACAAAGTTCCAAGTGAAATCAATTTTCCGTAGCTTAGTCGCATTCTTAATCTGATTTTTTGGTGTTCAAAGGGTTGCTCGGAGTAATTTCTTCATCCCTGTAAAAAATTAAACATCTGTTAATCACAAGAAATTGAGAAAAAGATCATGTTTCACTTTGATACTCACTCTTCAGAATCACTACGCGTGTCTTCGGCATTCTTTCCTTTCAAGACTCTCAGCGCTATTCGTAAAATGAGGGCGAACCAATAGATCATAAGAGTTTGGAGCAAAATTAACCCTAGTCCGATTATATATTTAGTCCACCAAGTCAGCCAATAGCCATTCATTGGATTCCAAATACATGGATTGATTTGTGACAAGCACGATTCAATGAAAGTAGAATACATTATCCATCCATAAAGATAGTGACGCGTGTATGCCCATGTAAGCATAAATATGACAAACATAGAATCGGTGACGAAACCTGGAAATTGGAGATATTTGAGGCACTTCGCAAGCTATTGAGTAACCCAATCAAAACATTGAAGAAAAAAAGAACGAATGAATTTTTTCGTCATAATTTGCCTTTCTGCAAAATACAATACTTGTACTTAAACTGTGTCAAGAAATTTCATGATGTTTAATAAAGTGTAGGAGGATTCACTCACCGCCAGCCAAATATCTGAGAAATCCATGGTAATAAAGACAGCATTTCCAATTCTTGTGAAATTAGAAAGATAGCTCCCAGAGATTAGCAAGCAAGTGATAATATGATGAGCTACAATCTCCAAGAAATCCTTTCGAGGCTTTTCTAGATTGAGGATGAGAATTACAACTTGCTGCAGCCAGAAGCCGAATTGGATTAGGTAGTAGTATTTCTCCAGTGGGGTTAGGTAGAAATGAGGGTAATCAATCCAAAAGTACTTTGTATCGAAATACCAATACGAGCTTTGACGCATTATATACTGTGATGTGAAACGAATGATATATTGGAAAAAAATGATAATTGATAAGGTTAATTAAATGCATTTGAGAATTTCATTAGGGATATGTATCCCTTTTTTTCAACTATCAAAGAATAAGTGGTTGATGGGTGACCGCCCATATAGAAAGAGATTCCAGGGCATTCCTTATAAACACATCTCCGGATCCCTCTGACCAATCTTATCCAACCTGAAACGCACCACGTTTCATTGCTCATATCTACAACTCACCAATCCAACGGCGGATGATATTGAATAATAGATAACTACGTAACTCTGCTCCATGAACCTAGTAAGTTTGGCTTTTTTCTGAATGCCGGCCCAAGTTCCAATCGGTTTGAGCACATACTGCATCATCGATTCTCTCGTAAAAGTAAAGACAATGATCCAAAAAAACACTATGCACAGGTCCCATATTCCCTTTCCATAGAGAATCATGGGCATTTCCCCGTTATGTGATGCTCTCGGATATGTAATGAATAAAAATTTTGAGAAAGGATTTAGTGGGGTGGGGTTGAACAGGTACCCTAGTAGAATAGTCCCAATGATGATGAGGGGCAGTTCTGTCAAAAGTTATCATATTAAAATTAGAGTTAAATATGTATATATTTTCAGACGTTGATCAGACAAGGAACGCGAAGAAGAGTTAGATGGCCAACCTATCTGCCGCTCAATTATGTAAGAAGAAAATTTTGTCGCCAAGGATTTTTTTTTTACGAAGAGCGCTTCATAAATGAAGTTCTTTTCGTTAGGCCAATTCGAGATAACAGGCTTCGTTTCTGTTACTTTAGTTGACATGTTTCTAAACCCTTTGTTGTCTCCTTCGATCTCGTCCAAACACTTTCAAAAAAGTATAGCTCCTTCGGAAAAAATTGGTTTATTTGATAAGGGGAAAGAATAGATGCTGAGACAGTTTACTGGTTACAATCTGGATGGGAAAGAAACGGTCAAGAAGGAATAATTTAAAAGAAAATTTTCGAAGATCAAAAAGGCAAATTTTTTTTTACTTCACGCAGAAATAAATTCGTCGAAAAGAGCACAAAATTTATCATCATTGGATAGATCACGACTAATACATTTAAACGAAAATCTTTACCATTTTAGCTTTCTCATATGTATCAATTTTATCCATCGGAAATGAAGAATCTTTCATAAACTTCAATGACATCAAAAAAGCGTCACATAACCTTTAAAATGGAAAAAGGATAGCTGAACGAGTGACATAATTGATCAGCGATGAGAATAATGTTTACATTAGCAAACAGACTTCTAAGATTTCTAAAGCTAAAAATTGTGAAACAGAACAATCCGAATATTAAATCCACAAATTATTTTTTTATAAATAATTATTTTTATAATAAGGAGTGATTCATGTATTAATGTTAATATACACTATATATAATAATTTTTATTCAATAAATATTATTTAACTATTGAAGTTAATTAGGTCAATAATTAAATTAAATATTGTATTTTATAAATTAAGTTAATAAATTATAAAAAAGACAAAAACAAACAACTTTTTAAAATATTTAACAAATAACTTAGATATAAATAAATATAAAAAATTGTAAAAAAAAAAAACTTTTTTATTTTTTAGTTTATGTTTACAAACCATAGCAAAAAAAAAGCAATCATTATTTTTGCTAATATAATTAAGAAAGCAACAATTAAAAAAGATTTTTCCAATTAAAGTTTTTTTAAAAAAACACATAAAGACCAAAATTAATGTTGTTTTAACCACTACAAAAAATTTATAAATTTATATTAAGTTATTATTCTTTTTTAGCAATTTTTACAGCAATAACTATTGGTTTTTTTTACCAATTTAATACAAACAATTAATTCAAATTTAATTGTAAATAATTTTACTTAATAATATGTTTTTTAAAATAAAAACCAATTAATATTTAGTTATATTATTTAATATAATTTTTTAGTTATTTATTGTTTATTTAAAAAGCAAACCAAATTATGTTTTAATTGTATTTTTGTTCAAGTTATTTATTTTAAAAAATGAAATTAATATAATAAAAACTAAAATAATATTTTGTTTTTTAAATAGATAATCTTTGTTTTAATATTTAATATTTAAAAAACTAAATAAATTTACATATTTTATTTGTTGTATTAATTAAATATAATCTAATCATAACTTAATAATAATTTATATTATATATTTAAAACAGCTTATGTATTTTTTTTTATTAGCTTAATAAATATAATTTAGTTATTATCTAAAATAATATAATTATATAAAGTTTTAAATTAAATATAATTTATGTATTTTTTACATATAATTAACTATTTAGTCAATCTAACAATACTATTTAATTATATTAATATTAACTATATTATTTGCATTAGTAAAAAACAGATAACAAACTCTATAACCAAAACAAACTATTTAATTCTTTTTTATATCTAATAAAAAGACTATTTTTTTTAAAATACAATTAGAAAAGTCTTAAATAAAAACTGAGATTAAACTTTCAATAAACAAAAAATTGCTTTTTTCTATTTTTATTTTAAGTTTTAAGTTGAACAATCAAATTTTATTTTTATAACAAATAATCAGATTATACACAAAATTAATTAGATAAAATATAATTAGCTTAATACTATTAAAAATTAATATAACTTTAGTCAAACAAAATCTAAACACAAAACTCTTATTTATAATAAAATACAAATTAATATTAGAAACCTAAATATAAATCTTAAAAAACATAAAACAAAAATAAATAAATATTAATTAAAAAAATACAGAGTTTGAAATAATTAGTTAACAATTTATTATATATAAAATAATTTGTTTTACAAATAAAATTATGGTTAAAAAACTTAACTCTATAATAATATATACAAAAGATATTTAGATAATACTTATTATAAAAATTTTTTCTAATTATTATAGGCAATTTTTAATATAAAGCTTTTATAATATAAATTCATAAATCAATTAAAGATTTGTTAATATAATTAACAATTATATATAAATTAAGTATTAAACTAAAGTAATATTTTTTAATTAATATTATTTATATATAAATAAACAATTATATTAATATTAAAACCAGCTTTTTACAAAACTTTTCTAACTAAATTGCTTAATAATTTAATAAAGTAACAAGTACTACTAAATATAATCTTTTTTTAAACAATTATAAAATTTTTATAAATGTTAACAGAAAGTATTAAATTAGAACAAATAACTTAATCTATTAACTTATTAACTTATTAATATATTTATTATTTATTATATCAAAATATCTTTTAATTTATATTCAATTTATAAAATGTTCTAATTATAAATAATATTAATAATATAATTATATTTTATTTAATAATAATTACCAAAATTAGGTTTTTTAAACTTAATTCTGTTTTGTTAACATCTAAAGCTACTTAAATATTAAAACAAATTATTATACAAAAAAAAACAAAAACATAATTCAGAATTAAAACAATTACTTACAATTTGGTTAGAATTAATATAAATTTTTATAACTATTTTTATATTTAAATTCAAAAAATAAGCTGTTTTATTATTAATAACAAAAAATATATCAAGATTTTTAATTAACTTATCTGTAAAAATTATTATATTAGATTAATAACAATCTCTTAAAACAAATCAGATTTTGTAAAAATTGGATATTTTTAATATATTTGATTTGAAAAACATTTAAGATAGAATAAAAAAGTCTTTAACTAATTTACTAAAACTACAAACTTAAAAACTAATAAAAATCAGAATAAAACTAAATTTTTAAGATCTAAATACTTCTAATAACAAAAATATTTTTATAAAAAGCATTTATTATGACTGTTCAATAACTAGTTAACAAAAATTATGTTAAAATACTTTAAAAATCTAATAACTCTAAAATATTTAACATAATCTAATACTTTTATAACAAAAGTTCTGTATTTGAATTTGAAAACATTAGGAGCACAAATAATTAACAATATTTTATTATTCAAAAAAATTTTAACAATATTTACCAAAAAAAATTTCAAAAAATTAGTTTTTAATCTAATTTAAAATTAAAAAAAATATTGTAAAACTTATCTTATAATTTGTAAATTAATTGTTTTATGCTTAAAAAGTTAATTCAGAATTTTAATTACATTAATAAAATTAATAACAAACTCAACTTTATTTTTAGTCTAAATCTGATTAAAAAACTTTAAATTATAAAAAAAAAGATAATATATTATTTTACTTGAAAAATTTTTAAACAATTAAGTCTCTAATTTTAAATTCTTCTTAATTAAGCAATTTTATTGCTTATAAATACTTTTGTTGACAAAACTAAATTGAATTCTGTAACTTATAATAGATTATAAAATAGCAAAAACCAAATACAAAATTACTTATTAGAAATAACTTTTTACAGAATTATAAATACAAAAAATTTTATATTTGAATTTGTTTTTTTAAACTAAAAACAAAAAAACTTTTAGTCAATAAAAATATTTTTAAATATTTATATAATTTGTTTGGTATAATAACTAAAATAAAGAATTTATTTACATTTAAATTAATATTTACAACTCTTATATTAATTAATATAACTATAGTTTTGTTAAGTTAATTGCTATACTATTAATATAAAAAAATTTATCAGTAATATTTAAAATATTTTGTATTATTAAATAATTATATTCAATTTAAATTGTGTTTTTTTAGTTTTAGCCACAAATTTAATATTAATTTTATAATCAAAAAAAAATCATGTTTTTTAATTTTGCAAAAAAACAGATTATAAAAATTTTCTTACAAAAAAAAAAGAAAACTTTACTTTAATTTAAACTATCATGAACTTTATATTTGTTAAACAAAACAAAATTTGTTATAATTTTATTGATATAATTATTATAAATATGTTTAAAAAATCTTATAAACTTAGTATTACTCATAGAAATAGGAATTATAATAGATAGAAAAATAGCCAATAAACAAGAAACATAGTAAAAAAAAAATTTTAGGATTCTTTTTGAGAAATTACAGGATTTTAGAATTCCAGAATTGCAGAATTTCTTTCAAAAAATTTTGTATAACATGAATTATATATATATAGTAAGAGTATTAAAAACAAAAAAGAGAGACAAAACAATAACTAATAATAAGTAATTATTAAATCTTTTTTTCTTTAAAAGATAGTTTTCTTTAACTTGAAGTAAAAACATATTCATATTAATAAAAATATTCATTATCATCTAATTTATGTTGTCATTGCTTAATTAAGAAAATTAATTACTTTTATACTATCAATAATACATATTAATAGAATCTAATATTTAATTATATTAAATAATAGTTTTTGATCACAGCTATTTACAGAATACTAATTTTTTATTTTTTTTTTTATTTTTTTTTATTTTTTTTATTTTGTTTTCTTTGTTATTTACTAATTAATTAAAAAATTAAGCACTAAATAATTAACATTAAAAATAGTTTGGTAAAAAACCAATAAAACAAAAATAAAAAACTAAAGAATAGCTTACCAAAAAGACATAAATATCAAAATAAACCAATTATCACATTGAAAACAAAAATTGAAAAAATTATTAATTGAATCTTTGTTTATTATACAAAAAACTTAACCAAAACTTTTAGAATACAAAAATCTTCAAAAATTACTAGTATTAACAACTATTAAGCACCAAATTACAGATTTGTTATTTGTTTTAACATCCCAAATAATTATCTGTAATATTTAATGCTTTCTGTAAAGTATAATCTAACAAAAAACTAGAAATAAAAGTAATAGAAACAAATTACTTGGAATTCACAAAAGTTTTATTTTAATATTATTTAATTTACTTCAGACTGACAAGTAATTATTGGCCAACAGAATCAGCTTTTAATTTTTATGTTAATAAAAAAATTATATTCTACTTGGGAAACCAAAAAAAATCTAAAAGCCATTTTTAAAAATTTTTATAGTAAATTACTTCAAAACATTATACTTTTACAAATTATTTGTTTGTTTTACTAATTACAAAGATAAATCGAAAAATTGAGAATTACATCCAACAGAAATTTTTTATCACTTTTATAGACCAAAAAAATGTTCCAGATTCTAGCAAGAACATTAAAGAAAATACAATTACTTATCTAAAAAAAACCAAAAGTTGTTTTACTTATTTACTTATCATACTATTATATGTATGGAAGCACTATTTAGATAACATTAACAGTTGTATTTATGATAAAAACACTATTAGCACAAATACTATTTTAAAACAATTAAGAAAAAACTAAACTAATAAGAATCTACAGCAATTTTTTCAAATAATTTAAATTACAATTAACAACACAATCAGGACTTTAATCACTACTACTTCAACCAAATTTCAAATCTACCAGTAATTGGGCAAACACTAATTTAAAAGAAAAAAAAGACAGTAATTAGAAAAAAAATAATCAAAATCTAATTCTAAATAATCCAAAATTCAAACTTTAATTGTTCAAACTTAATAAAACTCAAACAATTCAAATCTCACTCCTATTGTTAATAAAAACTTATTTTCAGTTATCCAAATTAATTAACCACCAGTTGTATTAATTGTTACACAATAATAACAACTTGTACTAATAGTCTATATAGTAATTATAAAACTTGAGAAATTCACTA
This sequence comes from Geosiphon pyriformis, assembly GCA_016748015.1. Taxonomy (NCBI): domain Eukaryota; kingdom Fungi; phylum Glomeromycota; class Glomeromycetes; order Archaeosporales; family Geosiphonaceae; genus Geosiphon; species Geosiphon pyriformis. Next base: position 216,800 of record JAAOMT010000617.1, read on the forward strand.
ACAAAAAAGACAATGCTTAAACAATATGACAAAAGCCATTACAGCTAATAGATAAGACAATATCAAAGTACTTTAAGCTATTTTATACTTTTTTCAAAATATTCTCAACTTGTAATATTAAAGCTTAATTAACAAACTACAAACTTTTAACAAGTTTAAAATTGGGTTTTACAATATTCTAATAATAATAATAGCATTAATTATCTGTTAACTGGTTTTACCACAATTAAACAAGATAATATAGAAACAGTTACTACTTATTTAAGATACTTTTATAAAAATTTGTACTAAATCCAAACAGTTAATACTAATTACTTTATAATATCACAGATTTTGAATCAATTCATTTGTAAATTATATAGTAGTTTGCTATAATAAATATGTCTATTATATTCAAATACTTTTCAAAATGCAGTTATATATATCAGAAACTTTTGAATTAGCCAAATTCAAAGTCAATTATGTCTAAGCCATAAATTTAGTAATGAATAAATTATCTGAATTGAATACCAAATTGAAACAATTTGGCAAAGTTATTAATCAGAAAATTGAAAGATACTTAGCTAAAAATCAAGCAATTTATTAGTCTTTTTAATGTTGTAACAATTTAAAAAACTCTAATTAGTTTTAAAATCAATTATGTCTATTATTATTATTATTATTACTAAATCAATTATGACAACAAAAAATACATATTTGTTACTACTATAATAAACAAAAACATCTAAAAATGGATTATAGAACAAGATTAAATAACCAATAATTGAAAAATTAATATTAAAATTTTGATTGCAGATTTTAAATTTTAAACTATGCTAATAATTCATTATTAAAACAATACAAATATCAATTTTATTATGTACCAATAACACAGCAACCAATATACACACATCTTATTTATTAAGCTCCAATACCTATAATTTATCAATTACTACAGCCACAAATAATTTATCAATCTTAATTAATTTAAGCACTATCTCAAAATTTAGCTCAAATATTAACTAAAAATTAAAAGCCAAGAATTACTTATACACAAAAAACTGAAAATTAGCAATAGTTATGTACCAATTAATCTCCAGCTTATCAAACCAATTATCAGGATCTTACATCTAAAATTCAAAAAATAGGTATGTCTAAAACCCAAATTTTTAGAACTACTTAAATCTTTTAATAATCCCAGAAATTGCAATATTCAACCCATTAAAAACAAACTAAAGCTTACTTACCAACAATATTTCATTTGTTATTATCATAGAAAATAAGTCACTTACTACTATTTTTTCTTTTGAACTTGAAAAACTAGTCTTAATTTCTTTATTTAATAAAATTGCTTTAGATACTAAACCAATTATTACAATATATACAGATGCCAAAGTTAATAACTATTCTATTAAACTCATTCTTAATAGTAGTTTAGCAGACAGTATTATTATCAAACAACTTATGAACCAAGTAGATTACTAAGTTAATTAAGCTATTAACACCAGAATTATTATTATTGATAAAATAACAAAAACTTCAATTGGCAAAATTAATAACTTTTTATTTGAAGTCAACAGTATTATTATGCCTATTAAAGTTTTGATAATAGAAGTTACATAGTACTAAGCTCTTGTTAATAATAACTGGCTATCTAAAATCAATATTATACTTGATTAAAATACTCAAAAGCTTTAGCTAACATTTAATGATTAACATATTTGAGTACCTGTTACTTGTAGTTATTTAAAGCTTTTTCAAAAAAACAACCATTAATTAAACTAAAAAAAACCTACCTGAAAAGCTTATCAAGTTTTGTGGACTAAAGACAAACACAATGAATTATTATTAATACTCTTTTGAAAAAAAAAAGTGAAAAAAAATGAAGAAAACAATCCTCAAGTTATTACTATTACTAAAGAATTAGCCAATAATTAACATTATTATAAGTGATTATTTGGGGTGTTAGTACAAATAAAAAACCTGTAATTTGGTGCTCAATAGTATAATAATATTGGTAATTTCTAAAAGTTTTTGTAATTTAAAGGTTTTGGTTGAGTTTTTTGTATAATAAACAGAAATTTAATTGCTGTTTCAATATTTTTTTAGAAACTTATTCTATGAATTTTTTTCTCAACTTAATGGCCAGTTTTTTTTGATAAGCTATCTTTAATTTCTGAGTTTTTACTCTTATTTTCCGAGTCTTTTACCAGTTTTTCTTGACATTAATAACTCTATGCATTAATTTTTAATCAATTAGTAAACAACAAAATGAAATAAAAGCAAATAAAGAAAATAAAAGAAAATGAAAAGAAAATAAGAAATTAATATTCCATTAATAACTGTGATTAAGAATTATTGGTTTAATGTGATTAAGTATTAAATTCTATTAATATAAAATATTAATAAAGTAGAAGTAATTAATATTTTTTAATTAAATAACAATAACATGAATTCAAGTAATAATTAATATTTTATTAATATGTGATTTGATTTTACTTCAAGTTGTAGAAAACTATTTTTGAAGGAAGAGATATTGAATAATTAATTAATTATTAGTATTAGTTCTCTACTAAATTCTTTTTCTTCTGTTTTTAATACTTTCACTATACAGTGAACTCTCTTTATAATTATATCTTTTGGTCAGCACATTTGTGGTGACTATAAAGAGATGAGACTATAAAAAATGATCAATATCTTATCACATAATCTATATATTACATACATAATATAATAACCAATTATATATATTTTATTTAAAAAAGCTATCTATTTGCAACTGCTTTTTCTCTTCTTAAACTTTGAGAACAGTATTACAAATTAATGTTCTCAAAGTTTTAAAAAAGTCTGAATTAACTTTTTCACTATACTGCTCTTTACAATAGTGCAATGTATCTTCAAGTGTAATTTTATCTTGATATGTAGATAGCAAAAGCAAAAATTCATCTTCATTTTTACTTTCTAAATCTTCATTTGCATTAGAATTTCTACTATACTTGTTGTTAATAAAATCCACAATTTCATCCTCTGAGGCATAAGTGAATAATGGTTCAAACTTGTTAATATTAATGAAGTTTATTGCTAATAGTTTGTCAATATCAACATGTTCAATAAGAACTTGTACTTTTTATAGGAGTTTTTGTTTAATATCTAATGGATGGGCTGGCATTTGACTATTATTCAGAATTCTTGTATGACGCCAACAGTTTTGGATTGTAGTTGTTATTACCACTGACCATGTATTAATTAGAAAGTTAACTGCATCCTTTAATATTACTGTTGATATTAGAATCTTGTCATCATACTGATTAATAAGATGGAAAAGAAACAACTTTTGATACTGTGCCTTAAAGGATTCAATAATTTTTGCATTTAATGGTTGCAAATGGGATGTTGTATTAGATAGTAGATATTTAATGATAATATTAGATAATACAGAAGGTTCTCTACCATAAGAACCAGCATTATCAAGCAATAGCAAAATCTTTTTTTTCTTGTGGCACATTTCTTTATTTAATAAATTAAGCCATTCACTAAAAATATCGGTTCACATCTATGCTTTTGTATTATAACAATAAGTAATTAGAAGTGCATTCATATTAATATTGTAAAAACACCATGGCTTTGCAACTTTGCTGATAATTAAAGACTGCAACTTAATGCTGCCTGTTGCATTACAAGCAAGAAATATGGTAATTTGATTCTTATCACACTTGGTGCCAGAGGTAGATTTTGTTGCCAAAGTTGCATTTGGTGGTATTCTAAAGAATAATGCTGTCTCATTAATATTGTAAACATCATTTAGATTATATTTGCTGATAATCTCACACAGTTTTTCTCATTCCTCTGGTAAAATTTTCAAAAAAGCACTGTTTGCTTTATCATGCATCTTAATATGGTGCAAATTATGACGTTTCTTGAACTTTTCTAACCAATTATCTAATGTTTTAAAGTTATTTTTTTTCAGAAACTTTTCAGCAAACTTGAGGGCTTTCGTTTGTAAAATCTTTCCAGTAAAAATGCAGTTGGTAGCTAGTGCTCCAAGCATCCATTCTCCTAGTGCATCATTTATCTTTAGAAACATCTCTTTCCTGTCCTTTGTCAATTGACCAGAGTTGCCAGATATATTCTTTTCAATCTATCAGTCTGATTTTACAAGTATTTTTATTACAGTAGAGTGGTCAATCTTTAGATTAAATATTTTGATAAGTCTATTTGTTGAGTAGTCAGAATGTTCTAGTTTGTACTGACAGAGAGCCTTTTTAGTCTCTAAAAAGATTGCTATTCACTTTTGGTTCACGTTTTTTGGCATGTTAATAAAAACATACTTTTTATTGCATTTTGCTTTTATAATGTGTTAATGTATCTGTTATGTCTCAAACATCATTTTGCCTTATATTTAATCAAACATATAAGGTGTCTCATGTCATATAAGGTGCCTCAGATTATAAAAAGTGGCCAAATTATAAAAATAAAGATTTTAATCTAACTATAGAATTCTAAGTGCAAATAACAGATTCTTAGTAAAAAAAAACCTAATTTTGATAATGCATCTGCAACACTTTTTGCTTTTTATCTTCAACTGATGATTAATAATGAAGACTGTTAATTTGATCCTCTGTATACTTGCATAATTGTGTAGAAAATAGCACAATGTTATGTTGCCAAGCCCTCCAAACATAGTAATATCTATATCAATTAGAATATCAATATAAAATACTTTGCACAATGTCAGAGATATTAGAGTGAAAGTTAACTGCAGTTTTTTAAAAAATGTTCTAATTATTATAAGTTGTGGAATTTAATATGTAATATATATAGACATGCAATGGCTTCTGAATTAATATGGCCATATGTTGTTTTTAAAGAAAATCCATCTATTGAAGGTTACTTAGAATGGGCCCAAAATGAAACAAATCTCACATTTAGGTTAAAGTATGAACAAGTTTTTTTTTATTTACAAGCAATTATTAACTTTACCACTGGAATTCATTTCAATAGGTCTTTATTAAGACTTGCAGCTAGACAAATGTTTGTACTAATTTGGTCTGCTCAGTGTTATCTTATTTACTAATTAATTGAAATTGCTAATAAAGAACAATGACTATGATTGAAGCCTGAAGTTTGCAAGCTGATTCAAGAAAGAATTGTAATTTCTCGATCTAAACTTTCAAATCAACATCAAGGCTATGATGCAATACTTAAAGAAATTAACAAAATGCTCAAATTATTGATTCTTTTTACACCTTCACAATAGCATTGGGAAATTGCAGCATGTAACTCTATCAAATTTGAGAGATTGCATACTAACTTCTTTAATGTCATCAGATATTTTAAAAGTGAAATATACAGGTCTTATACACATCCTAGCTTTATTGCTAAATCAAATTGATTTTGAGTTTAGATAAAAAAGACACAGTTTGTAAATCCAAATGTCTTTAATCATGTTTTTCGTGATATTGGCCATGAATGAATATTAAGCAAAAAAATGAAAAAATTCAGTGAAATTGCATGGATGAAAAAAATAGATTTTCTTAAAGCAAGGCGAATTAAAAAAATATTGTTAAATATTTGGAAACCAATTTCAGTAACAAGTAAAGAAGCAGATCATTAAAAAATGTAAATTTGTTAATAAAATCACAACTATTACCTATTATTAATTCTTTAATATCTCTTTTAAGTGATTATGTTTTCGAAGCTTATCAAGTTAATTGTGTGACAGCCTAATAAATATCTTTCAAGAAATTAGAAATATATTGTATTGTGTACAGTTTTGTTTACCTTGGGTTGGGTGCATTACCATTTATAATTGGCATTTTTAAAACATGATATGTTGAGTCTAGGTCCAAATCTTTATTCTGCATAATTATGTTTGGATTATGAAAAACATTTAACACAGATTTATTTGCCCCAAAAAAGTTGATTTTTAATATATCTTTAAAACTATCAGTCAAACTTTTGCTCACTAATACTAAATATTGGTCAAATGATGAATATAATTGCTAGTATGGAGCCCTTTTTTAATTGTGGATGCCAAAGTTGGTGTGAAAATATATTTATTGAGTATATATTAGAATCTTCATGCTCTGAGTTTTATTACTGGTCATATTTCTTTTCCTAAGGAAAAATAAATTTGAACTCCATTCCCAGTTGATTTGCTCAAACAATGTCCTATTAACAAACTTGTTTTTGGAGGATCCCATTGGGCCATTATTCTCACTTGTAGGTCTGTTAATTTTTTCTCCCAATATGAAGAAAAAGTAGTTTCATTAGCCAAAGTTTGATTCAGAATAACTTTATTGATACCCACAGCAACAGCCTTCAAAGCACTACTAGTCTCTAAAGCACTACCAGTCTCTAAAGCACCAAGAGCAGCAGTACTGTACCATATGTTAACTATTATTAAAACTCTTATAATACTCACAAACAACAAGTCAGATATAATAGTTCTGTCATTGTTTTCTGATGGCAGTGGCAGCTTATAAAGAAGAAGAGTAATTGAATGTTGTAATATTTTAGAAATTTTGTTTAGTGTTCTACAATCATTTCCAGAAACTTTTCTAATTTTTTTTACTATCATAACAAGAATGATTTCTATTGACAAATCGGGAAATTTCTTTAACTGTACATGTTCAATTAAATATGAGATAACATTTGATGTTCATATCTAATATCATATAATTATAGTGTGACTATAGAGAGTGAAAATTATTTATATTCTGCTATCATATTTGTGGGGATAAGAATTATAAAGAGATATATATAGTAAAAGTGACTATAAGGAGATAATATTATATATAAATAGTTTTGGTTTTTAAAAAAATGTGATTATAAGAAGATAGTAACTATAACCAAAGAGACTATGAAAAAAGTTTACTGTATATACATAATTAATGTTATACAAAATTTTTTTAATTTTTTTAATTTTTCCAATCAAAAATCTTGAAATTTCTGAAATTTCTCTTTTTACTATGCTTATTTCTAATTGGCTACTTAATATCCTTATTAAAAATTCCTAAATTTTTATGAGTAATAACATATATTATATTCAACACCAGAATTAACAAAACAACTATCTTATATTCTGCTTAAATACAAAAACTACAAAAAAAATCTTTTATTTATAGAAGCTTGGATTTCTTCAAAAGAAAAGTATAAAACATATATCTATTACTACTATAAAACATAGTACTAAAAATGTTTTGAATACCCAAAATAACAAAAAAAGTAGAACAACAAACTATGTTTTGCTTGTAAAAAAATACTACTCAATAAAAAAATATAAAACAACATTCCTAGTTATAGAGAAATATAAAACAACATTCTTAATTATATAAGAATGTGTGATATATTATACCAATACATGATTCTTATTAGTAACTGGATAAGCAAAAAAATGTCATTTAATACTATATAAAACAGAGCTCTTTTGTGTTTGAATAGTTACTTACACAATAAAAACAAAATCTGGCAAATAATAAGTATTAAAGTTGAAAACATTTTATTTAGTAAAATATTTGCAATTAAAAATGACTTATCAGAATCTGTTGACACCATTCTTATTCTAAATTCAAACATATTTGTTGACATTATAATTCTATAAACACTACTAAGATTTAGCACCTATTTAAAAAGAGCAAGAGCAATATTTAAAACAATTAAACACTGGACTTTATAAATATTGTTTAATTTCTAGTAACTTTAAATATTGTAATAATTGTGAATTTATTTATAATTTATTACCATGCATAATCTATTTAATCTTCAAAAAAAAAACCAATTAGCAGTTGTGCTTTAGAATTAGAATTGAAATTTAATCCTAATTTAAATTTTAATGATAATAACAACAATAATTCTAATATTATTTATAATAGCAACTATAATAATAATGATTTGAATTTCAATTTCAATCTTAAACAATATATTACACTTTTAAATTTTTCTAAAGAGCAAGAACTTAAATAATTTAGTAATAATAATAAAAGTATTATATTAAAATACATACATAATACTGATTCAGGATTTGATTTTAGATATTCTAAAAAAACTATTATTAGATTAGAACCTCATTTGCATACTAACATCAATTTAAAAATAAAAATAAAAATTCCAATAACAATAATAGTCTAATTAATATTCAAATTTAGTTTAGCAAAAAAAAAATTAATATCAGAAGAAAAATAATTAATGTAAAATATATAGAAAATATCATTATAATACTACAAAATAAATTAAAAAAAGCATATACTATTAAACCAAATAAAAAAATAGCACAGACAATATTTTTATTTTTGATAAAAATAGCTTAGTTAGTATTAATAAAAATAAAAAAAGAGTTAGAGATCACAGCCAAAGAAATAAATAGATTTGAATTTATAAGTAGAATAAAGATATCAATTAATATGACAGAAAAAAAAATAATTAATCAAAAAAAAATTATTTCTATTTATTAATAATTTCTATTTTATCATATAACAAATATATATTAGCTATAAAGAAAAAAATAAAAAATTAGTCCCAAGTTGAACTTACTATTTGTAAATCAGAAAAAATTGCCATTATCAATCTCTATATACTAGTTAAAAACTACAAACACATTAAAATCTCAATATACAACACAATCAAAGACTTAATAAAAATACTAAGTAAAACTTTTATTAAATACTTAAGTATTAGAATTGAAAATCAAGCACCAACTATTATTTCTGACTTTTTACAACTATGTAAATATATAGATATTACATCACAAATAATTTACAGACAAGAAGAATATTATTTGCTATAATTAGAACAATTAGAGCAAATAAACTTAAAAAATTTAGATTTACTTTAACATATGCAATTTAAGCTGCTACTTAACAATTTTATTAATATTTTTGTAAGTAAAAAAGAATTTAACAGAATTAACATCATTTAGTACCAAATCAAAACTGAAGATATAATATTAATTAAACAAAGAATATATTGAGTACTATCTACCAGTTATAAAATTATTCATTAAAAAAATCAATCATATATTAAACAATAAATTAATTTAATTATCAATAAATTCATAGTTAGTATTAATAGTACTTATTCAGAAAAAAAATAAAAAGATTTACTTTTGTGAAAATTATAGAAAATTCAACAGTATTACTCATAAAAACAACTATTCAACTTTATAAATCCAAGAATTATTTAATGCTTTTAGAGAAAAAAAATAGTTTTTAACATTGAATTTAGATAGTGGTTATTAACAAGTAGCCATAAATTTAATTGATAAAGAGAAAATAGTATTTACTACTAAAGAAAAAAACTTTGAATTTAATGTTATGCTTTTTGGCTTAACTAATGTTTTAACTATTTTCCAATGACTAATAGAAATTATTTATACTGAATTACTATAAAAATCAGTAATAGTCTACTTGAATGACATTAATGTATTCTTTAAAATATTTAATAACTATTTCTATTATCTTTAACAAATATTTGAAAGATTAAAAAAAGCCAGATTAAAATTAAATACTACCAAATACTTCTTTAGAAAAACAAAACTCAAGTTTTTGGAATATGTTATAAGCAAAATAGTATTAAAACAGATTCAAATAAATTGAAATAGTTAAGAATTTTTTAGTACCAATAAACTTGACAAAATTAAGAGCATTTTTGGAATTTGCTAGATACTATTGTTACTTTATCCAAAATTTCTTCAAACTAGTCCAATCACTTTACTAGCTCTAAGTAAAAAACACCAAATATGAATGAACAAAAAACCAACAAGAAACTTTTAACATATTGTAAAGAAAACTTATTTAAATTCTAATATTAATTTATTTAGATTACAGTAAACCATTGTTACTCATAAAAAAAAATACAAAAAAAAAGTAAAAAAACAGATAGTAAAAATAGATCAATAGAAAAATATTACTTAGCAAGTAAGCATATTGTCAAAAAAGACAGATTCAAATAAAAAACAATAGCTAGAAATCAATAATTATTCAATACTTTTTCTTTTAAAAAATAGTTTTCTATAACCTAAAGTAAAATTATATTTATATTAATAAAATTATTTATTACTATTCCATTTATGTTATTATTACTGAATTAAAAAAATATTAATTACTTTTACATTATCAATAATTCATTTTAATAAAATCTGATACTTAATTACACTAAATTAATAGCTTTTAATCATAGCTATTGATAGAATACTAATTTTTTATTTTTTATTTTATTTTGTTTTCTTTGTTGTTTACTAATTGATTAAAAGAATTAAGCACTAAGTAATTAATATCAAAAATAGCTTAATAAAAGACTTAGAAACAAGTGTAAAAATTTAAAAGTAGCTTACTATGACTGTCAAAATAAACTAGTCACTATGCTAAAGGAAAAAATTCACAAAAGAAACCATCAATTAAATCTTTGTCTATTATACAAAGAACTTAATAAAAACCTTTAGATTTTAAAACTTTTAGAAATTACCAATATTTTTAGCTATTGAACACCAAGTTATGAATTTGTTATTTGTTTCAACATCCCAAATAATTATCTGTAACACTAGTATATATTTTAATTTTTGTCAAATTATTAAGCAAATATAATTAATCTATTGAATTATAAGCCTTATATATGTTCTAAAACACTAATTAATCTTTTTTAAAATATCTTTAATTGTCAAGCCAATAGTAAAAACAAGAAAATAAATCAAAGTACTTTTTAGAACTGAAAAATTGTCTTTTTTGAAACATTAAATTTGCTATAAACATTAAAGATTTAATTAAATAAAATTTTTAACAGCTTATATACAATTGTTTTTAACTAATTTTGCTTTAAATATATCAGAAAATCTGTAAATTTTTTTGAATTATGTTAATAAACATTTATTATTAGTAATATTAAAACCAGTAATAAGAAAATTACAAAACTTTAAAATTTTATTAAAATCTAATTTGGTTTATTTTTTTAATATGACTATAAGTTTATCTGGATTACTTAACTTAAATATCTTTAAAACTTTAAAAATAAATCGTTTTAATTAGTAAGTTCATATCTTATTAAAATTACTTACAATTTTTATTTATTAAAGACATTTATTATTTCTAAAACAAAATTTAAAGAATTATTGAACTTTTTTTATACTTTTTTATTAATATCATTAATTTTATATTTTTATTTGTCTTTTTTAGCTTATTTGTATACCAAATTAAGCTAAAAATCAAAAAACTTCTTAGACTAATATTCACAAAAACAGCAGTATAATTAGTATTAAAAAATTTATTAGATTAATAAATATACTAATTAAATATAAAATCACAGAAATTATTACTAACTAAAATAAAATTAACATACTTTTTAACTTTATTGAAATTTGATTATGTAAAATACTTACAAAAAAAATTACTTAAAAAATTAAATAATTTAAATCTTTAAACTTTTTAAAGTTTATATTATAATTAGAGCTATTTTTATTAAAATTTCTAATTAGTATTATAAAAAAACTATTGTTTAAGACTACAACAACTAATGTATTGACTTTAATAACTTGTATTAATTTTTTATCTAAAGTAGTACTTATATATAAACTAATAATTAAGACTAATAAATAACTTTTAAAAAAAATATAACAATAAAAACTAACCAGTTATTTTTGTAATTTTATAAATATGTTTGATTATATTATTATTTATTATAATTATAATATCAGAATTAATATAATTAGACTCAATATTTAAAGTAAAAATTTTGATTTTATTAAACTTATTTATAATTTATAATCTAGCTTTATTTTTTAACTTGGTTTGCAAAATTACTAAAATTAAAGTATTGATTATTTTATTTTATTAAATTATATTTAATTACTTAACAAAATTATTTACTTCTTAAATATTGCACATAAAAATTTTCTAAACAAAACTAATTATTAAAAAAAAAAAATCAAAAAATCAAAACCAAAAACCAAAAAGTTTAAACAAGCTGAAACAATATAAACAAATCTTTTTAAAGCTAATATTTTGAATTTTAAACTCTTAATTTTAACAATAAAAACTTTATTATGATTAAAAGCCAAATATAAAATATTATCAACTGTAAAAACAAAAACAGAAAAAGAAAAACTTGAAATATTTATATTAGTTTCAACTGTATTATTAACAAAAATAATCAATAAAACTTAACACCTATAGCAAATAATTAATTAATGACACAAGTTTTTTATTTGTGTTTTCTAATAATAAACCCAAATTATAAACAGTTATTTTTACAAGAAGTATAAATAAAAATGGTTTAAATCAATCTTTTAAAGTTCAAATAATTTGATTTATAATAGTTTTAACAAAATACACAGAAATTTTGCCAATATTACTGAAAAAAAAGCATGGATTTGAAAACTTTTTTAGCAATAATAATGCTTTTTTTGAGCAATATATATAGTTATATATATAATTATTAACTATAGTATATATATAATTATATAGATTATTTTAATATTTAAAAGAATAAAAAATGTTAAACAGATTGTTAAAGTGAAAATAAAAATTATTATTATTATTTATTTTTGGGTAAAAACTAGTTTAATATAAATTTTTATAAGAAAAAATAATCAAATTTACGTTTAAAACACAAAAAACAAATTAAAACCAAAAAACAAAACTATTTAATCAAAGTATAACCAGAATTTTTTTAATAAATTAAGACTAAATTTTTAACAATATGATATTTTATATTATTTAATTAACATCATAACAAAGATAAAGTTAGGTTATAAAATTAAAAACTTATTTGATAAAATAAAACATAACATAAAATATTGATAATATGTATTTAAAAAACAATTAGTAATAAAAATAACAATCAATATAGTATATTGTAAAAAAAATTAGACAAAAATACATATTACAAAACTTGATACAGTTTAACCAATCTTAATTAGTTTGTAATAATTGAATTAAGAAATAAATACTAAAATAAATGGCTAAATATGATAAATATTTTTTACATATTTTATTAATAATTTTTTTAGAAATTATTTTGTACAATACTATCTTCCAAGCAAAAAACATAGTATTAAATTATATTATATTTTTGAAATAAAAAGATATAAAATACAACTGAAATAAAACAGTAAACAAATATATCATATTTTATTATCTATAATATTTTTGCTAAAATTTTTTATATCTTTAAAGACTTTGAAAATAAAATTAGCAAAAAAATATAGTCATTTTTTCTAGTACTATTAAAAACATTTAATTAATTATGAATATTAAAAAGATTTGTCTTTAACAATTCTAATATTTACTAATTTTTACAAAAAAAATTATATAAAGTAAACTTAAAAACATCTTAATAAATAATTGGAAAAAAACTGTTTTTTTAAATAAAATAACTTTTTGTTTATTTCAAAATATAATAAAATATTAGTATAAAAACCAGTGACTAATTTGTGTTATACCAAAAGATTAAACGAAAATTATAAGATAAAATGGTTTTTATAAGAAAAAAAAGTAAGTTTATTTTGTTTTATTCAAATAGTAGATGTTAATTACTATATAGAAATTATTTGTGAATATTTATTTAAGATAAAAAAATGTTAAGAAATAAGTAACAGTTTTAATAGAACAATAATCTAAAACATATAAGTTATCTAACCAATTTTTTTTTCAAAAAAATATGTGAAATTATAACTTGGCTATTTAATAATCCTGACTTAAATTTTATTAAAAATTTATAAATTATTGTAAAAAAAAATATAAAAAAACATATATCCAAAAATCAAGATAAATTAGAGCATTTTATAAAAAAAATAGTAAAGTATTTTTTAATATTATTGTAAAATAATAATTGCAAATAAAAAAAAAATTTTTTTTAATGAAATTATATGTTTTTTAATTTTTTATTAATATATAATTTATATTTTTTGATGTATTGAATAAAGCATAATATTTATATAATTTTTTTTAGCTTACAAAAAAGCTCTATATATAGCTAAATTATATAAAATTTATATATTATATTAAAGTTGTTTTAAATATATCAACTATTTATATACATTAAATTAATTAATTTAATTGTAAATTTACTTAGCATATTATTTTTTAAAAAGTTAGTAATTTAAATAATCAAATTTAAATAATTAAGTTTAAAACTATGATTATATATTATTAATACCAATTGTGATAATAATTAACACAATTAGATATAAATTAATTAATAATGTTAAACTGCACAAATAAGAGTGTATAAATTTTAAAGCTTAACAAAGTTTGTTATTATTAAATTATATATTAATTTTTAATTTCCATTGGTGTTTTTTAGTTTATTAAGATTTTTTTGAATTTAATTTAATTAAACAACTAAATTGTGCTATATTTTTTTGTTATTATTAAACTGATTGTTAATCTTTTATTTTTTATTTGCTGGTTGATTTTGTTAATTAATATAATAATATAAATCTTTTTTATATGATTTTAATAGTAATTTTTATAGTATGTTATTGTAATTTTTGTATTAAAAACCATAAAAACTTTTGATAATACTGTTAAATACAGACTATTTATTAGTTAAAACAGCAGCTTAACTTAATTTAACAAACTCTATTATAGTTTTTTGTTATATTTTAATCAATTGTAATTAAATTAATACTATTTAATCAAATTTAGACAAAGATAAAATAAATTTTTTTTTGAAGTATTCATGAAATTTTTTTTACTATTATAGTCCTATTTAAGCAAATTTTTTGTTTTTTAAGATCATTATTAATCTGAATATTGTTTTTTTTAGCCAGTAAAGTCACTTGTTTTATATTTTTTTAATGTAAATATAGAATAGATAATCTTTTCAAATTTTAAAAAAATAATAGTTTTTTTAAAACCATTAATTTTTGAAAAAAGCTTTCTAATTGTTTGCATCTTAGTTATAACTAATTTGTCTTTAATTACTAAAAAATCGATATCTAAAGCAAAAATTTTTTGATTAAAACTTTTATTTAAGTTTTAATTATTTTAGAATCAATTTATTTTTTGTCCAAAGATATATTGAAAAAAAAGACATACTTTTATTATTAATATTAAAATTACAAGAGTTAAAAGAAGAAAATACTATTTTTTTAGTATTAACTCATTTAGCTTTAAAAGAATAATATGAAAATCCAAAGATTTTTTACTTTTATTGCTCACATTGTATCTAATATTAAAAGCCAAAGAACTTTTTTTAGCATTATTTGAGTCTGTATTTATGTTATTAAACTGATTAACATATTTTTTATATGTAATTAACTACTTAAGTTAATTATATAATATATTAAATTAAAAGTAAAGTTATTTAATTTTTATAATTTTAAAAAAACTTTATTAAATACAATTTATATATTTTTTTTTAAATTTTAAATTTTAATTGATTTATAATATTTTTTTATATTATTTTTAAAATAAAATTTTATAAAAATTAATTTTAAAAACAATATTAAACTATTTTAAATATCGTTTTTAAACTTGTTAAATTAATTTTTTGTTATAAAAATTAATAATTTTGATTTAACTGATAATAATAATACTAAAATACAAAACCAAATTAGTAAGTTATTTGAATATAAAAAAGTTAAATTAATTTTAAATTCAATTCAAGTACAATTATTTTAATATTAATAGCAAAAATAAAATTATTTAGAAATTTAGTTTTTATTTAACAATTAAAAATTCAATAAAAACAACATATTATTAATTTGCTTATGTACTATTTTATTTTAAATATTAAGCGAATGTATTTTGCAAATATTAAATAAATACATTTTTAAATATTAAAATAATATATTTTATTAATTTGTTAAATTAAAATCATAAATATTTAAGTTTAGTTATAATAATAATATATAATTATATTAATATTATTATTATAAATTTAAACAAATAACAAATAAACCAGCTATTAAAAATAATAAAAAAAATCAATAAAATCAATAAAAAAACAGATTAAATTTGTGAAAATTTAATATATGTAATCAGTTTTAAAATTATAATCCTTAAAAATCTAAAAATAAAAAATAATTTATAATTGTGAAATAATATTACTATTATTATTCTACATTTTATTTTGGTAATTTTTAAAATTATAACTTTATTTAATAAATTACAAGAACAAACAAATAACTTTTTAAATTAATTTTAACAATATAAATCAACAAAAAAGATAAAATATGTAAAAGTAAAAAAGAAAAAAAAAAAGAAAATAAACAATAAAATACAATAAAATTTAATAGTTATTTATTTTATTATTATTTTAATCTAATATTTGAATCTTATTACTTAATTTTTTTTTATAATTAAAAAATTTATTGTTTATATAATTGCTAAAAAAATTAATAATTAAATTAATAATTAATTTAATAATTAGATTAATAATTCTATCTAAAAATAAAGTGGTTAATTATATAATATCAAATAACTAGTATATATATTATTAATAAAACTATAAGTTTTGGCTTTTTTTATAATAGTTATAATTTTTAAAACATTAGATGTATAATTCTTAAAATTTTTGTTTGAATTTTTGAAGTTTTTTTTATTAATTTTAATTTTACTTAAGCATATATAAAGCTTTAATTGTTTTTTATATAATAAATTTTTGTTAATAAACAAAATTTTTTTAAGTAATATTTTAAAGGAATTGCTAAATCAACTCACCCTTTTTGCTAAATCGATCCACCCTCAACACATGATATTATTTATGTCATAGTATTGTATTCAACTATATATAGGAACATATTAACGAGTTTATAATCAAAGAGCTATAGAATAAACAAGTTTTCTTTTGATTTTATAAGTATTTACATTTTTTTATAAAATTACATATGATGTTACCACCTCCAGAAACATCATATAGCTCTTGTAAAATGATGATACAAAGTCTTAACACCTTTACATACTCCCAAGGATATATAGTTACAAAACAATGCTCTGCTGCTAATGGTACTCGTATTACCTTCAAATGTGATTGGGGAAATAAATATAATGCTTCTAAAAGACTTGTATTAGAAGATCGACAACAAAAAACAGCAACTTGATTAACAAACTGCCCTTTTACTGTATATGGATAATTACTCAAAGCTAATGAATACTGGCATTTAACAGTTTGTAATACTGAACATAATCATGAGCCATCTGATAATATTGCTGGACATCCTACTGTTCGATAACTTAAATCCAAACAGAAAGTATTAGTTTCACAAATGTTAAGTGCAGGCAATGTACCAAAAGCAATTTTAACAGCATTATGACAGGAAGATCTTGAACAACATGCAATTTCAAAGACTATTTATAATGAATAGACACATCTTCGAAAAATAGAGTTTGCTAAACATCCATCTATACTGACATTATTGGAAACACTTAAAGAGACCAATTATTAATATGACTATGTTTGTAATGTTGCCAATGAAGTTACATATTTGTTTTATGCGCATCCTGGATGTATTGCTCTTGCTCAAAGATATCCATATACTGTCCTAATGGATTGCACATATAAAACAAATCGATTTCGAATGCCTATGCTTCATATTATTGGCATGAGTAGTTTCAATACATCCTTTACAATTGCTGTTGCTTTATTCGTGAAAAAACACAAACATACTATCAATGGGCTTTAGAGCAAGTTGTAAAGCTTTATACACATATCAAGTCAATTACTATTACTATTACTACGGACCGAGAATATGTATTAATGCATGCACTTTTTTCTACTTTTTCTACATCTACACATTTACTTTGTGTTTGGCATATTCAAAAGGATGTACTTGCCAATTGTAAAAAGTACTTTGCAAATAGAAATGACTAGAACAATTTTTATTCAGAATGGACTAATATTATTTAATCTGCATCATCAGAAGTATTTAATATTAAATGGAACACATTAAGCCATAAGTATTCAGCAATTCTAGCTTTAACAAATTATCTATTAACAACTTGGATTCCATACAAAGAGAAATTCATTGCTGCTTGGACTAATAAGAGTATGCACTTTGGTAATATTAATTCATCATGGGTAGAAGGTCAACATGCTCAATTGAAAAGCTATCTCAAAGTTTCCACAAAGGATTTACAAGATGTTCAATTATGAATATTATATGTCTTTGAAAATACGATTAAAGAAATTGAAACACAACAAAATATTGAATGTATTCGATTTTGTCATGATCACAACATCTCTTTCTTTCAAAATATTGTACGATGAATCTTAATTTTTGTCTTAAAAGCAGTCTATAGGCAGTATCTTTTTGTACGAAAACCATTGGATAATAATATGACATTTTGTTCTGGTGTTTTTTCAACAACAATGGGCCTTCTATGTGAACATCAAATTCGAAATATGCTTGTTATTGGAGAAATTCTCTCTATGGATCAGTTTTATTTTATTTGGGATCTAGTAAATACAAATCGTATTTTTACAATGATTAATCCTGAAACTAATATTCTAAAAGTTATTCCAAGTTTGGATCCATTGCTTGAAGAAGTAAATCAAACATATCAACTTTTGGCTCCACATCAACAAGAAACAATGCGCACTTAATTAATTCAGATTTCAATCACGTCTCTTGCAATTGAGAATCCTTTTAATCAACGAACTCGAGAATGTTCTTTAGGTGCTTTAAATCACTCTCAAAAAATATTGCTCATCAAGAATCATCTATTTAACGAAATTTATCCCAATTTGAAATTGTTGAAAATGTTTTTTCTCAAATTCAAGTATATAAATGTAAGATTTGTAAGAAATAAGGCCATAATATTCTGACCTGTCTACAACGAAGTGTTTTTTTTTTAATTATAAAACACTATAAATTACTTAAGGCATAATAAAAAATTAAATATATAATTTATATTTAATTTTATATAAGAAAAAGTTATTTTTTATTTTAATTAAACTAATATTTATGACGTAAAATGATATCACGTGTTGAGGGTGGGTCGATTTAGCAATTCCCAAAATTTATTATACATAATCAATTTTATAATTACAATTGCTTAATATTTTTTTAAAAATCTGAGAATAAAAAAATAGTCTATAATTGTCAACTAAATAATATTACTATTATTATTTTATGTTTTATTTTAGTAATTTTTAGAATCAATAATTTAATAAATTACAAAAGCAAGCAAACAGCTTTTTAAACTAATTTTAATAAAAAATAGAAAAAAAATAAACAATAAAATAAAACAGAATTCAATAGTTAATTATTTTAGTTATTATTTAATTATATTTTACAGTTGGGAATTTATTGCTTATATAATTGGTAAGAAAAATTAACAATTAGATTAACAACTAAGTTATTAATTAAGTTAATAATTAATTCAATAATTAGGTTAATAATCAAGTTAATAACTTTATCTAAAAATAAAGTGGTTAATTATATAAGATCAAATGATTAATACATATAATATTAATAAAAATTATGAGTTTTAGCTATAATACTATAATATAATTCTTTGTTTTTTAATATAAAATAGTTTTAATTAACAAGTTTTTTTGTTTTTTTACCAATTTAACATTTTTGTTATAATAATTTTGTTTTAATTTAGCTTTAATAAAATGTTTTTATATTTTTAATAAATCTTGAATTTTTTCTTTTTATAAACTTTAAACTACAAATCATTTTGCAAATATTAACAAATATTATATATATTGGTTCAAATTTTATTTAAAATAAATGTATTCATATAAGCCAAACTTATTTTAAGGCTGTATTGTAATAAGTAGTAGTTGGGTTACACTCGTAAAGGCGAATTAAAAAAATATATGTTCAATTATTTTTTAAGATGTTAATTACTTTTTTATTTATGAACTTAAGTTGTGCTATTAAAAAAATATCTTGTTTAAATTTGAAAAGTTTAATGTATTTTGTCAATGCTTGAAAATCTTGAATAAGTAACCACTTTTAAGAATTCTATTAATTTTTATATACAGTTTGTTAAATTTTTTATTATTATAATAAATTAATTATGATACATAAAAATAATTAAATAAAATTAAAATATAAAACTTATTTATATTAAATCAATTATAGAGCCTAAAACTACAGCACTTTCTTTTAAAACAAAAGCAAAACAAAAAGATTACTCCTTATATTTTTAAAATATCAGACAGTATTTATTAAAAATTATTTCAATAAAGAAAAAATTATCAGAAATCTATTCAAAAAACAATTATTTTTAAACACTTATCAAGAATTTAGAAAGAAACAAAGATATTAGAAAATGAATTACCTATTTTGTATTTATTTTATATAGAATATAAAATTTTTGTATTCAAATTTTATTCAACAATTTATATTTACAATAATGCTTACATGAAAATGGTTATTTTTGCAATTTTGAGCATCTTTCTAAGCTATGCTGAAAGTCATGAACATCTAATACACTGTAAAAATGTTGTAAAACATAACATACAAATAATTTATGAATACTTAACATAGGATGAAAATGTTGATACCTTTAAAACAATACTGCTTTTTGATATTTATTTGGAGTTGACAAGAATATGTCTGCTCCTGATAAGCATAATAACATGTTCTTACAAATCATCATTTCCCTTCTCAAATGTAATCTACTTGTCCAAAACTCCTGAATCATGGAAAGATTGCAATAGTCTCCAAGTATGTCTCGAGCTGTTTCACTGAATCTTTCATGACGGCATCGAAGGTCATCAATACTGATTTCTTTTGCTCTTTCAACCAATGTATATACTTTCTGGTCATTAATTCATTGGTATTCTCCTTAATAACCTCTTCAACAAATCCTTGGAATTCCTCTAGTCATTCACTAAGCTCCTCAAAAGACCCAGTAATGTGATGTCCTTCAATTCCAAGACAACACCGAGAGTCTTCCCATATTTGGGTGAAATTTTCGGAGGAAGAAACATGTCAACAAATCCGAAGCAACCTTCTCCTTTGTTCTTGGTTCCATCAACCATGAGACAAAGCTCGGACACATGACTTTTCGACTCATCCAAAAGGACTTCAACAATGCCTTGAAGCACGACTTCATTTGCTGTCTCCAGGGACCTCATTGCCCGTGTTTCCAAAAAGTACTCAAAAAAATGGACGAACCCATTGACTTTACCTTTGAAGAGGTTTTCGATTGCTGGGCCCATAAGGACCCAGATCTTGTCTTGAGCATGTGAAAAAACGGTCATCCGTTTCAAGACCTAAATAATAAAGCCTATGGTAATGGATGTAGAATAACAAAACGTTACATACATCTCATTTTGTGACATCGTTTGAGATCTGCAGATTTCCATTTGGACTATGAGTCAGAATTCCGAGGTAATGAAAGAGAGACAAAATGATAGTTCTATCTTTTCCAACATTGAGAAGATCAACAAAGTCAAATTCTGTTGTGACTCTCGATTGAACAGACCCCGAGATAATCGATTCGATGAAATCATTCACAGAGAACTCTCCTATGTCGGAGATGGATTTGAGAATTGTCATAGAATGGACGGCTGTGGATTTCTCGGGCTTTGCAACCAGTCGATGACTACTGAAGTTCCTGATGTAATAAAAGACTAGTGAGGGTTGTAAAGGAGAGGGGATTGCGAGTTGGATTCGTCGTAATCGGAGCTGGCAAAAAAATATCCATTATAAATTTCCCCATAGAGTGAACTATAGGCTCTGCCTCTTGTTCGTCCTTGCGAAGATAATGTTGGACAATGGTTTTGACTTCGTTCTCCATGAAGCCACATATGCCATGCAGCTCACGACGACCGGAGACAATGACAGTTTCAGCAAGTGGGCTGATCCCTGCTCGAAAGGCGGGTGTGACGCCAGTCAAAAAGTACTTGCTGATAACCGCGCTACCCACGGCTCAGCTTTCCACATCCCAGCTTGAGCATGGCGAAGAAATTCACCTTAAAGTATTGTTCGATCTTGACGACTATCTTGATCATATCTTTGTCCAATCCCGTATTCTCACTTGTGAATGCACTGCTGTTGGCTGGCGCGTCGTACTCATCAACTTCTACAAAAAGACTATGGCCACTCTTGGCAACCAAAGTCTTCGTGTAAAATAGGATGTTAATAATACTATACAAATATTCACACAACGAACGATAGAACGATAATTCACCAAGACATTCTTTAGGGATTGATAGGCATTGCTAGTGTTGATCACATTCTTGACTTTTGGATGGCCCAACTCTTTGTTGTATTTCTTAATGAATGTCACCAGCACACCATTAATGTCCTTGTTGAAACTAGTCTCAATTCGGAAAGTCGGCTTTCCTAAATATGTTCTGCGAGTACTATGGTATTCACAAAGCCGATATATTCAAGGATCTGTTCGGGCCTCTTTACATCGGCAAGAACCCAACGTCCTGACGTTTGACTTATCACCAATCAACGTTATCGACTTGTTCGAAAAAATGGAGGGGGCCGGAGAAACATGTATCGGTAAAAGATTTGACTTTTCTCGAGTTCCTCAATGTATAGTGTCTTATCGGCAAACATTGTTCCAGCCGCGGTGCGCCAGTTAATGAAGTTCGGGTTGCGATACGGTAAACTATGTGATGTTCAACACAGATCAGTATACAAATTATCACTCGAGTTATGCAAACGAAGTCCGTACCCTTTCACTTGGCCCCGCCCCACTTTTCTCGGCGATCGTCTCAAATATTTTCGTTTCCGAAACACTTGTGAGAATCTTTTGAAACTTTTATAAGGTCTCGGGTTCTTGTTCACGGCCTTTTTTCAGTGCTGGCCAATGAGAAATAAATGACGACAAGTTAAAAAATAATAAAAACCCAGATACAGTTAATCTGAATATCATCCACACTAAATCTTTTCTCCGATGAGGATGATCGCGCTTGACTGATGATTTTTTGGGCGATAATACGTTCCGTAAGGAGTAGTTTGGGTAGATTGATAAAAGGTGTTTGGATAAGAGCTCATTGAAGTTTTTAGGTGAGGCAAGAAAGATATGCCGTGGGTGAATACGACAAGCGAGCTCGATAATTAAGATTCCTAAGTGTAGAACTGTAAATTAGTAAATTCGCACAATCTTAAAACGATACGCGTTCATTCTCATCGTGTAATGATTTGTGTATATATATAGTTTGTTTAACTAATGTGACGTCATCCAATTGAATCAATCAAAATGACTAATCCTAGAAACAAAATTTTTTTTTTTATAAATAAGCACAGGTAGCAATATAGATTTTAGATGAAGTATTTTATTAAGTTTAAAAAGTGAAATGATGAATAAATGAAAGATTCTTCTTTTCCCATCTTATCGACCATGGTAATTCTTATGCTGCTCCTCTCGCTAAGGAATAAATACTAGCCAGTATCCTAAACTGATCACTTAAATAAATATTACTATGAACTTGTTTGATTCAAAAAAACAGTTTAACGCGATTAAAAAAATATAAACAAAATTAACCATATTAAATCAATTTTTCCTTGAACATATCAGGTCTATCGCCTAAGTTCCTCACCCTCAATATTGCTCGCGATAACATATAAGTCTATATAAGCTTCTATTAATTTCAGTTTATATGATGAATATACTATAATTCACAGTTTCTACCAAAAGGATTAAGTTCCTTGTAATAGTTAACAATATTCCTTGAATGTCTGACTTCAAATTCTACTCATACTATTAAAACACTTTTATTGAAAGCTTTTCTTATTAACAAGCTTTCTTACATCTTTATTTTCATGTCATTATTTGTCGTGTTTTTATATCATGTGACATTATTAAAAAAAATTATTTTTACACAAAAGAATGAAAAAAGAATTTTATTACTCTGCCATGATATTAGTTGTTATGAAGCTACAATATTTTGTGTTGATTATATTACTTTTGAATTTGCTACTAGTAATAATACTTTATATCTGCCATGATGTCTATTGTGCTAGTGAGTATTGCTTTGCATCTGTTGTAATCTCTGTTTTGCTAGTAATGTCAATTAGGCCAGCATTTATCTCTTTTTTGCTTTAATAAAATGTTCTATGTTGTGGCTGAAAGATAATAAGTTGTAAATTGTATTTTTTTTGCTGTGGAAATATAATTTATCTTTTATTTTAACTTGAATTATTTTAAGATCAAAGCCATAGTTAATTTTGGTTCATGGTTAAACAATTTTTTCTGAAAGATCATCTTATAAAAATAGTTTTGAGCTTTTAATTCAAGATAATAGCAAAAAAACTATAAAACATAAAAGTATTATTCATGCATTAAAATTTTTTATATAAGCTACATGATTTTTTACATAAGAGCTCGGAACTTTTTAAAAGGCTTTTGCATTGATGCTGTCAAAATCAGCTTGTAAAAAAAGAAACTGAAACTATAGGTAGGACCTGTTTTTGGTGTTCTTTAAATCAAGCTTTTAGTTTATTGGATTTATAAGACATAGAAAGTACCAGTGCTGGTTGTTTGAAGAGATGTTGATCTTCGAAAGGTTTTTGTAAAGGTGAAGCATTTCATGTATTAAAATAACAATTCAATTTCATAAATAACTTAGCTTGCATTTTCTTTAAGAATCTATCAATTATTTTTTAATAAACAAATATCATTAATTAATATGTTAATTATCTTATTAACAAATTAGAAATATTAAAATATTAAAAATTTTATTTTCAGTTTTCATCAAATTGGTTTTAAATTTTAATTTTTGAAATTATTTTCTAAAATAATGAAAAAAAATTAGTAAAATAAAGTTAATAAATTATTTAGTAATATCATAAAAATTACTTTGTTTAAAGGAGTTGATTTATAAATTTTGAAGAATAGTTAAATAATAAAACAGACTAAAATCCAAATATTAAATGTTGTTTAATTAATAATTTTTGCAATTTTAAAACTGTATTCATTTTGGCTCAAATACTCATAAATTTTATAACATGCATGAGATAAATACAAATAAATGATATTTTGTTTAAATTAATTTGATAAAATAATAAATTTTCAAAGCAATACATAATCTTTTAATCAGGAAACATTTATGTTTTGAATCCGGAAGCAAAGCGAGCAAAAGGATAATAATTATGAAATGGTAGTATATGTTGATGCAAAGGTTTACAGAAAATTTCAAGCTACACATTTGATAGGTCACACATAAGCATTTTTCATCATATGTTGATAAAGAATTTTTAAAATTTTAATTATCTTTTCATAACATATGCAGTTTAAATAGATTGGACTGTTAATCTATTAATAGGTGTGAAGGTATCGCATCACTCATGCGGATGAAATTGAATTAAGGTTGTGGAAGGGTAACTTCCAGAATTGACTTTATAAAGGATGACCTATAAATGGTACAATCGGGAGGAATTGTGCAACATAAAGTCTAGAAATCTTGTTATTTTAAATTGGATAATAAAGGTTCTCTCTTTGATGAATAATAATAATAATAATAATAATATTTATTTGTAAAAATAAATTATAAAAGTTAATTTTTCAACAAAAAAAATTTCAAGTAAAAAAATTCTATTCAAATCTTTAAACGATTCAAACAAATTATATACTCGTGGTGATTATTGCCTAAATCTTTTCCTAGTTGGCCAACACATTTCTATTGCCTATCCAAATAAGATGCAATGAATTTTTTTTTATAACATTTTAATATAAAAAGTCACCCGAATTAATGGATTTAAAAGAAAAAATCGATGGAAATTAATTAGTGTGAGTTAATTATAAAAAAATAGAAATATCATTAAGAAATTTAAAAGTATTCGACCGTGAAATAAATGAATATTTGAAACTTTAAAATTTATTCTCATCACTAATGCATTACATAATCCTCCCTGGCTTCAATTAATCCTTCAACTTGATTTTTCATACTATGAATAAGATTTACGACAAACTCATTAGGTAAGCGATTCCATTCTTTTGCTAATTCTACTTTTAATCCTGTAAGAGTTTTTACTATATTAATTTTTATCAATATCCAAACATTCTCAATCGGGATTTTGGTCAGGTGACATTGATGGCCATGAAATAACATTAACATAATTTTCCTCCTTCCAATGCACTTTTTTTTTTTGAGCTATGTTTCCGATCATTATCTTTCCGCAAGACCCCCTCTATTAACAGATGGAAAAAGATCTTTGTTTAACCAATAAAGGACTACAATGGATGTATTTTGTTGTAGCTGCAAGTCTAAGTTTTGGCCCTTTGGGATGTTTATGTAAAAAACAATTTTATCATCGCTTGGTGTATTTCTAAAAGACATTTTTACGGCATAATCATGAAATAATCTTTAAAAGGTATGAATTATCAGCATTTTTATGTCATTCTTTGCCTTGGAAAATCTTGAGCTCCAAATTTGATCTAAAAAGAGTTATTGAACGCACTTATTTTGATCTATGAAATGCGTTGAACTTGGCTTTAGTAATTTCCAATTTGGTCAAAGTAAGGGTCATTATATGCAAGCCCCAAACATTAGTGAGACCATTAGAATTTGCTCTGATTAATTAATTCTTTTTTGAAAGGTGGTCACCCAAACCAAATTTTATAGTAAAATTGTTTATAAGAATAGTTATCAATTAATGCAAAGTATTTAGACAAGAAGGACAACATAAATCTCAGTTTCTTTCATTCAGAAATACTAAACTTTAAAAAGCTTTTTAAAAAATTTAGGAATCCAATAACTAATTCATCAAATGTCAATTATAGTGTTTTACGAGCAACAATTTTGAAATCAGACCAATGAAAAACCCTTACCAATTTTTCCGAATTCAAAATTTTTTTGTGAATTTTCAAAGTGTCTGAATATTATTTTACTTTTTACATCGGGAAGGAAATCTTTATTGTTCCTTGGCAAAGTGACATTTTTTTGTAGCCTATGAGGAAATCTCATATTTTCTGTAGGACTCTCGCATGGGGCTAATATATATGGCCTTTTAGCAAAACAATCTGTCTCGTGTTCGTGATTTTTCAAGGCGCGCGCTGATTAAAAACATAACTGTTGGACAAATATTTCATTATATTGGCTTAATCAATATCTTTTTGATTTTGAAAATATTTATTTTTCCATTACCTCTCTTCTAACCAATTATTAATACCTTTATAAGGTGAACTCTGAATAAATTTTGACTTTTCGAATGGTTCTCATTTGAGATTTAAAAGCTATTTCTGATAGAATTAAAAATAAAAAAGAATACAAAAATTTAAAAAATCTTTCATCTAGTTAATTCAATCACCTGCACCCCTAGATTCATTTTGATTGATTTGATTTGATTTGATTTGATTTGATTTGATTATATAGAGTATACGAATTTTTTAAAACGGAAAGAGCACTTTAAAAATGAATAAAAATCCTACAATTTGGCGGAAAGGACAAAATTTTTTATACACAAACCCAGGAGATTTTTTTATTTGAAATACCTTAATACCAATGCTATAATATATATACATATAAACTAATATGTAGTATGGTCTTCTTCTACATTTATACAAGCTTGAATACAGGCAAAAATGCTACAATATATATTAATAAATACCACCTCCCAATAAAAATCTCGGAAGACAAAATTTTTCTTGCCACCATTCCTTTTATTTTTTTCCTCCATCTTATGCATCGAAACAGCCAAATATTCTCAATAAAGTCCAGATCTAACACATGACACGAAAGTCTTGCTTGAAGGTCATGACACACATTAATATTGGAGGTGAAGGGCATACTTTGGCAAAATTTTAATGTAACCAAGCCTTGAGAACTTGTCCTAGATAGTTTATTTATCAACCTCGAACCCTGGGTGCATTTCTTTAAGCGTTTTGATTTCGGCTGCCGTAACGAAATTTTGCCGATTTGCTTGTGAGCGGCTAGGACGATGAATATCCATTTTTGCAAAGTAGGGCAGCGGGAACACGAGTTAGTTTAACAATTTTGGTTGCATTATGGCGATCATTTGCGTCAAAAGTACTTAAAGACTTCACGGTTCGATTATATGGGGTTAGGGCAGTGAAAAAAATGCGGTCAAAAGATAAAATGGGTGGTGGGAAGAATAAATGAAAGGTAGTGTGACATCAAGGGTGACTAAAATTAACATATACGTGTTGTTCCTTTCTGCTAGGAGATTGGTAACGCGGAAAATCTCGCTAATGGTGTTACCCACCATTACTTTCCGCAGAGACCGTTCTGAATGTGTAACTTGCTTATTGATTAATAAAAAGAAGTTTTTATGAAAAAATCCCTTTTATTAGCCAAGAATTTTCTACATTTCACCAAGTTGCTCGAATTTCTTTGAAAAAATAAATTTGAATTTGCTGAGATGACAGAAATACGGTATGTGTTTTGTCAACTTCATACGTTTCTTCTGATGATAGCTATCAATCGACAACTTCATCCCTAAACAGGACTCCCACTCCCTTGAATCTCGATTCACCAATTCCTACAAATTCACCATTTCTCGTTAAATTTTTACCCGTTGTATTACATTACACATCCTTTTGAGGATAAGTTTTCAATTGGAATTAAAGTTTAAAATTTTTTGATTTTCGAATAAACATTTCAAATCTTTGTGGCAATGAATTTTCGCTTGGAATTAACGTTTAAGATCAATTCAAGGTTTGGGCTTTTTTGATCTATTTAGATATATTGATCATACCAGCCAATGGTTAAAAGGAATTAAAATTGAAAGATACAAAAAAAAACGTAAAAAGGTTTTTTTTATAATTCTTAGTTTTTAAAGACAAAATTTCGGAAAACGAAACGAACATTTAAACTTGTATCATTTATAATTTTTTTTTCTTCTTTTATACATATTATGATATGAAATTGTCAATTACAATTTCAATTTCAATGTCCAATTCTTTTTTGTTGAAATAATTAAAAAGTAAATATATCGTTTTAAAATATATCGTTGACATCTTGGTTTAACTAGATAAAGCAAAACTTTTGTATAAGAAATGTTCAATTAATTCTGATTGACTGTGTTTTAGACGAAAAAAAATGTGGGCAAAGTTAATACAACATATATCTATTGTACAAATGAAATGTTTAAAATTTGAAAAAGATTTTCGAACTTTATTTTCCCGTGAAACTTTATTTATTGCTTTTATCACATCAACATTGTTCATATCCAGTTAGAAACTTTGTGACATGTAATTTTTTATTATTGTGTGCTTTTTTGAATCAAAAAAAAACTGAAGCCTCTTATTAATAATCGGAAAATAGAAGTTAAAATAGGTTAAAAATAGTTTTCAAGTACTTTAATACATGTAAAAATATAAATTATAAGCTCATTTTTCTAAAACTTGTCTGAATTTTTTTATATAAATACACTCAGTTTTCCCCATTCTTCTGAACAAGTTCAATAAGAATTTTCATCAAAATTTCAAACCTCCTTTTTTTTTTATAATGCTTCAAAAACTTTTCATAACTTGCGTCCTTTTTTCCTTTGTCATTTCGATTTTCATAGAAGCTTCTACTGATGGTCCCGGCGATCCAGGTTATGGCTATACAGCATATAATGGTCCAGAAACCGAGGCCTGGGGTTCCTTTTGTAAAAATGGAACAACACAAAGTCCAATAAACATTGACTCTAAACTTTTCTCTAAAGGGACGGGAACCCCAAGTATCATAGACACTAAAGCTATCCCAAACAGTTATCCATTAAAGATGACCAATAAAGTATTACAGGTTGAATACACTGCAATAAAGGAAAAAACCTTTATCCCAATTTCTCTATTTAAAGACAATTTGACATATCAGTTACATAGTTTTCATTATCATGTACCATCCGAACATCGTATTGGGAATATTCATTACGATGCAGAAATTCATTTCGTATTTAAAACCTCTTTTGATCCAGATGCGAAGCTTGCCGTTGTTGGTTACTTTTTAGAAGTAAATAGTTATTCGAAAGATTACTTGTTGGCACTTTTCTCCAATGGTATTCCACACGCAAATGATAGTTTACTCGTTGAGGCTCTTCGAATAAACGGTTTCTTCCAAGAAAGTAATGGAGTAAAGGATGTATGTTAAATTTACTAATATTATTTTTTGAATTTCATTTTTTACCTAATGAAAACCAATTCAAATCATTAATCTCACAATAACCTTTAGGCTTACCAATATGACGGTAGTTTGACCACACCGCCATGTTCTCAAGGTGTCAAATGGCATGTTAATCCTATACCTTATCAAATCAGCTATAACAACCTCATATATCTTCGTAATGCTACGGGATATAACAGTCGTCCTGTTCAGAAGCGAACAGATGGTGCGGGAGAATTTAATGATAAGAAGATCTGATGATTTAATAATAATAATAATAATAATAATAATAATAGATTTATAAACTTTTATTATTAGCATGATAGATATTAATTGGTTGTTTGTGGCTAACTTTTTTCTAACCACTTATTTTTAACAAAAATATTGTCCCTCTTCTGCATTAGCCTCGGTGGCTAAAAATAAGTATTTAAGTATCTCTTCAATAAAAATATCTCATTCTTCTTCAAAGTCAAATGGATACTTTTGCTAATGATTCACAAAGTATTCTATTAAAATGTTCTACAAGTCAATTTGTTTTTGGGGTGGGCTTATACAAATAACGTATTTGTAATTAAGGCTTTTATTGATCCTGTTTGAATAAAAAAAACTTTACTAATATCACTCAAAATAAAAATCAAGTTATTTAATTTGAATTTTTTCTAAAAAAATTAAATTTAGAAAATTATGAGGTTTGATCTATTGCTTTTACTTAAAAAAAGCCACCAGGGCTTAATCATTCACAAAAAAAATTACAGCCAACGAAACGTTGGCTATGAAGAAGATCAAAAATGATTATTAATTATTAATGAAAGATACCTACTTTTATCACCAAAATTATATTAATTTTATTATAATATTTTTAATATAATAGATAATGATTATTGATTATTGATTATTAATGTAATTTTTTGTCACTTGGTGATACTTTCTTACCTAAAAAAAAATTTTTTATTATTTTTCGCATTTAAATTGATAAAAAAATTTTGAAATTTCAAAATTATTATGTCAAAATTAATTGATTTTATTATTTTCGAACATTCAATATCATATTGTATCGTAGAAAATTTGATAAAAAAAAAAAAGTGATTGTGATCAAAAATAAAATATGTTATTTTTGATCACATGATATAAAAAATATTTATTTTTTAAAACTTTTTTTAGTTTACAACCCTTTTTAATTGTAACGCTATTTTTATTCAAGACAAAAAAAAAATCAAACTTTTAATAATACTAAAAAAATAATAGTAATCAATTGTTTTCCTATCTTTAGTTAAACAATAAAAAGTTCATTTCGATAACAATTAAATTAATATATTAAAGAGAGATAAGAGAAATAAACATAAATATATATTAGGAAAAACTGACTCTATTTTAAGTTTTAGGTCTTTTTTTGTTGATTAAAGCTTCTTGAAATTTACTTTATTTTTGATTTTGGGATTAGTTACCCATTATTAATAGTCAATACAACAGTGTTTTTATCATAAAAAAAGATGATCCAATAATTTTTCAATTTTACATTGGTCTCATATTCTTGATTCCTTAAAAAAAAATTTCTGGAACGGTTCTAAAAACCTTTAGTTCTTTAAAGAAATACTTAATATTTGGGATAAATTTATTATTAAAGTCTATCGTGATGCAATATTACAGAATGAAGTTTTCGGCACTAATTTTCCTGTTGATCTTCCGACAATAAAGGTTCCCTTGAGGAGGAGCGTTCAAGCCTTGGATACTGAGGCCTAGAAATTCCAAGCCCCGTGATAATCATCCCTTCTTCGTTCGATGTCTGAATACCTGATGTTGGCTGGATAAAATCTTTAGGCTGGTCGGTTAAATAAGAATCAATAATTACCGTAGGAGTTGGTATTTCAAAGTAATGTCCATTTTTCTGGCCTCTAGTGATATTGATTCCAAGGTTTAATTCTTCATAATCGGATAAATTTTCGAACTTAATTTTTGATATTTCTGGTTGAATTTGTTCGCGTGTTGGTGGTTCTTCCTCTGGCAATGGCTCTGTTCTGATGTTGCGACGCGTAATGATATAAATTATTCCATGAATTAAACCTAATGAGGCAAATAAACAGGCTGTTATTGTGAGCCTGACACAAAAAAAGAGGGTGAAAATTTTTTAGAATGGCTGTCAGTTTTCTTTCAAGTGGAAAAAAATTTAATTGTAAAACTTTTTTGCTTACAATGCATTTGGAATTGGTTTGTTTATTTTCTTTGACATCATTTGGGCTTTATCAGAAAAAGAAAGTGCGAGAAATGATTACCAACGAGTTAATTATAAAAAAGTCATTCAAAAAGGAAAATTCAATCAACTCACCAAATTTAATCGGCAAAAAAGCACATATAAAAGTCACCTGATAAAGAATCATTTGTTTGGTCCATTTTCGACGTAGACATTCCTGTTTTGTTGTCTTATCGGCGAGAATATTTTTAGTCCGTTGACCAAATAATAAAATTATACAACTTGTACTGATAAAAAACATTATTAAAAAGAAAGTGATCCATAGAAAAGATTTGTGTATTTGATAAATGATTTCGTATTTTTCATTTAATGTACACCATAGTGTATCCACGACATCGTAGAATGGTTTGAGGGGTTGTTGAATGAAAATACCGGCGATTGGAAAACAGAAGTTGATGAATGTTATTATCATTAATGATACTGAAGCATACCAATGTGAGTCGTAGGAATGGACTAGTGAAAGATATGTTTGCAGTGAAAGTGCGAGTACTGATAATGCTTTATTTAAAAATTTATTTTTAAAAAAAGAAAATTCTCATATTATTAATAGAGAAAAACCCTTTTTTTTCATTTTTTTTCATTTTTTCATTTTTTTATTTTTTTTGTTGTTGATAAAAACAATTAAATTGAATTACCTGTCCCCATGATACCTATATTCATCAATACTCCTTGGAAATTACAAAATAAACCCATTTTAATCTCACCCTCCGATATCCAGTAAAAACTTAAAATCAACGACAAACTTTGCCACCAATCCGACACTAAAAGTCCTACCAACAATCGATTTACCCTATAATTAGGATCCTTTCTTGCCAATGTCCATAAAATTGCAAATGTTGCAGCACCATTGCTTAAAATGCTTATTAAAGAAATTAAGAATGGCTGAAAAGTAAGTAAACGCTCGTTTGAAAGTTGGTGGGGTTGTTTCATACTAATGTTAATAGATCGTGCGTCTGCCATTCTCTTAGGGTTGATGGTTTTTCACAACCAATTAAGGTAGAAATAGAATTAGAAAAAAATTGAAGAGAAAACAACAAAAAAATTTGAAATCGAATTGTTTTTTTCATCTTTTCATTCGTTGTCAATTTATATATCATCATAAAAAGTTGCAGACATTTGCATTAATCATTCATAATTTCTATTGATTTAATCAAGGGGTGAACTGAAGATTATACTTATGATGATCATTGTAAACATTGTTCAACGAGTTGTGACCCTGTTTCGAGGACAATTCTGAAACAGTATGGCATATCATAAGAGGAGCATAAAATTTTTTTAATAATGTGATGAATTATTCTTTTTATTTAAGGCTCTATGAGCCTTTTTGTTTCTTTATTCAAAAATTGAGGGTTCAAAAAAAAAAAAAAAGAAAATTTTTGTAATTTTGAAAAGATACTATAGTTGCCAAAAGCTTTTTTATTCAGCCACTGAATCACAATTGTTATCATATTTTTAAAATTATTTTTTATTTCAAATTTTAATTTTTCCGTCAATCGCTAGAAAGGTTTCATGGAAAAAGTTCACCAAAATCTGTTAGAGGGCTTTTTACTTATTACTATGATCATTCATAATTATTAAGGATTTTTAACTTTAATTATTTTAAATTAAAAGCAGAATGAATGAATGAATGAATGAGTAATTTCTCGAAAAGAAAAGAAAAAAAAAAAAAAAACTTTTTAGTATCTTCTATAAACTTTACTTGTAAACTTTTTTCAATTCTTAATGTTCTAAGGAATTCTTTATAGTCGAAGCAAAAAATTGTCTTCGAAATTTGCTTATCTTTGATTTGAAAAATGATTACTTTTTCACTCAATTCGTAAAAGATTCTCACAATTTTATATTTTTAGAAAGAATAAATTTAGATTTAAATTATATTTAAAACATAATGATCAACTACTGTTTTGCTTTTTAACATATATTTGTTTTATTTCTTTTTGATCACTATACTTTATTTGAATTGACAAAACGGAATAACAGTGAAAAAAATATAAATAAACTAAGACAATAGACAAAGACCATAGAAATTTCTATAAATTATTAGGAGAGAAGGGGGAGGGGGGTAGAGATTTTATGTGCACCTTACCCAGTTAACAATTTAATAATATAGACAGATTTGGGTAATTTATAATTTGTGGAAATTACTTACAGATGATACTTTTAAAGAATTGAGCAACAGTACCGAGAATGAAAACGGTTTAATGAAATCTAATTTTTCCTTTTAATTTATATGACATGCTTTTTAATTCACTATTAAATTTATTTTTAAGAAAAAAAACCCCCAAATTATGTATCTCATTAATTTCTTTTTCTTTTTTTTGTTTCCTTTCATGCTTAAAAATAAAAAGCTTTTTCAGAACGTTTAGACTTCATATATTTATGCTTTCATTTACTTGTCTCATAATAATAATAATATAATTTTTACATTTTTAATAAAACCATATTAAAACTAAATTTCAAATTATCTTATTTGAACATATGATATATATTCAAATTCATTTTTGGCATTATTCATAGTTGATATAATTAATTCTCTGTCAAACAGCAGTTTTCCATTTTTCTATTTACATTAACCTGATCAAATATAACCAACAAAGATACAATCTCTTCTTAATTAAAAAAATTTCAAAGATGAATGATAGAATAATGAGAATTCAGTTTTAATTGTTTTAAAGGTAAAAAAAAAATTTAAATTTAAAATATCTATTTTAATCAACTGGCTCTTTAGTTATTAGATTTCAAGTTTTGAATTCACTTTTGTAAAAAATGAATTTTGTGGTCGTTTGGTTGGGATTTAAGCTTAATAAAAAAGAATTCTTTGAAATTTCTTTAACCGTTTCATTCCTGATTTTAAATTTAGATTTTTTTTTTTTTTTTGAAGGTTATCTGTTTTGAATAATATCTCCTACCAAGAATTCTTTTTGAAAAAGATCTTCAGAAAGCTTTATCTAAAAACAATAATGTAAAACTATTTTCGTCTTTTTCTTATCTTTTTAACAAAGTTTTAAAATTTCATTTACATGAACAATTTCCTAAAATTGAAAGAGAAATCTAAAATTTTCATTTTTTGCATTACAATTCATAAGCATTGAATCAAATGTATGTATGTATGTATGTATGTAATGATGGAAATTAAGAAAAACTTCATTGATTCCCCTATATGATTCTACAAAATTTGATGCAGGTTGAATATTTTTGAGAATGTTCCATGCTTTTTGTTTCGATCAACATTTTTTTAGTGTATCAGTGAATTTTTCTCTATCAAAACACACACACATCCCTCCCCCGATAAGTTTTTTACTATCCCAAAAATTAAAAATAATGAAAGAAAAACATGTATATATATATATATATATGCTAACTAAATTTACAGGTAAAAAATTGCGAGATTGGAAAATCTTTTTTTAAAAAAGAAAAAAAAAAGTTATGATCCCACAATTCACATCCCAGTCCACCAATCAGATTTCTTTCCTCTTTCTTACCCCCTTTTTTCCGGATTTTCTTTATAATGAAAGTTGAAAATCCTGACTTTTGAAATTTGCGACTCATTTGACTCTTTCATCAAATTAGTTTTTTCGTGAATATGTTAGGTAGATTGACAAAACTGGTTACCTTCCAAGATCAAGGCGTTAAAAAATTATATAAACATGTTCTTGACCCGTTGGGTAACTACATTTATCTTTTTAAATTTCTTATGATATACAGGAAAAAAAAACCTCGACTTATTGAATTTTAATTGGTTATGTAATTTAAATATCAAATTAGACATTTCCTCCATTAGTAAAACGAGCTTTGACTTTAGCAAATATTTGGCATCTCAATTGTTCCACAAATATTAACTATGCATATCTCGCTCGCTTTTTGAACAGACATCCATTCAAAGTGAACAAGCCTTTTAAGCATTTCTTCAAGTACGCGCGGACTGAAAACAGCGAAAATAACATGTGTTACGGCCGACATGATCACATGCTAATAATATTGTTAAAAATCGGTTATTACATATGCCAAATAGGATCAAATTTTTTACTTTAACTCAATATAGAGATGCAGCGAATTTAAAAATATAAATATCAGTTTTTCCCAAGAGCAAAGTAAAGTTTCTCATCAACCTTCTTTTAAATCCAGATACTATTTATTAGTGTCTGATTTAAAGGATAAAATTTTTTCGATTTATTATTTCCAATATGAAATCATTGTTTCTTTGTTTATCCCTTATTTCTTCATCCACCTTCTTAATCTCGAAAAGCTATGCGTGGGGAAGTGAGGGTCACGTCACAATTGGAAACATAGCCCAAAACATTCTCACGCCAGACGTAGCAATTCAGGTGAAAAATCTCTTGCAGGACAAGGGCTTCGACGGACTATTAGGGCCGGCTTCACTATGGGCAGATAGAGTCAAACACGAAAAAAATGGCGAATTCGCTGGCTGGAGTGCACCATTACATTATATGGATACTCACGATGAACCTGGAAAGGGTTGTGCTGTTAATCAGGTAAAAAATAACTCTTTGGGTAGCTCAATCTTGAATTTTACCATCAATTTTTTGACAAATTTGTATGAATTTCATATCTTTACCTTTAGAAAGCTGATTGTCCCGAAGGTCAATGTATTGTTGGTGGTAAGTAGTATTATATTAGAAAATTCAAAAGAATGAATTCATCTGAAAGTTTACCTTGAAATCATTTTATTGATATTAATACGGTAAATCTTAACATTTTTGAAAATTTGAAGCAATTGCCAACTACACGACGCAATTGGACTGTGCTAACGGAGGAAGTCTTCGTACCCGTGATATTGCTCTACGATTCTTGGCTCATTTCTTTGGGGATATTACTCAACGTTTGTATTAATTTAAAATAATTCTTTTGATATTGAAAAGTAAATTGAATTGATCATGAGGCTTTACCTCCTTGATAATAATTCACAGCCCTTCATGTATGCGGTCGGGAAGTGGGTGGGAATAAACATGAAGTCAAATTCAATGGAGGAAAGAAAAAGTATGTATTGATATTATTATTATTATTATTATTATTATTATTATTATTATTATTATTATTATTCATTTAATGATGATCCTTTTGCTCATTCATCTTTTTCCAAAATTGATTCCATTTTACAGCCTCCACTCGGTTTGGGATACTGGATTGGTGGTAAAACGTCTCGCAGATTTCGAAAATAGTGAAGATAAATATGCTGAATTTCTCACCAACGAGGTTTTAAAAGGTTCTTTTACGAGTAACTCATCAGATTGGATCGCGTGTGATGGACGTTCAGCGCGTCGTCGACGTGGTCTCGATGGATTGATACAAAAACGTGCTGAATCCACAACCCGATGCCCATTCATCTGGGCCACAGATACCAATGGGATTAATTGTGAAGTTGTCTGGGAATATGTGGATGCCAATCCCGATGCTGATTTAGGTAAAATAAAACTGGAAAATTTTTAATCGATTTCAAATTTTTTTTGTTCATCCGAATGACGCTAACTATTTCAATTTTTTTTTTCGGTAGCTGGAGAATATTATAAATTGGTAAAGCCTTATATCGATGTACAAATTGCTAAAGGTGGATATCGTCTCGGAACTTTTTTAAATAATATTTTAGGCGGTAATAACAAGACGTGTTCAAACGATCAGACTGATGGTGGCAAAAATAATCCCAGTGATAGTAGCGATGACAACAATAACACTCCAACCCCAAAACGAGGGAAAAAGAAGGGTGATAAAAAGAAAAAGGGTAGAAAAAGTAGCAGTAAAAATTCGTTACAGGTTAACGATATTTAATGTTAATTATGAAGAATCTTCTTTGAAATTATCTGAAAATTCTTTTATCCGAAAATATAGTGTATTTTATCTTTGAGACTGTATTAAGTTTGTGCTTTAATACGACTACTAATAAAGAACAGATAAAGTTTTGAATATTTGAATTATGATATTTTATAAGGTTCAAGTGAAGAATTTTGTCAACTATTTTTTTTTAATCTTGTTTTCATTACTATTTGCGAATTTGGATCGAGTCTGCTCAATATAAAACACTAAATTTTAAAAATACAAGTCGAAACCAAACGCGTAAATTTGATAAGCCTTTTAGCGGGGGGTCTACAAATAATAATAATAATATTATTATTATTATTAATAAATTGCATCAGAATGTAATCATTAGAAAATTTAAAGTTGAAGTTAAAAATCCCTGTGATAACTTTACCCAACTAAATACAATAATTGATTAATGAACCATTATAATGTAAGAATGTGCAATTTTTTTTTAGTCTATAGAAAATTTTCATATTGTTTCCTTTATGTCTTTTGTGAAATAAATGATTAAAAAATAAGAGTAGAAATATTTAGAGTTCCCGAAATGAAAGAAAAATATTTATGTTTTCTTTTCTATCAATTCTATCACGGAGAAAAAAAACAAAGTAAAAAGTACCGCCCAAGTAACTTTTCATTTTTCCGAATTTTCCGAATTTTCTGTTTTTTTTTGTTTGTGACATATCACGTCAAATATAATTTTTCATGAGAGCTTCTTTCGAATCGATATAAAAATTACTCTCATCATTGTTTATTTGTATCTCGTAAAAATTTAAAGGAGATAAAGTTTAGTTTTAAAAGAGAATATACAAGTTATTTCCTTTGATCATTGGCTCCTCTGGATGGTTGAATGCTACAACTACAGATTTATTTATTTCTAATTATGCTTTATATTCAAAAAAAATGATATTAAGCACGCAATCAATTCGATTAATTTCTTATAAAAACCATTCTTACTAATCTAATCGTGTCATTATCCTTGTCAATTGAAAATAGAGATCTCTTCGCTTTTTTTTATCCTTCTATAGTGTATCGTTTTGGCGATTAATAAATTAGCCAAATCTAGTCATTGAGAATCTTATTGCAAAATCAATCCTCTGATTTTTTTATTTGGATAGCCGCATTATTTCAATACTTTTTATCAGCTAAAGACTGACCAGTCTTTTATAACGCGTCCAAAAGGAGAGATAATAAAGGATATATTGGTAAAAATAATCTACACGCTGAAATAAATTTGCAGCTGATATTCACACCTATAATGAGAAGTCTTGGGGGAATTATTCCTCTTTCTATTCCGCCGAATGACTCTGTTGTTTTTTGGTTAAATGAGTTGGTACTCTTGGGAAATTACGGCGACTTAGTAATATTCCTTTTAAACCTCTGACCTCACTCTTGATTTGGGTCACTGAAGAATTTCGATCATGAGAAGTTTTTGACAGATAAGAATTGAACTCGGCCAATGTGCTAAGCAGTTCAGAAATTAAAATTGGCTCGACTTTTTCTTTTGCGAATAAATCTAGATGTTGTAAAATTTCCTTTATTGTATTGTTAACGGGCAAGAGTGGTTCATATGGCATGGAGGTGATTGAATGAGTAGCTGAGGAGCTATCATCGTCGACCGGGATTTGCGTTGATTCGGTAGCACGATTAAAAAACCGAAATGAATCGAGCCTCTCATTCAATTTTTTCATCAAGTTTAATTGATGCCCATATAATTCTCGCTGAGCCGAAATTATCAACTGAGTCGTAGGTATTATATATTTCTATAAACAAAGGCGTATTTTAGGTAACAAGAAGGCGTTTAATGAAACAATGCTATTTGGTAGGCTGAAGGTACCTTGATAGCAGCCATTAATGCTGCTGTTAAGGAGCCGGTTAGGAGAAAGGCGACGAACAACTTTTTCCAGGCTTCATTTCTGGAAAGAGGTTGCCAAAAACTTTGTGCCACTCGATTTGGAGAATGGTGGGCAACTGGGACAAACTCCTCAAGAGCATAGGTACGAGGAGGCAGGCTTGGTGGGACTAAAGTTGGGTTTAATTCAGTTAATGTCGAGGGTAAAATATTGGTGCTTGAGGATTCCTACACAATAATATTTCAACCATTACAATGAATAGCCGCAGAAAATTTAAAACCATTTCTGGACGTATATATAACTCACGCCTTTCATAGACCTATCCATTGCGATTTCAATTTCCTTCTCTGTCAACCCTTTTTGCTTTAAAAATTGAAGTTTTTTCGATATGCTCGCTTGGGTGGTTCGGTCAGCGAGAAAATTAGTTGCCGATGAAATCAAAACCTCTCGGTTGTTATCAATAAGATTGTCTGATTGTTCTTTACCCGAAGGAACTGGTCTCTCAGCAAAAGTTGAAGGGTTTTTGCTTGTTAAAGAAGGTGATTGTCTTTTATTAATTTCATGTGCACGTCCATGAGCTTCACGTTGCTTTATTACTAGCTCTTTGTGCTTCCGCTCACGATCTTCCGCTGTCATTTTCGGGTGTCCTAGAAGCTCACGAACAGGATCTTGAACAGGTTCCGGTTCCACTTCAGACTTTGCTTCTAGGCTCACTGGCAATATTCCTTCATTGGGAAGTTCTGTTAGGGACTTGGCCTGGATCGGATCCTCACTTTTTACTGGGCATGTTTGTAATGTTACTGCATTTTTCTCTTGTGCTGACTTTATAGTAACTATCTTCGAGTTTTCCCCAGCTTTTTCAGAGACTTCTTCACTGGGTAATTGCAGTGGTGTTTCTGTTCTGACTTCTATGTTTTTTGTTTCTTCTATTTCAGAAAACGTTTCACTGGGTTGTTGTGGTGGTTTTGCTTCTATTACGCTTTCTTTGACTTGTTTGGGCAAAATTGTTTCGTCAACACCCAGTTTTACTTCTCTCGAGCCTTCGTCTGACATGACTACGATTGTCTCTTGGTCAACCTTAGAAGCGGTGAATTAAATTCCAAATTGGCGCTATAGTTCTCTTATCTAGGATGGTTTATGTCATAATGAGCTAGCAGTCACAAAAAAATTATCTTAGTCGTTATCTATATTTAAATATGAAAAATCATGTGAGCACAATATTACAGAAAAGATGAAAACTTAAAAAATGTCAATTTTTAAATAAACTATATGTAAAAATATAAAGTTTCATATAAGAATTTTTTGGAAATTGAAACAACGGTAGGTGCAGACCGCTAGTCAAAGGACAATAAAATTTATTCGATAATTCTTGTTGAAGAGAGTGTGGTCGACAAATAGTAGCGCTTTAGCTTTTATATTATTATATGTCCACATCTTTCAATCTGTTTTATTATCTAAGCATCTACAATTTTTTACATACATTTTCATTATTTTTCACACTTTTAGTTATAATTTATACAATATTTATTATTATATAAACACCAAATTTTAATTTTCCATTTTTGTTATTAGATTAATAATTATTTAATAAAATTATTATAGTTTTTTAATAAATTATATAAAAAAGTAATAATTAATATAAAAATTAAAAATATTTAAAACAAAATTAATAATCATATATTAAAATAAAAATAAAATATCATTATATTAATTTTATTTTTTAAATAATAATTTTGTTAAAAATAAATAATATATAAATTAGATTAATAACAAATTTTTTTATTATTGTTTTTATAGTTTTTACAAGCAAAATTTTTTATAAAAAAAGCAAAAAATACATTTAATCTTAAATTTAAAAAAAGTTTTTATTAAAAAATTTGATTTATAACTGAATTTATTATAAATTTTTACTATTTATTATTTTAATTAAAAATGTAATTAATTTCTGAAATTTGTTTTTTAAGTTATAATAAATAATTAATGTATTAAAAAATTTTATCTATTTTAATAATATTAATATAAATAAAATGTAAAAATTTAAAATATTTTATTTATATTATTATTAAAATAAATAATATACAATAAATTAAAATAAAAAAACTTCTTTTTTCTGTTTATTCCAAATTCATTAAAAAATTAATAATGAAAGTGAAGTTTTTTTTAGTTTTATTTTTTTACTATTGTTTTATCACAATTTTACAAAAAACCAATCTTTTTATAATAAATTTGGTAGTTGTTTCTAATAATAATATGTTAAAAAAATACTTAAAAGAGTATTTTATGGTCTAACAAGTGGTTTTTTCTTTCAAAAAAAAGTGTTTCAATTAATAATATTAAACACTTTAATAATAAAAAAGATGTTTTTTTGAACAAATTTTTATCTAATTTTAATATGTTTTTGAATAAAAATAATAAATTTAGTAATAGTAATAACAGTATTTTTTTAATTAGTAATAGCTTCAAATTTAATAATGCTAATAAAACTTTTAAACAAAAAAAATTAATATTAATATAATAAATAATGTACTTTTTGGCTCTTTTAACTTTAATATAAATAAAAATGCAGAGTTTTTTTCTCTATTTTTTTTTAAACTCAATATAAATGTATTTATTAAGAAATTTTTATTTTAAACATTAATTTTTTAGTTATTAAAAAAAATTTATCTTAGAACAAATTAAAATTAAATAAAAATTTTTTTTAAATATAAATAATTAAAAGAGCTTTTACCTTTTTAAAATTTAGTAAAATTATTTATACAACTTTTATATTAAAAAAAACTGTATTTAGGACATCAAATTTGGCAAAAAACAATAAAATAGATATAAATATCAATCTTAAAAAATCTATAAATAATTAATTAAATAGTAATAATTAAAAAAATTTTAATAAAAATATTTAAAATAACTCTATATATTGTGTTACCTAAATTTAAAAAAATTAAGTCAATTAAAATACAATTAATTAAATTGTGACAAAAGACATTAGTTAAATATGTTGATCATAATTAAGCTAAACTTTTGGTTTTTAAATAGTTTATTTTAATTAGAAAAAATACAATCAGAATAATCAGAACTAATATTAACAAAATATCATAAAATTTTAAAGATATGTATATGGTTTTGTTTTATACTTTGTCAATAAAAATAATAACACATAATTTGTAAGATTTTATAAGTTTTATTAATAAAAAAACCTGTATAATTAATTATTATTTTGTTTCATATATATAAACTAAATATATAACTATTTGTTTTAATTTTAAAAATAGTATAATATCTGTTTTAGTTTTTATTTTGGTTTTTAAATATTTTTATCTAAAATAAACAAAGTTAAGTTTATTTTTTTGCTTCATATATAAAAATTTTAATCTTGCTTTTTTTGTATATTTTTTTAGTATATTCTTAGTTTCTAAAATTAAGTTCAATTTTTGTTTATTAAAATTAAATAAATACAGACTTATGATTATGTCAAAAAAGCAGCTTAATTGCTCATTTAATTTTTTTTGATAAGTTATTTTGGGCTTAAATTATTAATTATAATAATTCTGATTTTTTTTCTAAATTTTTGTTTTATAGTGCTATTTTTTTGGTCTAATATTTGTTTTTTTTGTCTGTTTTTATTTTAGATGTTTATTTAAATACTTTTTAAAATTTCTGTCTAATTAAATTTTTATGGTTTTTGTTAAATTAAAGTTAATCTTGGCAAATTTTTTGGATTTCTTAATTTTTGTGTTTACTAATAATTATATTAATTGTAATTACTTTTAATAAAAATATAAATGTTTTAAATTCATTTTTTTTCTCTTTTTTTAATATTATAAATGGTTTTCTTACTTTTAAGTTTTAATAGTTATAAAATTTTTACTGTCAAAATTAATGATTTAAAAACCAAAATATTAATATTAAAAATTTTAATTAATACTATTTTAATTAGATTAAATTTTTTGGTTTTTGATTTTGATTTTTTTTATTTTAGTTTCTTAATAATTAATCTTATTTAAAAAATAAAGTATGGTATTTAAGTTTACACTTCTGGTTTAAATTTTAGTTACTTAGGTTCTAAAGTTATAATTATTATAAATAATGTTTTGGCTAAATATATATACAAAGTTTTAAAATTGCTAATTAGTTTTTGTTAATTAAATTGCTTTTTAAGAACAAATTTTTGATTTTAATTTTAGAATTATATGCTAATACTACTTTAATAACATGTTTAATTTAAGCTAAAAAAATTAATTTATTAATTGCTAAAACTATAAATAAATTTTTATTTATGATTTTAAATAATAATTTCAATAAAAATAATTCTTAAAAATATATTAGTTTTAAAAAATATTTTAATTTAAATTTAGTTAATTTTTTAATAAAAAGTTTATTTGTTAAGACTATTATATAAAATAATTTTAAAAGTATTAAAAAAATAATTAATTATATATTTATTTTTACTGATTTTATCAATACAATAATTAGTTAGAAAGTTTTAGAAGTTAAAAAGTATTTTTAATATTGATTATTAAACTGTTTCTGTTTATGTTAATTTAAATAGTCTATTAAATATACAATTAAGTTTTTTTTATAAATAAATTAACAAAAATTAATAGAAGTTTAATATTAAAAATATTAATAATTCTAAGTAAACTTGGTTTAAGAATGCTATATTGGTTAATATTGCAATATATTTTAATATATTTGTTGTTTTAAAAAAGTTTTTAGATTTAAATATAATATAAATTATTATTTAAAAGATTATATATATCTTAACTAATAAAATTTTTATCAAGATTTTTTCTAGGTTTTAAAAATAAAAATTTTAGTGTTTAAGATTATTAAAATATTATGTACAGAGCTAAGTAATAAAATTGTTTTTTTAATATGTTGTTGAATATTTTTTTATAATATTAAAGCTTTAAATATTCAGGTTTTGTTTAATTTGAATACTAATTATAATAATATTAGATTTATTTTATCTAATATAAAGAAGTTTTATTATGTATTTAAGTTTGTTAATTTCAAAAAACCAAAAAATTAAAAATTAAGTTTGTTTTACCAAATAAATAGAAAATTTTGTTATTAATAAAAATTATACTATTATAAATAAAACTTTTACTTTTTAAATCTTGTCTA
The DNA here is from genome assembly GCA_016748015.1 of Geosiphon pyriformis. Classification (NCBI taxonomy): domain Eukaryota; kingdom Fungi; phylum Glomeromycota; class Glomeromycetes; order Archaeosporales; family Geosiphonaceae; genus Geosiphon; species Geosiphon pyriformis. Next base: position 261,773 of record JAAOMT010000617.1, read on the forward strand.
TTTATTTAGCTATAATTAACTATTTATATTAATTACTTATATTATATAATTAGCCAATCTATTTTTAAAATAAGTTATTAATGTAATTATTAACTTGATTATTGACTTAATTATTAATCTGATTATTGACTAAATTACTAATATGATTATTAATTTCTTTTTGATTATATAAATAAGATATTTTAAGAATTGTAAAAAGTATTTATACTTAAATTATACTTAGATTAATACAACAATATTAACTTTTTTATTTTTCTTTTACTATTTTTTTTTTTTTATTTGTATAATTATTAGTTTTTGTAAAGTATATTAAATAAATATTTATTGAAAAATACAACTAATACCTAATATTGAATTTTAAAAGTATTAACATAAAACATAGAATTATATTAGTATATTATTTTTTGTTAACAGTATAGACTATCTCTTTACTTTCAAATTCTCTTGTTATCTTTTGAAAAGAATAGTAATTGAAATATTTATAAAACTGATCTTATACATTAAATTTTTACTAATTTAATTTACTTATTAAAGTTAAATTACTCTTTTTATTATTTTATTTGCCATACAATACTGTTTTTTTTTTGCTATTCATTAGCTTATTAATTTAACTATAATAATATATTATATACTGTTTATATAAAAGTATTATTTTAAAGAATAATATCTAAAAGTTTTGTTTATTTTTAGTAATGTTAAGATTTTTATTGGTAAATTATGAATTTTGTACATAATTAAAGATAATTTACCATAAAAAGATATAATTAGTTAAGTTTAAGTTTAAAAAGTTTTAGAAAAAAGTAGTTTAGTATTGGTTTTAATTTGTGTATATTATGCATATTTTTTTCTAATATTAATAATATTATTTTTATTAAAATAGATCTATAGTGTTGTTTTAATTGGCTCGAATAACTGGTCATATGTAAAAAATATGTAATTCACATCTAATTTATCTTACTTAATTTGATATATTGTGTTAAATAATATTTAAATCTTACTTATTAAAACAATAATAAATAAATTACAATTTTTATTATTTATATAATTTATGTTTGATAAAATTAGATTAAAAAAATATTTTTAAATTAAATAATTGGTTTTATTTTATATGTTTAAGCTATAATTAATCTGTTGTATTATTTATAATTATTTTTATAAATTTAATAAAAATAAAACAAAAGTTTGTTTTATTAAAAACACAAGTTCAAAATTTGGATTTAGTAATATTGCTAAAAAAAATAAAAAAATATAGAAAATAAATATATTTTTGAACTGTATTAATATATTTAAAAGTACAGTTATACAAACTTTAAAATAATAAAAATGTTTAAAATATTATAAATATTAAAAATTTGATTTTAGATTTTATGTAGTTAAAAATACCTTAGATACAGCTATAGTATATTAAAATAGTAAAAAAAACTTTTACACAAAATTTTTGAAAAGTTTTTGATTTGTAAGATAAAAGTAAATAATATATTGAATTTTAAAAAAAATACATTGTTATAAAATAGGTTTAATTGGTCCAAATAATTATTTATATGTAAAAAGTACATGGTTTACATTTATATTTAAATATGTATATGTATTATTATAATAAATGCTTAAAAAAATTTTTGTCAATTTTTTTATAATTATTAGATTTTAATCAAATAAATAATTAAAAAATGTTGTTTATTTTTTTAAACTAATAATATATTATACTTTTAGATTATAATTTAAAGTTTTTATAATTAACAAATTCTTTTTTTAATATTGTACAAGTTTAAAAGATAAATTTTTTTTGTTTAAATTTTTTAGTATAAAAGCAATAAATCATAAATGAATAATTCAAATTGGAATAGTTTATTAAAAATTCATTTCAATTCACTTAATTTCTTGTTTAAAATTTAATAATGTTTAGCTTATTTTAGCTTGAGTTAAAAACTTTGGAATCTTTTCATAAATATATTAAAAAACATTAATCATTCTTAAGATATTGGGAAAAAATTAGGATTCATAATCAATAATTTGATCTGTTATAAAACATTAAGATATTATGTCAATATTACAAAATCAATTGATTTTTGAGGAAATATATGATCTATTAGAAAATAACATTAAAAATAACCAATTTCTAGTTTCGATCTTTGGAAGCCATTGATGAATGGTGAGTACATCTTTAAACAATTGAAATCTCATTAAATCCTGATACACACATTAAAACAAACAAAATTTTGACAGCGGGAAGAAACAAAAAAGTATAAATTTATAGGTTCCTTTAAGGGTATAGTGTTTTGGTCTTAAAAGTCTAGACCTTCCTCAAGGATGATCGGGATACACGCAAAGGAAGATAACGTTTTTTAATTGTAGTTTTCATTTGTACCAAAATTTTCTTAAGTCATTGGCCTATTTTAGATTTGATAATCTTCTGAAATGGACCATATATTTTCTTTCGGGATTAGACTTGGTTGATAAAAGTAATTTTCTCACAAAATGCCTCAGCCCGTGAAGCTCCCATAAATGACTCACAGTATTTTAAGAAATTAAATTTGCACTTAACACGCGGTGATGTTAAAAGGTTACTTCAAAAACGGTTTTTGTCAAATCTTAGCATTCAATAATAGACTAGAACCCTTGAGTTTAAAAGCCTTTAATTTAAAATCGATCTTTTAATGACACCAAATTTGATGTCTTTTCTTTTCTTTTCTTTCTCTTTTCTTTCTCTTTTCTTTCTCTTTTCTTTCTCTTTTCTTTCTCTTGCTTAGTCACGTTCAACATGGAAATTCTTGGTATTTATTTAATATGCACAAACATTTGAAAATTAGAATTTCCCTAGCATTTGAATAAACAATCTATTAGAAGTTTTTGTGAAATTGATTCTGAGATTCCGATTCACCAATTCTTACAAAAAATAAACTTTATGGGTAATAGACTATCTTTAAACTATGTGAAAAATCAATCTATTATTCCTTAGTTGTTTGATTCAATGTACTTTGTTACTAAAAGGAAAATTTTGACAGCTCTCGTGTTTGCCTCGGTATGAACGTTTCACTATTAGGATCACTGCCGAATCTCTTTTTAAAGTAACAATCCTGTTTATCAATAACAGCTAATTTAAGACATTGACACAGGATTGATGCAAAAGTGACAATCAATACAATAGCAGATACCTGTCAGGGACTACCATTTTACCAAAGACAATGCGATCGTCTTTATGACTTTTTTTCACTTGTTTTTCCTAGTCATGAGCTTTTGCTTTTGGTGGTAGTGACTATCCCTGTTTTTTTACCCGTGTTTTCTTTGATCTAGCTTTTTTTTCATGTACAATTATGAGACATATCTTAAAACCGTTAACAATTGTATTTTGACAAGTATTTATATATGAGTACATTATTTCCGATTGTTATCTTATTACACTCAAAAAATCACGAGCAACTACAGTTTAGAATCCCATTTTGCAGAATAAATAGGACACATCTACTGCATACACAGACCTACACAGACCTACACAAACTCAAAGTCAAAAAAAACAAAAAACACAAAGCAGATTTCCTTGATACACACAAAGCAGAATCAAAGATACAGTAGGTACGTGCCTTAAATGTATATCTTATATCGATGGCGTTTTTTTGCAAAAAAAAGCTTTAAATAAGAAGCGAAATGTGCCATTCTTTTGGATATTTTGGCAACCATTAATGACCACAATAATATCAAACCCAGCCTGCAACTGATTGTTGTTCGCCCTTCTCCTTTTCTAAACGACACTTGAATTTTAATTCACTGTTCCTCCTTTTTTTTTTATGACATTTACGAATTTGGATTATTTATACCATTTTTTTAATATAGCTGTTAAAAACTTTATTTTGACAAACCATATAAATTCACAATTGCCATCATCATTTTTGCTTTCCTACACAGAAACTCAGCCTAGTCTAAATAAAAACAAACAATCGAGCTGACTAGAAAAAAAAAATATAATTAAAAGAACAGCAAACCCATCGTTGAAAAACTTTACGAAACCCTTTTTAACAAACCAACACTCAAGAACCTATATCATACATTTAAAATGGTTTTACTTGTTTTAACTGAACGTATTCGACGAGCCGTCTTTCTTGCTATCGAGTCACCAGAATTTGATGATTGTGCGAAAGACAGGCTCAGGTCCTATCTTCAAGGAAAAGTTTATTTACCACTTGACTTGGTGAAGCAAGTCTCAAAATTTTTGGTAAATCGTGATGGGAAACTTGGTAAAGAAATTGGTAAGAAAAAATTTCTTTAGATATTTTCAATCGCGCGTTATCTTTTCGTTCCCAACTTCCTTTCGCCTAAAGAGGCGATAAGCCAATCCTTAAAATTTTGCTTTTGCCCTCCTGCATATTGTTTGTTTTGAACAACATTGCGGACCCTAAAACGGGAGGATTCTTTGATGATCCGTCAAACTTTGATCATCCGATTACCCTCTTATTGGTGTTTTTTAATAATAATAATAATAATTTTTGTTTTCTTATTCAGGCCTTTCCAATTATTGGCTACATGAATTACTTACCGGCAGTGGTGTTTATGTCGAACCAAAAAAAGAGAAAGTTAAGGTATTTTATCGACATACTTATTCCATATCATATTTAATATCGCAAGGTTCACCAAACCTTTCATTATTAACAATTTCAATATCTCTCCAATTAGAATCCTAAATTGATGGCTCGTCTCGAAGAAATTTTAGCTGGTCAGGCTAACAAGGAATATGCTCGTATGATTGCTCGCGTTGCATCCTCATATGATGTTGAAACCTTTAAATTGCTCGATACCGAGGAATTTGGCACAATTCGAGGACAGCTCACTGCTATTATCAACATCACTTTCACTGTTGTCGCCGTCTTTGCTGCCGTCTATCATGTCTCTCAGAGTATTACAGGCGATATCGGAATGGTTAGCATGATTGAATTTTGATGATTCAGATGATAATTAAATTTAATGAATATATAACTAATCTAAATATTTTGATACATAATTATTACAGCGTGTTCTACTTGCCAGCGTTGGAAGCTTGGTAATTGGTGTCGCTGAAACATTTTTATATATGAGATACCTGACAGGTTATGAAAATGAAAAGAAAAAGAAGGAAGCAACCAAACAACGAAAACCACTTCATCGGCGAGCCACCTTTATTTCTACTACGACATATTCAAAACCTAAGGATTTCCCAAATTTCAATAGTGCCAATGAAAAATACACATCTTACAAAAGTCATCACCATCCAAAAAGAACACATTCAATATAAATATCAGCTACCTCAAAAAAAATAAACAATTCATAATGGCCTAACCACCCTATAAAAAGCTATTCAAGCATATCGCGAAAGGGCACTTTTTTTTGGTTATAACAATGGCTGATTTTCTATTGTAAATATTAGTTGGTTCTGAATATTTTGGGTTTGCTTCATCTGCCATGTAGTATATAGTAAAAAAAAAACATTTGACATTCAAAAATTGATCCTATTAGTTTCCCTTTTTGTTCTTTCTAAATTTGTATAGCTGTCATTTCATATTCCTCAATATCATCTCAATCAAAGTTTTTCCTTTTACAATCAATACTCTTCTTAATAGGCTTTAGAATCTTCTTTAAACAAAAGAGAAAAAAATAAAAAACGTCATCTTATGGTTTATGAATAAATATTATATAATTATGTTTAGTTGAATTTGGGAAATTTTGTGTCATGAGCTCCCTTGTTAAATGTTCCTCAAAACTTTGCGTCACTTTTACAACGCCATGGACGAAAAATTTTGAAAAATAAAATCACATCTGATATTTGTCGTACAATTTGAGTTTTTATGATCATTTTGTGGTTTATTCAACAAAATAATTTAACTTCCAAAAATATTAATCCCTAAAAGAATTTTTTCTATTTTGAAAAACTTGATCCGAGTGATAATACTATACTTTTAAGCTCATAATATAAAATTTATATTTTTAAAAATCAGTTTTAAAGCCCAAATAGTGATTTTAAATAATAGTAATATATATTTCTTGTAGATAAAAAACTGAAGTGCGATTTTTTTTTGTTTGAAATATAAATAAATGATGAATATCTTGGGGGTAAAAAAAAAAACAAACTTCAAAAATTCTATGCTTTTTGCGTAATTTTTTTTTTTTACATGTAAAAAACTTATTCTTAATCCTACAAAAGGGATGAAAATAATCTTTTGGTAGAATTATGAAAAAAAAGGTTTCATTACATTTAAAAAAACTCGAATATTTTTGCTTTCCTTTGACAAATCACCAATCAGTTTAGATTACACAATCTTTTTTCTTTCACAATGTAAAGGTTTGTATGGTCTTTGTAGAAAATCATGCAGCAGTCACAAGTATTTGAAAACTTAAATTTAGAATAATGCATAAACAGCAAGAATCCCAACAATGAAATTTCTCAACTTTTGTTAGATTGCATGAAAAACATGGAATATTCGCTGCACGACTGCTTCTTAAATGAAAATGATAGGAGACGAAACAAAATATGCCAACTCCGAATCTTTTAGCGCATAGACAGATGATTTTTTTCCCAAAAAACGTGGGCATAGAGGAGATCTTGATCCTGTGTTTGTTTTTTTTGTTGCATTGTTTTTTTGTCAATTGCTTTTAGGGTGTGAGTAATGCCTCTTGATGATATCACAACTTTTGAAACTGCCTGAGAAATCATTGATTCGCATGAGAACTCTTGAGTATTTAATAGTATTGTGAAGACACATGCTTGAATTGAAATTCGGATTCAAGTTCGAGTATATAACTTGCCTGCATCAAAAATCACGTCTGCAGCTCAGGTTATTCAAAAATGGTATATGAACTGCTTCATATTTTTGCCCTTTAATTATCCTAGAGTACATTCAAATCTGAATATTCTACTAAATGAAAAACATTGAAACTTACTAACCTATATTACAAGAAAAGCTTGCGCGCACCATCGATTTTTAACCAATCAAATCATTGATTCTGAATTTTTGTGATACGATAATTTTCTGATAAAGCATTTTGGATTTCGTGCATCGATAAAATCTTTTAAGTTTCCAAACTCTCATGTCAGAGCAGAAAAACGATGGGAAAATCTGGAGCCTATGATAAGATCGCTCGGATCGTAGCGTATCGTTTCAAAAAAAGGATGTGTATTCATAAATACCATTTCTTCTACACAAAATTTAGCTGTTATCGTTTTCGACTGTCCATAAAGGTTTATTCTGTACAATACCTTATGATATTCATGTTTGATCCTTTTTCATACTATTATAACCTGTCGAAAAAATTGATTTTGAGAAAGTGTGTTCCGATTGGAAAGCACTTTCACAAGTAACAAAATTTATTTTAAAGCAGAATGTATTTTGATATTCCATGCTTTTTTATTATAAATTTAATATAAATTTAATATTGAATTCTGTTTTCCCAAGGCTGCAAAATCAATGTCAATATTTGCAAGAATTCATGCCTCTCGTTCAATAGCTTGGTTATCTTCCAATTGACCATGACGACTAACAAAACTGATAATCCGTGACTTGAGGGTATCATTTAACCACTGCATTCGGCGCATTGATTGGCTTTCAAATAAGTGATTAATCCTTCTTTCTTCTCGCTGAGGTGTTCTATAAAGCTCTTCTTGAACTGGATCAATGTTTTCTCCGGCTGAACCAGCGTTTTCTTCCTCGAGATGCAAAGGATGTTGCGAAAGAACGCTAGCATTTGCACCCGTAAGACTTCTCTTAACCAAGTTTTCGTGCAACGGTGAAAGCCCAGGTAAAAATTTGATCTTGAATTCAAGATGTCCCCTTACTCGCGGTGAATTGCTAAATTGGGGGCTTTGCTGCACCTCATCATCATTTTGGGGATCCTTATTTGGAATCTTCTCATATATCGGAAGATTATAAATAGTTTGTTCGTCAAGATCTATTATACCTCGAAGCCAGATTTTGGCTATCCCGGCTGTGCGAGAAACTCCAAGAAAATTTCTACGCCTGACTTTGAATATCAAACAAGTTTTATAACGTTCAAGTATGGGGAATAAAATTACATTAGGCCATGATGGTGGGCGTTCTGTTGAGCTCTCTGTATGATGGGGATGACTCGGAGTTGTGTTGAGTTCCAGATTAACAAAATAATTGCGGCCTAATGAATGAATATATTATGCACAAGATTTCATCGATTTGAAATATTTGAACGATTTCATCATGCGTGTTAAATAAAATCCATACCTTTGAAATATTTTTCCAAATCTCGAGCTATCAGATTTTTTACTTCTAGAGTCCCAACATCATATCCTTTTTCTTGTGGTTTCAATTTCAAGGTGACAGTTTTAAACAAAAAACTTATCCGCACCTTGCCACAACCAATCCCATCACGAAGAGGAAACCATTTGGTTACATCTTTCTATATTTGACGGAATTTATTAGAAGGAATACAGTATTAAAGGAAAATTAAACGAGCGTAACTACCTCGGGTTTTTCTTCAAATATATTTTTTAACGAGACATTCACCATTCCAATAACGGGATCATCCTCAAGATCTTTTTGATTTTTGATGACTATGCGCAATGTTGCAGTCGACCAGTCACGTACGAATTGTTCAGTAGATGCGTTCCAATAGGGTGCCACACTATCGATAAAAGGGTAAAAAAATTTTGATACAGGTGAAAAAACTGTATTGTGGCGGTAGTTATTGATAAAATTATTAACTCACTTATTGAGCTTTGTTCTCGTGCGGTAAACTAGAAAAGAAAGTAATCAAAAAAATTACTAATATTCTAATCGTTAACTTGGTCATTATTGAGTGTAGCACAAACCTTGTATATCATTCAAAAATACTGAAGCATATGGATTAGGGAAGTTCGAGCCACTAAAGTGGTCTAATAAAGGAATACTAGATTTATGATGGGTAAAGGCTGGCGCAGTTACTTGAATATTCATTGCCTGGTGTATTTGAAGGGCGAGGATTCCTGCTGTAATTTGAGTAAAAAGATTAATTTCATTATTTAAAACAGAAAATTAAAAGTTGAAATAACATACACGTTTGATTTTCTTGTATTGTACTTTCATCATAAATTTTAGGGGAATAAAGAACGCGACAATTTAGGGAGCCGCGGCGGGTATGCTGTTGCTGGTTAAGCCATATATCTGTCCAGCTGTGGAAAATATTGAATAAAAATCAAAAACATCCAACTACAAAGATTATGAAACAAAAATTTTGATTCGCACCCATCATGAATTATGCATTCCTCTTTTCCGTCTCTTATTTTTTCTTTGATGTCGAACCAGACTGAACCAATATGATCATCGTTACTGAAACGGTCCCAATCCCATACACTCAATCGAATTTTAATATTGTCAGAGACTATATCCAATTCTGGTATTTTATGGAAATGCGTTTCTTGCCAAACTGGATGCGCCTCATTTTCAATTACTCGGGTTTTGGTTTCGGTTGGATATGGTGGAGGATCAAGAGCTGTTACCACGTATGGATCATTGTCTCCTAAAAACGGAATGTAAAACAGATGTAAAAACCACAAATTATTGTTAAAATACATTGCAAAATTGATTTACCTCTGATATCTGCTTGGGCCAAATCTTTAGCTTCATAAATATCTATCCTCACCACACCGATAGACTGCGTATCTGGGAATAAATTTGCAGAAATTTGCGATAACTGTTTGACAAAACTGAACAGATTTGATAATAGTTTGGAATTACCATGTTTAACATCGTCCCCAGAAAGCAATTGAGCAAGGTCGAGATCAAGGAATTTAGGATAGGTAAATTCTTGCAGCACAAGATTTACGCTGGCCTTTAAAAAGTCTTTTACTATGGGTAACTTTTAAATTGAAAATGGTAAAGCAATATTTTTTAAAAAATTTGAGAAAAATGCAATTTGAAGGGTCTGTAATAAATTGAACTTACTTGAGCAATATTAATAGGGACTAGGCTGACAATACTGGTTTCATACACAGGGGTGTTGAGGATACTGAATCTGCCCTTTGAAACGAATGGAGGGGTACCAAGAAGTTGAATTTCGAAACGAATCATGGCCGAAAAACCGAGAATCTCCACTTTCACTGGTATTATGGCTTTAAATCCGGTTTTAATCGAGACTACTACATGTGGAGGGGCGTGCTGGGCTTCAGGCGAAGGTGCTAAGGCGCCAAACGAAAAGTGAGCTTCACCAATCTTTCAAAAAATGTAAAGCTTAGCTATTTTTTAAATGATTACTGCTTAATTTATTCAGTTAGGTAGTTCCCAACTTACAAATAATTCATCGCCCCCATCTATTTCTCGCTGGCCAATAATCTTGATCCTATAAAAAACATATTTTATTAAACCAAGAACATTTTGAGGACATTAAACCTTCTACATACTTTTCAACACGAGGAGCTATAATTCCCAATTCTAAGGTTTCAACGTTTGCGGCTTGCTAGAAGTAAAATGGAATCAAAAATTATTTATCCGCCATAAAAATGAGGAATTCTTTATAAAAGTTGAGCTCACAATAAAATAGGGTGCGATACGATTCATAGTGTCTTCCAACATGTCGGTCACAGATACAAGAAGGTCAGGATTAAAGCCCTTCCAAATTTGCTGAATAACAGAGTTCAGCCTGGAAAAGAATAAAGCAATTAAATTAAACGAAAAACCGTCAAATTTGGTTTCCTTTAAAATTTACCATTCGACAGTTTCCCCATCTTGCTGTTGAAGCTTTAAAAAGCCAGGTCGGTTTAAAAAAAAAGAATTTTAGAGGTTTTGAAGAATAAAAAATTTGAGCAGAGAAAAAATTTACTCTTTCAATCCCCAATTCCCGTTGTACAAGCCATTTGACATGTTGGTTTATTTGTCGCTTTCGATAGTTATACCAAGAGTTAAATTGAGAGATAAAAATCCAAAGCAAGACAGTCGAAAACCCAAAGCGTCCAACTATATAGCACATCACACATATGACAGTATGTGCCACAAACACTTGAATACGAAATTGGGTTTCCCATTTTTCCAAATCATCAATCTTTGTAACTTTGTCTTCATTATGAATATTCCTTTCACTATAAGGTCTTTTTAATTTTAACTGAGATTTGTCTTGAGAGGAAGCTTGCAAAGACAAAAGCGATGAATCAAATTTTTGTTGCTTTGAACCACAGCTTGACGGGTTTCTCTGTTCCTGATATGACATTAATTGCTGAGTTAAAGTTGAATCATGTTGAGGCCTAAAAGTTTGTTCCGGCCGCCGGCTTGATGAAGGATCAGACGAACGTCGAGTTTGGGCAATTGACGAATCACCACGATTATTTGTGGGGCGTTCTAATAAGTTTGAAAGAGCTTTGGATGCGGAGGGTAAATTACTCGATATGGTACGAGTAGGTAGGATTGGATAAAGATTGGTTGAACTTGTTGCTGTAAAATTCGAACAAGGAGTTTTAATTTTGAAAATAATAAACAGAAACCAATCCTTTCCTGATACAGACCAGATGGTCTTTCTAATTTTCTGGTACCAGATTTTTGCATGGGGCCATTGGGCAGATCCTCTTTCTGAGCCATTTTTTACCAATGATAAGTAAAAAGGCCAAAGATTTTGGTGGGAAAGCAAGAGTTTAAGTGAAAAATTTTCGGAGACATCCATCAATAGCCAAGAAGATAAATAGTCAATTGTATATTAGTCGTCGTAATTACGTCAAAATCATTACAAGGAATGACGCAAAATTATTTTAGTCAATAAAATCAGTGATGCTTTACTAGGGCAGAAAGTAATCCAAGCTTAATTGTGAGGGACTATTGAATTACTTAGTTTACATAAATTATAAGCCCAGGAATCAGGCACTATCGGATCTCATTAACCCCTTCCCAGGTGTAAATATTTGTAAATTCAATTATATAAAACAGAAGCTTCCAAATTTGTAAATATTGGAAGTATAGCAAGTTTTGGTTTTGTCACGAATCTTTTTTTCGTGGTAAAATTACACAAATTGCTCACGTAGCACGAACCTATATCATTTTGAACAGTCTTCAAATTCGGACACATTTTCGTCAAATTTGATCATATGCTATTTGAGATAGTAAAAAGGATAACATGTTTGATGAACCTATATAAAACTTGGTTTCGACTCTAGAAACACAATTTATCTTCGGCGAAAAAATAAAACGGAACTCAATTGCATAATTATTCATCAGGTGTAACTTTAGTTCGATATTTTGCTAAGAGGCAACTCTCTAAAGTTTGAAGAAGATCAGCTTTCTTTTGTCCAGAGATGTCAATCCCAGCAGCATTAAGATAAGCTTTTAGCTCACGAACAGTCGCCTAGCAATAATAAGTTTGTGAACGCAGAGATGACAGTCAATTCTAGTTGCAAAGAAAAAAATTTTTTACTCACCTTTGAAGCCTGAAGAAGGAATGGAAAGAAAGTGAGAAAACGAATTAATCAAATATACCATCAATATAAATGTCTTATACAGACCTTTCCTTCATTCCAGAGGGCTTCAACATCTGCTTCGCCTTTTGCAGTATCTTTGGATTTCGAAGCGCCGGTCTTTGGCTTGGATGGTTCAGGACTCAGTTCGTCACGCTTCACCTTTATTTCAGAAACTTTGAGAAGTACTTCATGATTAAATTCCTTTAGTTGTTCCCCACAATGCTTTGAAAGTTAAGATGAAAAGAAAGTTAAAATCCATAAAATGAAGATTCATCGAAAATTTTCTGAATAGTACCTTTCGAATAGCGATGTTTTTGGGCATGGTACAATCATTCCCTATTTCAGGGAGTTGTTCTTCAAGGGCGATTGCTTGTAAAACTTCATAGAACCGATTCAAGGCTGTATAAAAAAGTTTAACAGGGCTTTAAATTCCCAAGAAATAAAGTCATATCAAAGTCCTAAGTTTACCTGGGTTTTTCATTTTTTCAGGAATGAAACCTCCCTTAATATTCAAGCCTCCAACAACTGGAACCAATTTTTCATATAACTCCTTGGGAGCTTTTTAGACTTAATTATTGTCAAAAATTCAGGCACTCATAAAATGTTCAACTTGAAAAATGCTGAAAGTTTCAATACCAGCTGTAAGACTTTCTAGTCCTTCCGGTAGTGATCTGATGTCGTTAGCGTATGGTAAATAATGTAATTGCAGCCCGGGGGGATGAATTTGTACATCATTTTCATCGAGCTCCTCTTCCTTGATTTATAATATTTTATTGAGAATCGTATTATCACGAAAAAATTCATTTACAAACCTGCGGGATGAGCACCCCAAATCGAGGAACGGATCCTTTCCGGTATCTGAAGAAACATATAGCAATTTTTTCCATCTCGAGCATTTTTTTGTGTAATGCAGCAAATGTACGTGTACTTCCTTCAAATTGCTATAAAGAAGAAAAATTCCAAATAAAAGTTGTAAATTTAGAAGGAGTTCGCACACTATAGCCTACCTCCTCGTCCGGATACAAAAAGTAAGGATGCGTGATATGATGATGAAATTTGAATCTGTTCGCAGGTTTAAATCCAAGCAGCGTTATTCCTACGTATGAAATTATGAATCACATTTGTGCTGAAAACTCACTATAAAACTTCATCATATTTAATGTATTCACTTACCTAATTCACCGAATTGCCGCAAATCGGCGATCTCTTCCGCTGTGAAGACAACCTTCATTTACAATAAATTGTTTCAAAACATGTCCAATTCAAAAATAAAATGTTTCAATATGAGATAGCTCCATACCTTTGTACCGCCATAAGGAAAATAATATTTAATGTCACAGTTTTCTAAAGGCGTTTCAGTATCCTATAGGTGCAATATAAAAACCTTAGAATAGGTCCCAAGCGCAAAATCAGAAAGAATTGATTGACTTACCGCACAAATATGAGTAGTTTTTGGTTTGGCCAATTTAATTACTTCAGCCTTCATGTGAGCCCAATGATGATAAGGCCTTTTCTTTTCGATACATAGCGCATATCTGAGTTTTAAATTTAAATGAGTAGGCTAAAAAGCGAATTCAAACAAATTTATTATACTGACCCTTTCACTGAAATCAACAGGTCTTCGTCAGGAGCTAATCTCAAGACCGTGGAGAAAATAGAGCGTCGCGGGAATTCTTTAGCCATTATTCGTTTAACTAAAGAATCAAAACTTGGAGAGGTGCAAATGTATTTTTTCTCCGAGAACTCATCATCGACCATGATCTCCTTTTATTAACACCCAGAATCAGCCAAATGATGCACATATATAATATTTTCGAAAGGATGACTTACACTATAAAATTTGTAAAAATTAAATTTTTTATCCACGCGATTGACACTAAATAAATTGATCTGAATACCAAGTTCAGCCAAATCCTGTAAATAAAGATATTCAATAATATGTAAAATGAATTTGAAAAATTGATTGAGATTTCTTCTAAGCAAAAAATATTGTAGCTTGAATTCATACCTTGGCCCTTGTAATTGTGGCAGTGCGCAAGAAAAGGTTGTTTGGATGAGGGTTATCTTCATCAGTGATAAGAAATATCCGCTTTGTTTTAAATGAAGCGGATCTAAGTGGAAAACGGAATTTGAATGAAAAGCGCGGGTGGTAATTCAATCACTAGCTAAGCATACTCACAATTCTACGAGGGATTCTCTGCAAGAATTAAGGACATCACTGAGATGAAATTCAGCAATATCAGATGATCCATAAACTTGTTCAAAATCAATTTCCCCTGTAGAAGATAAATAAAGATTAAGTTTAAAGTGATCTCTGTATTTCATGCGAAATTCCGAATCCTATCATTAGTTACCTGCTGCAATCTCATTCAACTCCCGTATCTTATCTACATCAGGATAGTCAATATCCTGAAGCATGTAAATATTTTTTGCGTCTATTTTATTTTTGGATACCCTCTACGAATTTAATGGATGATTCCCAAAGGATTACTAACTTTGAAGATACTTGAATGAAAATTCCAAATATTTCTTACCGTGTTGAAAAGCAAAACGCCTACATAGTCTTGAGTATGATCTATTATTTTATTTAAGTAGACCGTAGATGCACAGCGAATAGCTGAATGAAATGGTGTATCACCCGTTTCACCTTCTTCCAACATGGATGGAGAACAATCAATTGCAAAAAAGACCGCATCCCGATTTGTAGTATTGATTTTCTGTGATTGGATGGTATTCCATGAATGTATAATTTGAACACTAAAATCAAAGTAATGAGCCATAAATCAAAAGAGGGTAAACCTCAATATTTTGTGCCTCCATATAATCATCCTCGTCAAGTTCGTTGTTTTCCATTGTCCAATATTTGTTTTGTATGAATTGTTTTGAATAAGACCTTTTTGTAAAATGGAGAAGAGGAGAATTTGATGTGATTGATGACGATCAGCTGTTTACCGTATTTATCAGAAACTTCAGTCATTATGTTTTTGATGTGAGAAATTTGGCTAAAATAATTAGCATCTTTTAAAAGTTAAAATATTAGGTCTAATCATTGCACGTCCTAATATACTTAAACTTCCTAATAGGCATAAAATTCGATATTTTTAAGGGCTAAAGTATATATTCAGTATTTTTGCATGATATACTTGTGATCGTGATGTTGAATTGGGTTCAAAAGTATCTATTTATTTAAAGAAAATTTTAAAAATCAATCATTCTATCTAGCAACTTGATTGACAACTAATTAACTGTTTTTCTGGTTCCGAATTCCAAGTTTGCTTTTGATAAATGTTATATTTAAACAAGTCGTATCTCCATTCCGTTTTCCAATGTAATTTCTTGAATCATGAATGTTTTCAACTCCATGACGAAAAAGCAGAAGAAAGCGGCTAAAAGTCAACAAAATCAACAGCCTCAAGATGGTAAAAGGGATATTTCGTCATCTAAAAATATTGCTTCACCACTTAGTCCAAAATCCAAACGAACAAATGAAAACTTCCCGTCAAGTGAATCACAGGCTGCATTGAGTCCTTACTTGCTGTCAACAGCGATAAAAAAAGACAAGGAATCATATAAACCTGATCGAGATCTCGCGATCAAAGATTCCGGTGACCTTGGTGATTTCATATCGCAAAAACCTCCGGCGACTTCAAATGGTTTAAAAACTACAATCGTGAATGACCGACCTCCATTAACACTAGCCGAAATAAACTCTAGGTCTAATGGTTTATCTTCAGCTCCAAATTCTTCTGTTACAATTGACATACATTTACCTGCTGAAGAGGACAAAAAACCAGTTCCCAAATCCCCGAGAGCGCTAAGCAATCATGATATTGACCATCTTAATTTGGAAATTAAAAAGGAATTGCCTAGTGAAGGAAATGTCTCACCTCCAAGTTTTGATTTTGTATCGACTAAAGAAAAAAATCACGAAATTCCATTACCGAAGTCACAAGAAGACTTGTTACCTAGTGCAGGAAGCAAGCTTGAAGAGCATCAGGAAGATTCTCAGGGCCAATTCGAGCAAAAAAAGTCTGACTCTAAAACAGAAGAGGTGGATAATAATGGATCCACTGTAGAAAAACTCTGGGCTAACACAGGGGATGGAGTGGGTGACGTTGAACCCTCAAATGACCAGTCTTGGGGTGAAAGCTTGGAAAATTCAAAAGTTTCTGAAAATCAGATAGGGAGAATAAATGAGAGTGCGCAGAGCAACGAAGCCTCTGAATACGAATCTGGAGAAGACGGATCTACGAAGGAACAAAGGGTTGTCGATTTGCCTGAAAATTTTGAATCGCCAGCTTCCTTTATTCATGATCCTGAGAATTTTGAATTAGGTAAGGATAAGTCTAAAAAATTCAAAAGTTTGAAATATGGTCGAAATTTGTTAATTTTTACGTTGAGGATGAACATAAGCAAAGATGTACAAAGGCCAAAAATTCCACAATCTCTTCTATAATTTTTTTGGGATATAGATCGTGAAAAAGCTCTCCCAAATTTCACTCAAACCATAGTCACATCTGAGCCTACGTCTGTCACGGATGACGATATCCCTTTTTTTGCAGACCCGTACCCTTTCACAGAAGAAAATGAAGTCGATGATGATCCCGGATCTTTGAGTAAAAAAGGTGAAAATTCTAAAATTACCTTACGTTTAATAGAGCCGTTCTATTTCTTAGGTAAAGAAGGAAGCATTTTTCAATTAAACAAGATGTTTCTTACCTTGATGGAATGGTTTCTTGTCATTCTTTTTCGATATCACAGTAAGGTCAAAGAACCAAAGAGAATTTTGGCCCCGCATAAAACTTCCCCAAGATGAGGCAAATGGGCTACCCCCAAGTAATTGGGGTGGTGATGATGATGAAACATGTAAGCTTCTTTTGACTTTTGAAAAATTTTATGCTTATTAATCTCTGATTAAACACCAGGGGCAAATTATCCTGAAGGGAAGAAAAGAAAAAAGGAGAACATAAACGATTCACGATTAGTTAAACTGGAACCTCGTGCAGTTATCCTTTCTCAAATAGCTTATTATACGGATGAGATTGTACGCGCGGCAAGTGAAACCATTGAGAAATATATTGACGACGTTATTGGGTTGCCAGTCAGTAGGTGGCTCTTGTACTGGTTTACTTTGGCTAGTTGGTATTCAGTTGAGTAGGGTCGGGAAATAAAATTTCGCGAGCTAGCATAATATAATACCAATGTCTATAAGAGTCAATTTTTATGAATCTTTATAGTTAATCTCCTAAGACGATAAATTATATTATTGAGTTTGTGATATTTAAAATGGATTTTTCTTTAGAAAAATTATCCATCATGATTAGACATAAGCCCTTCAAAACATGTTAGATGTCAAATATTGAAACTGGATTGAGGTAAAAGCAGCTAATTTATGCTTTGAAATCTCTAGGATTATAAACGTAGCAATAAAAATTTCAATTTCTTGAAAAAATATAATTTAGTACTCGGTTTGAGAAACTAAATTTATGTAGCTTTTTTAGTTTTTAAAGATGAAAATTCTAAAGAGAAATTATTAAGTTAAACGATAATTAGTTCACCAGGATGATAGAACACGAATTTGAAAACTTAAAGATCGATAGGGGAAAATAGAACATATACAACTTATCTAAATCAAATTGGTTTGTTATTCTCAATTGCGACCAGCATAGGAAAAATCGAATATTTTTGAATTTTAAACTAAAAATGAAATGAAATTTTTTTCAAATAAGACAAATCACTGTATTTTTTGATAAAATTAGATTAATTCAAAAAAAAAGTTTGCTTAAAAATTCAAGGAAAATCAAGTGTCAATTTTCTTATTTTGACTTTATTGAATGGCTTACTTGATAAAATTAGTTATTCATAAAATTTTTTTAAAAAAAAGAAACTTGACAAATTATATAAGTAATTACATTAATTAGATTTTAATTTTTTCTTTTAATGTGCATTTTATAACTTTCAAAAAATTGTGGTTTAAAAAAAAGTGCAAACATTTATGTCTTTAAATTAAAGCCAAATTTTGCATTTTTTTCTTTTTCTTAATTTATAGTTGTTAAAATTAAGAATTTTTTATTATTTATTAATTTGTTATTTTGTTTTGTAATATAAATGAGGTGTTTTCTGTAAATTTGTTAAAATTTATTTCTAATGCATATTTTAAAAAAAATTAAACAAAAATTTAAAATTGGTTTTTTTTACAAACATTTACTTAAAACTTATATTATTGATTTTAATTTATCTTTTCAATTATATCTATTTGAAAACAACAAGAAAACAAAATAATTGCATAAATTAACTACTTTATTCAATTATTTTTAATCAAATTCCAATTTTAAATAAAATTTAAAATTTCCAAAAAAAAACAGTTATTAAACAGTTTTTATTTTAAAAAAAAAATTATTATTATCAAAAATTATTACAAATTCAACTAATAATAACAACATATTATTAGCTTTTTAAAACATTTAAACTGTTTTTAATTAATATGATAAGACACATTTTTTAATATATTTATAAAAAATTTAAAATTTTCCAGCAACATATTTAACAAAAAAATATCTATTTTTAACTTATTAGTAAAAAATTAAGAGTGTATTCCAAATGCTTTTCTTTTTATTATTTTTTAAACAAATAAATTAAATATTTTCATGATTTTTTGTATACAAAATTGTTAATTATAATATAACAAATTACAAATTTTTTTTATTAGTTATATAAGTAAAATTTTTTAAAGCTGTAAAAAAGCATTTATCAATATCTAAACACATTTAAATATTTTAAAATAAAGAATTAATTACTTTTTTAATATTATGTTAAATAAAATAACTATTAAAGATATTTTAATTAGCTGTTATCAAATTTTAAGAGTGCTAACTAAAGCATAAATTATAATAGTTGTATTATTTTTATTGACAATAATAAACTATTTTTCAATTTTCAATTTTTTTTGAAATGATTAATGACTGTGATTTTGAAACTGACACATATTAATTGAATCATTTACAAATTTGATTTGCTCTCTTATTAAGATTTATTTTTGTTAAATTTATATTATTTTTAGTTACTTTTTTTTGTACTATCTATTAACTATTTACTCTAATCTGTAGCAATATTAAAAATTAGGTTAAATTTAAAAAACAATAAAAATTCAATTAAAGTTAATTACATTATTAATAAAATAAAAGGTTTAAAAATTTCAAGTTTATTTTTTGAATTTTGGACTTTTTCTGTTTAAATATATAAAATAATAAATTTTAATTATTTTCAAAAACATTTGTATCATAAACTAATACAAATTCAAATTTGAAATAATAAATCTATCAAAAATCCTAATCATCGATAAATTAAATAATTGCTGGTAAAATCAAAAATTCCTTATTAATAATTTATAACTTTATTTTTGATTACTATAGTTAAAAGCTATATAATTTACTGAATGTCATCAAATATTATTTTAATTCATATATTTGATAATTGCTAGTTCCGAAAATCGATTAATAATTGTAAAATTCAAGATTAATTGTAATTATGGAAAAAGCCAATTAAATTTATTAAATGGCAAAATGTAAAATTTTATTTTTAATATTTATACACACGCAATTTTTCAAAACCACAATAGTTCGAAATAGATTTGAAGAGCTACATTTTTGATTTCCAAAATACCAAATCATGAGCATATTGAAAAAAATGTTAATTAAGTTTTCACAAGAAAATTTATAAACTAAGAAAGAAAAAATGATGATATATCGATGTAATAATAAACTTAAACAGTTTAAATCGATTTTTGGCCCATAATAAGAAATCCACTCCACCTGACCTTCTGTGGATAAGAATTTTTGCTGGAAAATAGGCTATGTGCATAGGAAGTACAGGTGGGAATTATTATTTTAAATCTTTGTGTTACTTATGTAATCATAAAAATTATAAATGCATCAGTTTTCAATAATGATCCACATTTTTTTATTTTAGTTACCATGTCCACCGTTACTTTCACATCTCTACCCAACGAAATTTTGCTAGAAATATTTAAAAAATGTTTGGTTGACCCAGAGTAAGTATTTAGTACCTGAAGAATCGAACTTGAAAATTTTTGCCACGGATTCGTTCTCTACCAAATTCAACTCTTTTATCCGCATCTTTGTTAATGAAAACATTCTGAATTTCAACAGTGGATATTTAGAATTATGGAGGCTTCAAACCGTATCGAAGAAATGGCGCAACTTGATTCGGTTGGTCGTGGCCGAAACTCTATTAGAGAAGCAAACATGGCAAATTAAAATTTTGGTAACATAAAAATCTTTTAATTTAAATAAAAAGTTGTTTTGATATAAAAACTGCAAGTTTCACCAATTTTACAAATCAAAGGATAGAATCGCTCCAAATCAAAAAAATGGTGGTCCTTTTTCACTTCAAACAATATATTCATTAACTGA
Source organism: Geosiphon pyriformis (assembly GCA_016748015.1). Classification (NCBI taxonomy): domain Eukaryota; kingdom Fungi; phylum Glomeromycota; class Glomeromycetes; order Archaeosporales; family Geosiphonaceae; genus Geosiphon; species Geosiphon pyriformis. The sequence goes on from JAAOMT010000617.1 coordinate 282,608, forward strand.
CGCCCAAGGTTACTTCACATTCATACCAAAACCCCCTAATACCGTAGTAAAATATGAAACTAGCAATCTGAATTGGTCTGTGGCTTTGAGATTCTCAAGGTCACCTACTGATATAGCTTATTTTTACTTGTCGGATTTGCAACATTGTCCATGGCGTATTCCACTAGAGATGAAATGTGCAAATAGGCATAAAGGCGCCATGTTGAATTATATTTACGAAAAAGGAATTACTCAAGACAAGTTTGAATTTCACTCGATTAAAGTGAGGCCGGATGTTCTTTTTCGGTTTCCAAGACATGGATGAAATTCGATCCAAATTTGAGCTTCTATAAGATTGTTTCAGGAAAGTAGGATCACGATCTGGTTGACGTCAACAAAAAATTGCAAAATTTGGCTCACAATTACGATCATCTTTTGGGTTTCTCATTTGAAGAACTGAAAGCCGATATTTCATAATATTACATTATATGTGAGGTAAGAGGCTCTTAAGATTTCAACTCTTCTTTTTTACTTGATTAAGTAATAATGAAAAAAAAAATTTTTTTCTCAAGATTTTGGAGTAACAAGAATACAATAGATATAGATAATTTAAACAGAGGGCTAGGATGATGTGGCTCAAATAGTGCAGGTCACAAAAACCAAATCTTATGCGATACTTTTATTACTATATGGTGAAGGTTTTGTATTGAATTATTTTTATAATCAGCATTATATGTTGAAAACAAAAATTTTATATTAAACAATAGTCATCTAATTAAGCACGGTTTTCAAATAAAATTGGGGGTTCTGTTATTTTCAAATTGTTGGTAGAACAGGTGAAAAAAGTCGGGGGTTTTCCTTTAATCGCTTTTTCAAACTTGAGTTTTCACATAGAAATAAACCATCAATTTATATTCGGTTACAAATTTATAATGAGCAACAATTTTCCTATTTTATGCGTAGTCGTCCACAGATCAAAATTTTATTTTCATCTCGATATAGAATTTAATTTATTGAGATGTAGAATTCTATCAGGATGAAAAGAAAAATATTCGATAGCTGGAATGATCTGATGAGAAAGCAAAAATATAAGTTGTTTGAGAGTCAAAAGTACCGTTAAAACACGATAAAATCTTTTTATTTTTGAGTTTTATGATGGCTAACAGAATTGCTTTTGATTTCACTCAATTCATGAACATTTAATTGACAGAGACAAAAAAATCATACTCTTTGATCTTAGTTACAATTCTCAGTATCAAAAAGATCCACCAATATACTCTACAAAATATGTGTAATTTGGGAAAATTTTCAAGAATTCATGTAGCCAAAAATATTTTACAATTTGGAAAGATTTTTTTTTTAATTAAATTCTAATTTTATTACTAATAAATAAGATAATCAAAATTAGAAAAAAATGATTTGTGTTTAAAAATTGCGATTTGTGAAGTATTCTTTTATTCGAATTTAAATAAAATAAATTCTGAATCAAAAGTCAAACTTTAATGGAAAAAAACTATAACTCCCAAATTTAAATAATTTTATACAGTAAGTTAAGTTAATGAATGTTTGGGATTTTTACCACAGGATAAAAAAAAGTATGGCGAAAATCCGGTATGTTTGATTTTTATTTTTTAAAAAAGCTTTTATAGAGAATCCTAATTTATTATATTACTTTAAGTGCTGTTTAGTAAATATAAAATAATTTTATTTCATTAATCTTCCTTTCTAGGAATGTAATTTAGCCACTAATGGTAAAGGAACAAGAGTTCATTTCGGCCCTTATTTTGAAGTGACATTTGGAAATTGTGAATATCATTATCTTATTGTTAGAAATTAGATGTAAAATTTTGCAAAAAGTTTAGAAACTGTGAAGAAGAGAAAATATCTTGAATAATTCTAAATCAAAGAAAAATTTCATATTGTATTTTGAATAAATGTGTTTACTCTTTTTAGTTTTGAAATGGAATAAGTTTGCGACGATTTTATTACAAAAATACTTTTAGTTTCTTTAACGATCCAAATTAGATATTATAATATATTCTGTATGGTTTTTGACTTTTCTCATATTGATATAAAAATTTATCTTCTTTCTCAAAGAGATATAAAAATTTTTTTATACACAATTGTAGTTTATGATACACTTTGCTAATGAATCATTGATCTAATTCACGAGATATGTCTCTAAAAAACATTTTAACATTCTTATAGAAAAAATTCTAGAAAATTCCATTGAAATGAAAGCAAACAAATTAATTTCATATAAAACATAAAGCAAATTGTTGAAAAAGTTAAATTAAAAATAGCTTAACCCTAGTACTAGTGAAGAAAAGCCAGAAAAGTTCTTTTTTGCTAAAGGATCAAGTTTTCTTAAAATTGATGATGAATATAGTTAAATTAGAGAGTTACCTTAAAAATTTTACAAACTCTGTCACATTTTCTTTTCTACATATTCCTTCAAGTTCTTTTGCTTTTTATAAAGGATATTGAGAATCTCTTTTCATTTTTTCAAAATTTGAAACAGTGTTTATGGCCCTATAAAAGTACATTTGTCTGAGCAAAGAATTGCTTTCATTTCTGGGGATAAAATGTTTAAATGGGTCAAAAAACATTTTCCATATTATTTAATGAACAATTGTTTAAGTATAAAAATTCTGACTTTAAATTCCAAAAGAGAGTTTTTTTTTTTGAATAATTGATGCGTTATTATTATTATTATATACAGTATGTACATCTAGATCAAAAATATATCTTAATATGGCTTTTTTTAATTTTAAATTTTTTGCTTATAATATTATAATAAATTTAGAGAGGAGATTTCTAGTAGTTGAGCCAATTCAGGTGTAAAAAAAAGTTTTTAAAGCTAATTTATAAAAAATTTCATTTAATGAAGAAAAAATAAGATTAATTTAATACTTATCTCTAGTAGGTGATATAAAAACTACTAATTAAAGAGATTTATCTTATTTTCAATTTAGAAATTTATTTGATCATTCGACTGTATGTCTAAAAAAATTTTTGAATCTAAAAGCATGGGGAGTGAAGAATTCTCACTATTAAAAATAATAATTATGCAATTTTGTATGTTTAAAGGGGGATGGTGGGGGGGAGGTCTACAGAAAATTTATGTTAGGCCGAGAAATTTCAAGCTGGAATGGTGTCATCATAACACGACATAGACTTTTTATTTTAAAGAATCACCAAAATGGAAAGGTTCTAGAATATAGAGTATGTATTCAATAATTAAATCGAAAGATCTCTTCCTTAAACTCATCCAGCTGTATTGCTAAAGAACTTATAGTTTGTTACTTCTCCTTTGAATATTTAAAAATTTGGAATTTGACTTTTTCTATTTTTGTTGAAAAAAAAAACAATTATATAGTTTCTTTGAAAAAAGATTATTATTCGGTTTAAAAGAATAATTAAACAACAAATTTTTGAACTTTTAGTGAGAATACTAAACCATCTCATTGGAAAGGGAATTTCCTTCAAATAATGAAAATATTTTATTTATTTTAAAAATAAGTACTTTTAATAGCTGCTACTTGATTAATATTTTGGTGAAAAAAAAATTTGAACTATGAAATTCCTTGAAACTAGGTTTGGCAAATTCCCATTCGATATCCAAAGTAAGGACCATTATGCGCAGTACTTTCCATATCCCAATGATTAGTGAGACCATTACAATTCTATGAAAAAAGTAATTTCCCTCTTATCAAATAATTTTTTTAAGATAATTTTATAAAGAAAATACATTCACTTACCGATCCTGCGTTTAATTCAGTGGAACATAGATATACTTTCTCAATATCTGGACAGTCACAATCGATTGAAATCCAAATTTCAGGCCTTGGATGAACCCATATAGAGGTGTAGTCACTTTTAGGCAACCGAGGTATATAGTCGTCCGTGTGAGTAATGCGATAGTAATTTAAGTTTTCCTCTTTTAATTTTTCAACCGTTAAAGCAAACTGAAAATCACCAATATGCGGTTGTCCAAAAGTGAAAACTTGATATTTAAAATAATTAATTTTCTGGGCCAGAAAAAATCCCGCCATTAATGCGTAGGCTAAATTTAAGAATGAAACTATTAAAATAAAGACCTTTGAATTGAAGAACTTGAAGCTAAGAATTCAATCTTACCCCCTCCAATACTATGTCCAATAAAGTTTATTTTGTCTAATTTTTTTTTATATTTACTAAAATTATAAATATTTCTAAGAATGATTGTGACTAAAGGGTCATAAATAATTGAAAATTGTTTATAAAAAACCCTATCAACTTCTATATTGGGATAATTTCGTAGTCTACTCATAGAATAGGTTTTATCCAACCATTGCTTTTTTGTAAACTCGATTCCACTGAATGAAACCCAAGCTTCTAATTTACCAGAATGATTGGGTAATATATAAGTTTGACCTATAATATTTAAAAGAGATTTAGTTTTAATTTTTTTTTTCTAGAATGAAGAATAACATCTTAAAAAAAAGAAAATCAATGATAATTCACTATATATTCCCAGACTAATTTCTTCCATTTGGTTATGACAATAAGATATACTTGTCAATTCTGCTGCTTTATGAAAATAAAAAAATAGTCCAGGATTAGTTTTTGCTGACAAGAGAACTTTTATACTAGTTGATTGAACTATAAAAAGAAATGCTAATATTAAAATAGTTTTATTAGTGAATATTGGGAAAAAGTATATTTTTTGACAAGAAAACATTTTCTTTAAAATTAATAGTAATATTTTTAAGTTTTAATAATTCTTTTAAAGCCGAAATAATTATATATGTATATATATATAAATATTCTGGGAAACGCGAAAGGTAAGCTAAAACTCATTTTTCAATGTATACAAAATCGGATAAACCTATTTTATATACTGTTAATTGTATATAAACAAAGTATCCTATAAAATTTAAACTGTTATTCGTAACCGGTTATTAATTGAAACACTATAGGTCAATTTTACAAAAAATTTTTACGGAATAATTTAATACACTCTTTTTTAAACTTTTTTTTTTCATTAATAAAACAAGTTAATACAAAGAAAATATATAAAAAATGTTTAAAAACTTGAATACAAAAATATTTTTTAAATTGTTAAAAACAGTAAAATTTCTTATTTAATGAATCATAAGTGAGAAGAAAGTTTTCAAATTTATTTTTTTATTTATTTTTATAAAGAAAATTAAATGTGTATCCCTTCAACCAAAATCACATTTAATAAAATTATTTTACTTTGTACATTTTAAAATATATTCTTTTTTATAATTTTAAATTTTAATAATTAAAAAATTGAAATCTCATTCATAATTTATTTCGTAAAAAAAACTTTTTATATATTAAACAATTCTCTTTTACTACTCATTTTGCCTAAATCAAAATGAAATGGTTTTTTTTTGGTAAGATTAATAATAAACATATTATTTCCCGAATTTATAGGCGAATAAAAATGGTCTAATTGAATTCGTAATATTCCCAAGGTATTTTACCACCACCAAAAAGCTATGATGAATTTCATTGATATGGCAAAATCATCTGATTGATAATATTTATATCTGATAAAATAAAATGAATATAAACATAAAAAACAAAGATAATTCCGAATATTATTCTTTGGGATATTTATCAGAAATCCTTCCACAATAAAATTTTTTTTATGGATCTAAAACAAGAAAATTCAATATCTCAAAAAGGAACAAGTTTATTACCTGATTCTTTATATTATCGATATCTTATTTTTCTCTTGCTAATCCTTAAAAGAATTCAAAAAAAAGAGAAATTCCTGAAAAATAAGACGTATCTCAAACTCAACAATTGGGTAAAGCTCTTTTAAAAATCAATCAAATCATTGAGCGTTTACAATTATATCTTAAAATACAACTAACTTCACTATGAAATGAACTTTTTTTTACGATTCAATTGATGACTAAAGAGATGGGGAGATCTTTTATGGCAATATTTCTAGTGGTCTTTGAAAGGTACCAGTAAAATTTAATTTTTTTCTAATTAATCTTATACGAAAACACACAGAATCTTAAAGATTACAAAGACCCTTTTTGTAGAAATTTTACCAAAAAAAAAATGTCCTTATATGAATTCAGTACAAGTGGTATTCAAAGTGGAGGCATCTAAAACTGCTCGTATTAATAAGTCTTTGTTGCAGGATATAGAATACATTTTTCTCATTAATAGCATTATTTTCATTGGTTGGCAGAGGTATAACGAAAAAAACTTTTAAATTTAACATTGGGAGTATCCGATGTACAGCATGTTTGAACTATATAATACTGAACAAAATAAATCTTTAGGATTGATCTCAAGAAAATAGAATACTTACAGAAATAGTTAAGTCCCGGATTTTCCTTTATTTTCAATGAATTGGAAATATTTTGGTTTGAAATTTGTATTGAGTTATTGGGATTTTTATACTTAATTCATATTATTCCATTAATATTATGATATTTGATTGTTTTTATTGCTATCTTGACCTTTTATGTAAACCTAATGTTTGTAGTTTTGAAAATTATAAATTCTTTCTCTCAATTCTAAAATAAAATTGAGCTTTAGAATCTTCTTAAGAAATCTCTCTTTTATTTATAATGCTAAATTTTTTAAAAAAAAATTATTTCAAAACTAAGAATTATTATGTTTTAGGCAAAATATTGTTGATAATATTTTTTTTTATTTTAACTATATATATCTTATTTTTAGAAATAAATACACATTATCGCCTATAAATATTTTTAGGATTGCGTTATCCTAAAGTTTTAAAATATTTCAACTCATTCTAAAAAATTCTATCAACATAAAATGCAAATATTTTATAATTTAATAATTGAAATTTTTTTATTAGTTATTCGAGCCTAAATTTATTCTTTCTTAATGCAAGAAGTTTGAGTTAAATGTTAGATTGCATAGGTTTATGAATATGGATTTTCTAGCAAGAGAAATTGGTTTCAATTGATAAAACAATTTAATTTTAAGATTTTAAAAAATTTTTGATCTTGGCTTCGCAATTTATAATTTAAGTATGTTTTAAAGTTTAACCGAAATTCATTTTCTCAAAGAAAATTTGTAATCTATCGTCTTAAGTTTTTGGGACTAAAAATTAATCGAGAATTCTTCTCTAATTGACACCATAAAGACTTTAGAATCTTTATTAAAACAAATAGGATTGGAAAAACTTGCAAAGAATTACTGTTTTCCCAATTTTGAATTAGCATTTTCTTGTAAAAATATCTCTATACCCAACACTCTTCGAAATTGAGTCGTTTAGCCCCATTAGCTCGTCTTTGGAGATTACATACCATATAATAGTTATAGAACTAGAACCAAAAAGCACATTTGATATCACTTTTAGGGAGAATTTTTTACTCATGCTAAGTAATCTTCTTCAAAGAACTTGACAATATTTTGTGTAGTCTCGCGATCTAACGAACAGTCTAGCAACTGTGGTTCTGTTGCGGCTGAGATATTGTAGATCGTCTGAAGTCCTTCTTGAAGAACATAACAATCTAAAAGATTTTTTAACGAAGCATTGAAAGTTTATTATAACAGTAACAAAATAACTTGCAAGCTGAAACTTTCGTTACCGTGTAGCTTGAGTTTTTCAGTACCGGCTGACATTTGCGAGACGAGATGAACCCATTTGTTTCTATTAGTCAAATTGGTTGTATCATTATCACTTTGTTTTTGCCACTTTTGGGAAATTAAAGCTCATGTTTGGATATTACTATTCTCATTTGATTCGAAATTGTTCCTTTGAATGTATAAATTAAAATTTTCCTTACTTTTGCAAGATTTTCTTGAATGATCGGCTGTGTATCGGGGTGAAGTGCGTTGGAAACTTTTCCAGTAAAATTTATTATTTCTTGAGAATTATGGACAGGAATAGTTGTAATAGTTGTAGATGACGCGAGTAACCTAGAATTTATTTAAAATACTGTATATTAAAACAATCCAAAAATGTTATTATTACATTTTTGACCTTCGCCAAGACTTGCCGTCCTTGAATTTCATACAAAGGCTGAGCATTTCCCGATATTAGATATAGTAATAAGTAGACTTTAGAATATCGTTGATTTGAAAGTTGAATTCTTTAAAATAAAAATAGAAAAATATTAGCATCACAATCCTTTATCCTTTAACTTTCTAATCAAAATCAAATTAAAAAAAAAAAAGATTTCATTTCAACGGTGAATATTCTGAACTTTACCTCTTAACACACTGACGAATTAGTTCTTGCTTCTGTCCATCTAAAGTTAATAACTCCCAATTTTTACTAGTGAGGCATAGAAAGGTAATATTGGATTTCGTGAAAGTAATATCCTATTCAAATAGATTTACAAATTAGTATTCAAAAATGATTGAGAAACTTAATGCCCATAGAAAAAATACCCCGGGAGTCGCCTGTGTGCTTTCCACATCTAAAGAAAGCACACGAAATAATCGGTTTTAAGAAAAATCGGAAAGATGAGAAAATTTTTTTACCAGATCTTTAACTTGACAAAAAAATTATGGAAAATTTTCTCACATCTAACACGCCATTCTTCTTTTTTCATATCCTCAGCGATACGTTTCCATTCATCAGCCAAATTCTTATTGAATAAAACAACTGGTTGTTGAGACATGAAAACTAACAAAGAAAAAACTTTTAAATTTAATGAAAGAAAACCTCCAATTTAAAATTCAAGGCAAAATTGTGGAAGATGCATTATTTGATCAGGATCATTCTGCATAATTAGATCACATTTGCTTAGCTTGAGTTTTAGGTTGCTTCACCGGTTGAGAAATTGAAGATATATACATCCAGCTTCTAAGTAGTAAAGATTGTTCCCAAAATTATTTTTTAAAATTTTAATTTTAATTTCAATATTAATATTACAAGTACTATATTTCAAATAATAAAAATATATTTATGTTACATATTTTTAAATTTTCTAAAACAGATAAGAATTAAAAATAATATATATTTTTAAAATATTAATCTTTTATGAGTTCAATCTAAAGATCATGTAATTTAAAATATATAATATGAGTGAATTATATCCATTAAAAGTTTTCTAAATGTAAAATTTCTAAGTTATGGAAGGTAAATAAGTTCTATTTCGAAAGTATTTGAAAAAATAAGAAAGTTTAGCATATCAAATTAAAGAATTAATCAATATAAAATTTAATAACTAACCTTTAGAAAAATCAATCATTTGCAAAGTTAAAACACGACTTGTATAAACTGCTCCCGGATGGATGCTCGTTGTCGTTGGATCATTTTTTATCGATTCGTTCTTCGATATTTCTTTTACATATTCATCTGATTCTAAAAACTGTACTACTTCAGGACTCTTAGTTTTAGGTTCTTCACCTGTAGACTCCTCATCTGTAAAGTTCTTATTTCTAGGCTTTTCATATATCTGGTAAAGTTCTTCCAACTTCTCGTAAACCTCATGAGCAGTAGGACGACTCAATGGATTAGCATCCCAACACTTTTCAATTATTTCGGCAATATAAGATGGAATGAGAGGGGAAGTGATTTCAGGTCTAGCACCATTTAAAATAGCCATCACGAGAAGATGATCATGGGAACGATCATAAAAGGGAGGCTTTCCTGTTGCTAATTGCCATAATAACATGGCAAAACTATAAATATCACCAGCCATTGTAAACTTTTCTCCTCTTAAAACTTCTGGTGGAATGTATGGAACTACTCCATAGATTTCTTTTTTCTTCTCCGTTGCTTTTTCTGTTGTTGGGAGGTTGTTTGTAGGTTGACATAATCCAAGATCTCCAATCCTTAACAAACTTTTTTGATGTTGTAAGATGTTGCCTGAGTGAAGGTTATGATGAATCATACCAGAAGAATGAATATTATCAAGTCCAGAAATTAAATTTCGCGCGATACTTAATTTATCTTCCCAACTCGTAGAATGAAAATTCGTTGATAAATAGTTTCGTATATTCCCATCTTTGGCAAAATCCATCACAATTCCATATTCGAGTGTTTCAGCGTTTTTTGTAATTCCGTATATTTTAGAGATATAGTATAGATAATTACCGTTGTTATTCATAAACATAGTTCTTTGAGTATATAACTATCAAAAATGAAAAATAAATAAATAAATAGATAATATAAATAAGTAAATAAATAAATAAATAATAGCTAAATAAGAATTAAATAATAAAAATAATTTGATTACCTCTTTAAGCACTTCTTCACTATTCTTCATAAATTTTATTGCTACTTCCATCCCTTCTTCATTCCTTTTATATCTTTCATATTCCATTTCACCATGATGCTTTAGGCTAGATAGATCAATCTTTCCATCAATCCATGTTGCTTTATAAATTACACTGAACCCTCCTCTAGCAATTTCGTTGATATTCGATAAACGCTCCCATGGAATCCATTCATAATAATTTAAAATACCAGAATAATGATTTTTAGCAGGTGGATAATAGATTGGATTCTTAATTATTTTATCAACTACTTTATTGCCACTTGATAAGTCCCGGTAAAGTTTTTCAAAAAATATAAACCAGCATGCTCTACAATAATTATTTTTATCGTATTGAATGCTCTCTTGACAGAAAGAACACAGGTTACAATCATGAACTTCTGGGCGAGTTTTTTTAATTTCAACGTTTTCCATGGTGTGGATAAAGGACAAAGGATAAGTGCGAATAAATGTGAATAGGGTATTATTCGAAGAGGCTTTTTTATAAGCTTTTATTAATACTACGTTTGGAAAGCAGTATTTTATTGTTTTTCTATGTTCACATAGTTTGACATGTGAATCAATCAAATCATCGACCCTTTAACCTTAAATAGTTATAGTGCATAAAGACGCCAAACAAGTTTTCTATTGTTACCTAAACGAGTAGTTTTGGGCTTTGTAGGCTTCGTGTGAACCATGAGAAATACCATATGATTCAATCATAAGCTATTGCCTACTAAACGAGAGCTTTTTAAACATGTTAGTTAACATTTATTATATAACCTATCACTTCCATATTAATCACTGGAAACACTTTTACCAATAAATGAACAGGTGAACTTAAAGGATCTATTTTTTTAACATAAAATATTTTAAGGTTATGCTTTAATAATAGATATCTTTATTAAATGTTTATTTCTCCGTTATTTTAGTTTGCCTAACACTAAACAAAAAGGTTTTATTAATGACTGCTTTTCATTTTTTATTTTGTTAACTTTCAATTTCTTTTAAACTATTTAACTTTCAGATTATTAATTATTCGATTAAAGCATCCTAAAAGAATTTTTCTTTTGGGAATGCCTAAAAATTTTTAATAAACGAACTAATTAAAGAATATCAAATAAGGGTGGTTTGAATTTCAAATTGGTTAAGCTAAGATAAATCAATAACTCTAAATAGCAAAATGATTTCCACAACTGCTATAATCAATAAATTCAGTGCTAATATACAATAAATTTTGAAAAAAAAGTTTAATGTTTCAATTAAAAATTTTAAATTTGTAGATTTTCTTTTATTTCAAAAAATAATCAAACATTATAATTAGAAAATTAATTTTTGGAATTTAAAACACTTGATTATACATATAAGTTAAAATAATTCAATATTTCTTGATTAAAAATAAGATCTTCAAAACATGTTATAAAATAAAATATATGTAATTAAATGTTTGATTTAATTAATTCATAGTTTTCATAGACTGATTCTTTATAAATTTTGTATAAAAAGCTTTTAAGTTTCCAACGTCTCAAAAGAATATTAAAATAGTGGAAGTAACTACTGCAATGCTTGCCGTTTTATATTTTTTGAAAAACCTTACCGGGGCCTTTTCAAGCGGCAATAAAATAGTTGATGAAATGATTAAGAATCTAATCTAAATTCCACCTACTAAACATTCTTCCATTATCATGAATCGATTTCATGAAAACGTTTGTAAAATATCAACAAAATTGGTGAGAAAGGTTTCAGTACAATTTATAAAGCAAGAAGTTGAATGAGCTTTGAAAGATGTATCTGTGGTGTAAATTACTAGTTGAAGAGACTAAAACTGAAATAGAATAGTTTTTAAAATCAGAGAAATACATAAAAAGAACGACTCGATAAAAAATAATTCAACTAAAACGATAAAAAAAACTTCAAGCATTGATCTAGGAGCAGTTTATATAAGTCATCTTTTAACTTCGCAAATAATTGATTTTTCTAAAGGTCAGTTAATCTGATTTATAAGTGATAAACTTTTAAATTGATTAATTCTTTGATTTAATTATTATATATTAAAATTTTGCCTTAAATTATATTAGTTATAATGTTTATTAAATTTATTTCAAAATTTTAAAATATGTATACTTTATTAATTTATTATAAATAGTATTTTCTCTCATATAAAATATTGCCCAAATGTAAATCATATGAGCTATACCAAATCTTTCTTTTGCAATTTCGTTGATATTTGACAAACGCTCCTATGGACCCAAGAATAATAAAAAACTTCTTATTGATTTTATTATTAGGTAGAATATAGAGTAGGTTCTAAATTATTTAATTGTTTCATATTTTGTGAGCTATTACAATCCAGGAATTCTCAAAAAATTTTACAAAATAAAAATTTAATGTTAACTTGATTAAAATTGATAAATTCAGGCTATCTTTTGTATAAATTTAAAAAGTAACATTTCATATAAAAGATTATTTTGAAGTTGAATAATTAAAAATAAAAATAAAAAAGAAGTCATTAAATGAATTCATTTAAAAGTTTTTTCAAAGATGTTTTAAGTCTAAGATGAAAACAAACTAATCAATTTCAAAGCTATTAAATTATAATGTAATAAAATAGAATTCAAAAAAATAATTGGGTTTTTATTAATTATTGTGTATTCAAAATAAAAAATATATTATTAAATGTTGTAATTAATTTTAAGCTATTAATTATTCTAGCTAAAATACTGTTACCAGTTGAATTTGAATTAAAATTAGCATAAAATTATCTTTCTAATTCTTATTATTAATTAGTATTAATTATTTAATTTAAAATTGGGTTTTAAAATTTAAAATTTAAAATTACTAAATACTAATCTTTGGCTTATGAAATTAACAAAGTTTGAAGTTTAATAATAATTGTCTCAATAATAATAATTATTTTATTAAGAAATTTATTATTATTATTAACTAATGAGTGAAGCCCAATTACTATCTACTATGGTACAATAAGATATATGTTATAATATAAATATGGCTTATGTACTTTCTTTATATGACTAACCACTTGGCCGATTAAGACATTTAGTGCAATTGAAACATCTCTCATTAAATCTGAAAAAGTTATATTTTTAAAATAATATCTCAAAATTTTAAAAATTTAATTAATAACTTTAAATTTATCTAAAATGTTTTTTTATTAAAATTTATGTAATATTAAATAAATTTTAGTATTATTAAATTTGGTAAATTTCTTTAAAATTAATGTAAATTTTACTTAAACTGTTTAATATTTATTTAAACTTTACTTGAACTGCTTAAAATTTATCTGAATTATTTGAATTTTACTATAAACTACCAATCTTAATAAATAAAAATAATTCTTTAATGTTTTGAATTTTAATTTTTAATTAATAACAATAATTTTAGCAGTATAAAGTTTTTGATTAATAAAGTTTTATTCTTAAGATATAATTAATATTAATCAAAAAATGTATTGTTTAAATTTAAAAAAAACCTAAAAAGTTTTATACATTTTGGCAAATACTTTTTGAAAACTTTGAATAAGCAATCACAATTATAGTCTATTTTTAAAAATTTATAATAATATATTTTTATATACAATTTGTCTAATTTTTTAATATTATTAAAAATTAATTATTATACATAAAAACAGTCATATCAACTAAAATATATTAAGCTTATCTATATTAAATTAATCAAAAAATTGCTTTCGGGTTTTTAAAATATCTGATAACAAGTCTATTAAGAAATATTTAAATAAAAAAAATCATTAAAAATCCAAAAAAATAGCCAAAAAATGAATATTTTTAAATGCTTATTAAGAACTAAAAAAAACCAAAAATATTAAAAATAAATTACTTATTTTATATAAAAATAATTTTATATTATTTTAATATATAAAATTTTTTTATTTAAGTTTTATTTAATAATGTATATCTATAATAATACTTATATAAATATACTTATTTTTATAATTAAGATTTCTTTTAAATTATATTATAAGTTATAAACATCTAATATACTATAAAAATATTGTAGATACTAAGATATAAACAATTTATAAATATTTAATATAAGATAAAAATGTTAATATCTTTAAAATAACACTTTTTTTTGATATTTATTTGGAGTTAACATCTATTTTATAAAGTATATAAGAATATATCTGTTTTTAACAGCCATAATAATGTGTTTTTATAAATTATTATTTCTTTTTTTACTAATTTAGTTGTTTAAAACTTTTAAATCATAAAAAAATTGTGATTTATTCTTTATAATAGTCTTTAAATATGTCTTAAGCTGTTTTATTATATTTTTTATAACAGTATTAATAGTTATTAATACTGGTTTCTTTTGTTTTTTTACTAATATATATATTTTTTGGCCAGTAATCTATTATTATTTTTCTTAATAACTTTTTTAACAAATCTTTAAAAATTTTTATAACTATATAAAACTTTCTGATTATTTATTAAATCTTTTAAAAAACACAATAATATAATATTTTTTAATCTTAAAATAATACTAAAAGTTTTTTCATTATTATTAGCCAAAATTTAAAATATTATTTAATATAAAATTATCTTTATAATTCTTATTATCAATTAGCATATCTTATAGTTTCAATTTATTACTTATTATTTTATCAAATTATTCGAATTAATATTTAATTAATAACTCAATTTGTATAAAATACAAATATAATCAAATTATACAATATATCGAACCATATAATATTTAAAATTTGCCAAAATATTTAATAGTTTATCAAAATAATCCATAAATTTACAGAAATAACTTGTAATTCAACAAAATATATCTTTAGTTTGCTAAAATATTAGAAAAAAAAAAGTGTTAAATTATAGAATAGTATTATAACAAATTATATAAAAAAAAAGCTTTTTTTTTTAAGAAAATATATTTTGTACAAAATATTTTAGCTAGAATCATATTTCTTATAAATTAATTTCAATAAAAACTCATTTTGAAAAACATAAAATTCTTAATTATTATTGTTTAAAATTATCTATTTTATACTAACAGTTTGAAATTAATTAACTATTAATTTTAGTAATTATTAGTAACTTTTTTAACTTATTTTCTTATTTTTTTTTATTATAAGCCCAATAGCATATATAATTCAAAGTATAAAAAATACTTTGAAAAAAAATTAGCTTATTAAAAGTTTACTAATTTTTATTAATAATAAAATTAACAGCAAAACAGTATTAATAATATCAAAAAAAAAGTAAAAAAACCTTAGTAATATTTAGTGTTCTTCTAAAAATAACACAGCAATAATTAAATTAAAATAGTGATTGTATTTAACATAAAAACTTTAAAGTATTATTAGTTAATTTACATCTACTACAAATAACAATTTGAAAATTTAAAATAAAATTACAGCTTTTAAAAAAACTTTTTTTAATACATTAAAAATTAAATTAATAACTATTTTTTTGGAAATTACAATATTACAAAAGTCCAAAAAAAATCTTCTTAAAAACTTAATTTACTATTTAAATGAAGATCCAAAAGCTATTAATACTAATACTTATATTATTTACTTTAAAAAACTTAACTATAATATCATCAAGTTTTGTAAAAAAAATATTCTGTTGATTTATAATTTGTTTTTAAATTTGAATTAAAACTAGAAACAAGCAGCAAAGACAAACAAAAAAACACCAAATTTGTTTACATAACTTCTGATACATTAAAAACAATATTTAAACAATTATATACATTTAAACAAAGAACCAATACTAAACTATTACTTTTAATCACATTTTTTTTTAGCTTTACTTGCTCAAACACAAATGCTAAACTTATTTTTTAACCAATTTTTAAGACCAGAAGACTTTATTAAAAGCTTTATTTAACAGTCAGAATTAATTTATACTAGTATTAACCTTTTTAATTATTTAGCAAAAAACCAAAATAAACATTCAAAAACATTAGCCAATGAAAAAAATATTTCTGAGTCAATTAAAAAAAAAAAAAAAAAAAAAAAAAAAAAAAAAAAACCATAAATAATTAAGAAAACAAAAAAATAGCCACTGTTTATATTGCAAAAATTTCCAATTTTTCTGAAAAAAATACTGAAACCAGTTTTCAAAAATAGCTTAACCAAATTACTAAAGCAGAAGATATAAACAGATAGAATACAATAAAAATATTAAAAGCAATTTCTTGCTTTCTTAAAAAAACTGCAAGTAAATAGTTTAAAACCTTGGTCAATATTTTAATTACTTTTTAAAACCACTTTTAAAATATTAAACAAAAATTATCAAAATTAATTATAACTTATATTAGGAATTTCAACAAACTTTTCAAAAAAATTTAACAACTAGAAACAAATACTTATTATTCTAAACTTAAATTTTAGATCAATTTATTACTGGTTTAAAAAATTAATTAATTTAAAAATCTTAGCCTAATTATTATTAATCTGTTTTATTATAACAACAGTATTATCAACTATTATTAGTTTAAAGTTATTAATTATTAACAAAAAATTGGTTTAACTTAATTAATTTATATCATAAAACTGTTTTCAGTTAAACAACAACAAATTTGGTTCCAATAATTAATTAATATTTTGTAATAATTATCAATAGTTATTTAAATACTTTTATATACAATTCAGTTATTTTATTATACCTGAAAACCAAAATTTTTATTATATTAAACTCTTAAAAAATAAAACTATAGCACAACAACAAATTTTTTTTTTAACAATATTATAATTTTACTAGTAAAAATAACCAAAAATACAAATATTTTAAACATATTTTTATTTAAATTTAAAGTCAATAAATTATTTTTTCTACTTAATAATGCTATTACTTTAGAACAAAAAGCCACTACAATAATATATATTAAAGCAAAAGTTAAAAAAAAATCAATTTGATTGATTCTAAAAAATAAATTTGTCAAAAACATTATTATTTATCAACTAATATAATAATTAAAAAAAAATATTGACCAATTGGCTTAAACAATGATTATTATTGCTAATAGTATAAAAAAGACATCTGTAGAAAAAGTTGACAATTTTTTTTTTATAATTAATAAAATTACTATTTTAGTTAAAATTCTTATTATAAATGTACTTTAATATTAAGCTTTTATCAGAAATAATTGGCTTTGAGAAGCCAATACAAGTTTAATTTAAAAAACCCAAAAATTAAAAATTTTATATCAAAAAAATATATTAAAGTATTTGTTATTTATAATATTTTTAATATATAATTTGAAAAAGTCTCAGTTTTCGAATTTAAAAAAAGACCAATTAGCAAAACTTATATGGCTCTTAATTTTTGGTTTGATTGGAGTAAAAAAACAGAACAATTATTTAAAACATTTATACTACAATTAATATTATTATAATTTAAAGATACTAATCAACAATCTATATTAATAAATAAATAAATCAATAATTAATATATTTTTTATTCTAAACTTTAACTTAGAAAACAACCAGTTTATATTTTACTCAAATATAAAAATTGTAATAAAAAGCTTTTATCTATAAAAATCTATATTGTAAAATTTGTTACAAAAAATAATTTAATAATTTTAAATAAAATAAAAAATAAGACAATACACTTTGTTTTACATATAAAAAACTATTACTTTAAGAATACAACTAAATTAATATTGTAATAAAAAGAAAATTTTGTGACCAAATTTGTTAATATGCTCTTTTTATTTTTTAAAAAGTAAAAAAAATAACATTATTTACAGTAATTTATAATAATACTGTTAACAAACTCTATTACTACTTATATAATACTAAGATAATTTACAAACTAACTATAGTTCTTATTAATAAAAGAACTTAAAAAGACACTTACCAAATAAAAAAAATAAAAAAAATTAAATATATTATAAAATTAGCTAGATTTAACTATAAAAATAAAGTTGAACTTTACTATTTAAATTTCAATTATGTTTATTTTTCTAAAAAAACCCAAATTTAATAATTAAAGCAAATAAATATTCAATTATGTAAAAAATACATTATGTTTTATAATAATATGTAATGTTCTGAATATTTTGTTTTTAGCATATTATTATTTACTAAAAATAACCAAGAATAAATTAAATTTAGAACACAAAAAAAACAGCCAAAAATTTCAACAATTTTAATCTATCTTATTAAAAACCAATTTGCTTTACCACTTAAATATTTTAATAATAATAAACAAAGAATTAAATCAAAAAAAGCTTATAAAACTGATGCAAAATTTAATTTTTATTTTAAAACCAAAATTATTTACAAAAATTAATCTCAAAATTGCTTTCAAAATTCTATTAGAAGCAATAGTACAAATTGCTTTTTAATTATTATTGTCAAGCAAAAAAATCAATATTAAAGAAAAAATTATTAATACAAGATATATAAGAAATATTACAATAATGTTTTAAAATAAAACTAAAAAGTTATTTAAAATTAAACATATTAAAAAAATTGTTTAAGCTATTTATCTATTCTTAATTAATATTTCAGGTTTTTAATTTGTTAAAAATCAAGAAAAACTTGACAAAAGCAAAAAAGAAATTCAAGAATTTGAATTAACTAAATAATTTATAGTTTTAGTAAATATAACTTTTAATATATAAAATAAATTTTATTAGATTTTTAGATTACCAAAAACAATTATTATTTTATCTTTTAGAGAAATTTATAAAGCATATATATGTCCAATATTTATTATTAATTAACAAATTTTTGAATTCAACAAAATATTTACAAAAAATATGAAATTTTAATTTCTAATATTTATTTACCAGAAGAAATTATAGAATTCAATATTATATTTTACAATTTTAATAACCATCTTATTACATTAGATAATTATTTAGAAATTAAATTTATTTACAATAACATTTTTTAGCAAGAGTTATTCTAAATAGTTTCAAATTTTACAAAAATAATTGAATATTTTTTTTCAAAATTCAACTTAACTTTTATTATTAAGAAATTATTTCAAATCAACATAAAACAATTAAAATCACAACAACAAAACCAATTTAAACAACTAATTATTAAAAATGCAAACATATTTGCAAAAAGCAATAATAATTTAGAAAAAAACTAATCTAGTTTAGCATTAAATTTATACTGGGAATACAAAACTAAAACACTAACAAGTCTACCAAGTCTTATTTAAAAGTCATTAATTTATCTAAAAAAAAGTCCAATACATGCTTAACAATAAACTTATTCAATTATTAATAAGTTTTTAAACTTTATTAGTAGTTTTTATTAAAAAAAAAAGAGAAAAATCCATTTTTGTGTTGACTATTACCAATTAAATAGTATTACAATTAAAGATGTTTATTTTTTATCTTAAATTAATAGTATATTAGATGTTCTTAACAAGTCAAATACTTCTTAATCTTAAATCTAAAAAATAAATATTAACAAGTTGCTATAAATCTCAAAGACTACTCAAAAACAGCTTTTATTATTCAAAAAAAAATTATAAGTCCAATATAATGTTTTTTAGATTATGCAATATATTAACAATATTTTAGAAACTATGAATATTGTTTATGTTAAAGTTTTTTGAAAGTCAATAATTGTCTACTTAAATAATACTGATATTTATTTGTAAAAAGTTTTTTAACAATTATAAAAAGCAAAATTAAAATTAAATATCGAAAAATATTATTTTGAAAAAACCAACTTGGTTTTTCTAAATTACATTGTTAATAAAAAAGAAGTCAAATCTAATTCAAAAAAATAAGTATTGTTAAAAATTTCAAAGTTTTTTAAAATATTACTGAATTAAAAAAATTTACAAAATTAGTATTTTATTATTAAAAATTCATCAAAAGATTTACCAAATTACTGAATTATCTAATCAACAAAAATATTAAATATAAATAAACTTTAAAACAACAAAAAATCTTCAATATTTTTTAAAAAAAACTAATAATAGCTTTAATTTTAGCTTATTTCAACTTCAATAAAAGATTTTAACTAGTTATAAATACTTTATATATAGTTTTTAATACCATTTTATTTTAGCTAAATAAAAATAAAAATGAGCAAATAATTGCTTATGCCAGCAAAAAATTAAAGTTAGCAAAAAAAAATTATTTTGTTACTAAATTAAAAACAGTAATAATAATTTGAATTCTGTTATAGATAATTATTTGCAGTATTAAAATAAATAACAAACTTATAACTTGATACTTAATAGTTAATTATGCTGTTAATAATTTCTAAAGGTTTTTAATCTAAAAGTTTTGGTTGAGTTTTTTTGTATAATAGACAAAAATTTACTTGATAATTGTTTTTCTAAATTTTTTTCTTCAATATAAAAGCCAATTTAATTTGATAGTTATGTTCTTATAATAAGTTATTTTAAAGTTTTCATTCTTGTTTCATAGATTTTTTACTAAGCTATTCTTAATATTAATATCTTAATGTTTAATTCTTAAATTACCTAGTATACAACAAAAAACAAAATAATACAAAATAAAAGAAAAATAAAAAAAATAAAAAAAGAAATAAAAAATTAGTATTCTGTCAATAGCTATAATCAAGAGCTATTGGTTTAATATAATTAAGTAACAAATTTTATCAATATAAGTTGCTAATAGAATCGAAAAATAATAATTTTAATCCAATGATAAAAATAATATAAATTGGATGATAAAGCAATAATTTTATTTTAATATTTAAATAATTCTACTTCAAAATATAGAAAACTATTTTTTAAAAAAAAAGTATGTTATGAATAATTATTGTTAACTAATTAAAAACTTGTCTAAATTTGAATGTTTTTTTTACTTTTAATATTACTATTATATATAAATAATTTTTATTATATAAGATTTTACATATTTTTATTCTTTTATATACTATTTTCTAAAACTGTGCTTATTTTTGAACAATATATCATGATTTTTTAAAAATATGTTATGATTTCTTGACAATATGTTTATTTTTTATAAATATATACATTTCTAAAAATACACATATATATTAAATATTATTTCTTATTAGGCTATTTTTCTAATTTATTTTCTTTATTTTTTAATATTGAGCTTTATCAAAATTTTTATTTTAAATTAATTTTATTACTTTTTTTTTAATATTGTGTATTTAATTTTGATTTTTAAATCATTAAATTAGAAGTTAGTCATCTTTTTTTATTGGTTAACAGTTATTGTTTCTATTTCTAAATACAATAATATTTTTGGGTAATCTTAAAATATGGTTTGTAATTAATAAATTGTTTTAATATATAATATAAAACTTGTTTTTTTTAATAAAGTCTTCAATTTGTTATACTATTTATTAATTAAATGTTTTTTTGAATTTGTTTGTGTATAATTCTTAAATATTTAATTTTTGTTCTAGCTAATAGTAACAATATATTCTTGAAAGTTGTTTTATTTATAACTTTTAATTTTTTTTAGTCAATTTTTTTAAAAGTGGTTTTTACTTTTTTTATAATTTTATTTGATTAATAATTTGGTTATTTTTGTGATTATTAGTATAAACTGCTCTTTGTTTTTTTTTTTGTTTGTATTTTTATAACAAATTGTTTAGTAATTAATAATTATTTTTATGTTTAATTATTGTTAATTTATTGTTTAAAATAATTGTTATGTCAATATGTAAATATAATTAGAAATTTCTATTTTTCTGATTACTTTTGTTATATATATTGGTTTTTTATATATTATTTTGGTAGTTCAAATTTTGTAAGATTTTATTAGATTTAATTACTATTTATTATTTTTCTAATTGTGAAATATTATTGATAGATGATGATATTATATTATAATATGATGTTAGTTAATTACTATATACTACTTTAATTAAGATTTTGTTGTTTTATTTTAACTTATATTTTCTATTTTTCAAAAATTTTCAATATGAAATAGATTATCTTATTTGGAATCAAATTTTCTATTCCATTGTTTTTTTGCTTGATATAATATAAAAGCACTTTGTTTTTAATCTTAAATTTAACTGGTTTGTTTAATAACTAGTTGTCATGTTGTTTTTTTTTGTTTTTTTCATATCATTAACTGTTTTTATTTTTTTATTTTTAGTGTTTCTATTAAGTAATAGATTTTTTGCAACAGTATTTTTTGATAATTAGTTTCTGTTATTGGTTTTATTGGATATATGTAAATATTTATCTTTATTGGTAGTGTTGTTGTTTTACTATATATTAATTCAAATAATGTTATTTGTGTAGTATTTTGCTTCATTATTTGATAAGCAAATAATACTGATAATATAAACAAATTCTATTTGTTCTGGTTTTTTTGGCTGATTTTGGCTATTGTTTTACACAATATTCTATTAAATTTTTTAACTAAGCTATTGGTTTATAGATAATATAGAAATAATAATGGTTTTTTAATTCCAAATTTCGGATTTAATTTTGTTAATGTTTTGTTTATAAAGTGAGTTTTTTGGTCTAATAACAATTTTTTTGAACATTTGTGTTAACAAATTAAATCTTGGTATACAACTTCAGTTACAAATTTTGCATCTGCTTTTTAAATGGCTTTAACTTCTAACTATTTTGTAAAATAGTCTATGACAATTGCTATATATTAGTTGTTTTTGCTAATAATTATTAATGATATTACAAATGCTTATTTGGGGTATTGGTATAAATAACAAACTCATAACTTGGTGCTCAATAGCTAACTAATGTTGATAAATTTGAAGATTTTTATGATTTAAAGGTTTTGGTATTTAAAAATTTTGGTTAAGTTCTTTGTATAATGAACAGAAATTCAATGGTGATATTCTTTGGTAATGTTTCTAGTTTCTTTTTTAACTCTCGAGTTGGTATAATTTGGTATTTATAGTCTTCCAAAATGTTTTATTCTGTCAATTTCTTTCTTAGTTTGGTGGTTGGTTTCCTGATAAGCTATCCTTAAATTCCGAATTGTCTACCCTTATTTTTGGGTTTTTTACCAGTTTTTTTAATGTTAATTGCTTAGTGCTTAATTCCTTTAATCTATTAGTAAATCAATACAACAAAAGAAAATAAAAAATAAAAATAAAAAAAAATAAAAAAAAATAAGAAATTAGTATTTTGTCAATAGCTATAATCAAAAACTATTATTCCAGTATAGTTAAGTATTAGATGTTATCAACATAAAGTGTTAATAAATAAAAGAGTGATTAGATTCTTAAACAAATAATGACAACATAGATTAGATAATAATATGTATGTTTTATTTGATATTTTGTTAATAAATTCACTTTGGTAAATATTAACTATTTATAAAGTAAGAATTAATTAATAGATAAAAAAAAGAATGCTAAACTAAAACTGAATCGAATTTTGTATTTCTTGCTTCTAATACTACTGCTATATATATAGTTAGTATTATATAAAATTCCTGGAATTTTGCAATTTTTTTAAAGGAATTCTGAAATTTTGAAATTCTGGAATCCTGCAATTCCTTACAAAAAATCCTAGAATTCTGGGATTTTAGAATTTTGCAATTCTCTTAGAAAAATCCTGAAATTTCTCTGTTACTATGCCTATTTCTAATTGGCTATTTTTTTAACTATATAATACTCCTACTTTTTATGAGTAACATTATTCTTTCCTTTTAATATTAAACTTCATTAAAATCTTTTAAACTTTTTAGATTTTTTTCTTGGATTAACTTCATAACTTCTTTTTTTAGAATTGCTTTTGTAATTTTGGTCTGTAATTTTTTAAATTGGGCATTAGTTAATTTTTCCAATTGATTAATTGTTACTGTATCCATTGTTGGATATAGTAATATTTCTGGTCTGTCTCAAAATCCTATTCATAGTTGGTAAATAGCTTTTACATGTATGAATAAATTGTTTTTTTTAACAAGTTATTTAATTTGTTGTAGTCAAATTGGATCAAATTTTTTTTTTGTTTTGTCAGTATATAAGTTTTTAATACTTAATTATTGTCCTAATTGATAGTAATAAAAGTTTTTTGAATTTTATTGTATTTATTGGTTCTAATTTTCTAAGATTTATTCTTTTTCTGATATTAGTATTCTTGAATCTTCTAATGTCTTTTCTATCTTTCTTATTATCTTATCTATAGTGTTCTCAAAAATGTGATGTTTAAAATATTGCTCTTTGTTTTGGTCTTTTCACATTATTTTTTTGTTCTTGTATTGAATTATGTGTTTATTGATAGTAATTTCTAAGCTTGATTTCTGTTGTTAAATTAGTTGTAATAGTTGTTGTGTAAATAAATAGATGTTATTAGTAATTTCCATCTTTTCTTGTTGTTTTTGTTATGTATGCTTATTCTTTATATACTGTTATAGTATATCACTTCAATGTGTTTGCTTCAATAATAATAATTGGTTCTAGATTTCATAGAATCTTATTTGGTTTAACTGGTATTTTTTGTATTTCCAGTTGTAGAATATTATTGGTGAATAATAATAATATATTGTGATATGATTTTAGTCAATCTTTATGTGCTGCTTTAGCTAAGATTTTGTTGTTCTATTTTAGTTTATAAGCTCTATTCCCTAGAATTTCTTTAATGTCTATCCTATTTGGAATTAAATTTTTTACTCCATTGTTTTTCCACTTTGGTATAATATAAAAGTATTTTGTTTCCAATTCTGAATTTAACTGGTTTATTTGATAATTGGTTATTATGTTATTTTTTTTGTTTTTTTGTAACGTTTGAATGTTGTTAATCACTCTTCATTGTTATTAGTAGAATTCTAGCTATTAATTAGCATGAAATTATTCTTTTAATTCCTAGTATTAATTAGTATATATTATTATTATTTCAATTATTACTTATTAGTTAATCAAATTATCAAAAATCATTATTCAATTAATAATCCAATTTGTATCATAAAAATTAAGATGATCAAATTACACAATATTTTAAACTATTTAATATTCAAAAATTTGCCGAAATTAGTAGAAATTGGCCGAAATAATCAATAGTTTGTAGAAATAATTTGTAGTTTGCCGAAATGTATTTTTAATTTACAGAAATTATAGCAAAAAAGAAAGTGCAAGTTCAAAGACTAGTACTATAACAAATTATATAAAAAAAGAGCTTTTCTCTTCAAAAAAATATATTTAACTTTAGATATCTTAATTAGAACAAATCATCTCTTACACATCCTTACAAAATCAAATAAAAATTAAATATTTGAAAACCAAATCTTTAATTATTATACTTAAAATTCATAAAAGAAAACACAATTAACGTTTTAAAATTGACTAGTTACCAATTTCAATAGTCTGTTAGTAACTTTAGGCCTAAATAAAAAATGTTTTCCTTAACACAATTCTATTTTTTTTACATTTCTTTTATTTTATTTTATTTTATTTTATTTTATTTTATTTTTTTTATTACAATCATTAAAGTAGTCTACAGACAAGATTTCTGTAGAAAAGTTGACTTTTACAGCAAAGTAATTACACATTTTTTAGTAAGCTTCCAGACAAGCAATTCCTAGAAAAGAGTTGATGTTTACTACAATATAACTACATAAAGTAACTGGCATAAAATTGGTCATTTCACTTATAAGCTCAGCAGTTTAAATTATAGAAGATAATTTGAAAATAAATTTAATTATCAAAGATTCAACTACTTTCAGAAAATGTAAATTCACAACAAACAGACATTAACAACATTCAAGAAAAGAGACCAAAAACCTCTAATAACATCAACTTTTGTTTTTTAACATTTCTATTAGTTCATACATTTTTTTTAGCAATATTCTTTAGAAATTAGTTTCTGTTATTAGTTCTGTTAATATGTATTAATGTTTATCTCAACTAGTAATATTGCTGTTTTGTTATAAACAAGTTCAAATGATGTTGCTTATGTGATATCTTGCTTTATGTTTAATAAACAAATAATACTGATAGTATAAACAAATCTTATTTGTCCTGGTTTTTTTGGCTGATTTTTGCTATTGCTTTATACAATATTCTGTTGAATCTTTTAACTAAGCCATTTGTTTGTAGATTATATGATAATAATAATAGTCTTTTGATTCCAAATTTTTAACTTAGTTCTGTTAATGTTCTGTTTACAAAATAAGTTCCTTAATCTAATAGTAATTTTTTTAGACATCTATGTTAACAAATTAAATCTTGGTAGACAAATTTGGCTATGAATTCTGCATTTGCTTTTTGGATTGCTTTTGCTTTTGGCCATTTTGTAAGATAATTTATAGCTATTGTTATATAATAATTGCCTCTGCTGGTTATTATTAATAGTTCGACTAAGTTAATTCCAATTTAATCAAATAATTGTCTCACTTTAATTAGTCTTAGTGGTTTACTAAGTCTTATTCCTCCTTTTCTTTGACAAACATCACAATTTTAAACATATTGAATAATGTTTAGATACATTAATAGCCAATAGTATCTTTTTCTGGTTCTTTTTATGGTTACTTCTTTATGGAAATATTCTGTTGTTAGATCTAAATGTATATTAAATAGTATTGTTTCTTTTTTTGGTTTCATAATAATTTTGAGTGGCTTATCTGGATATTTTTTGTTCTTTTAATATAATATATTTTAATAAGTGATAAAATATTTTGATTGTTGTTTTATGTTGTTTTGTTTTTTTTGAGATAATTTTATCTTAAACTGCTAAGTATTAATATAATATTAGAGTTGTTGATATTTTTGTGTATTCATTTTTTGTTATATTTTTGGGTTAAAATGTTCTTAGATTTGTTTTATTTGTGACAAACTGTTGGCATTTCTGTTTTTTTTTTTTTTTTATAATATACTGTATAATTAAATAGTGATAATTCTATTTTCTATCTTGCATGGTAGTTATTTTTAAATTTTTGCTTCTGGATTGATGTCAACTCTTTGTGGTTAGTGTACACATCAAACTTTTGACTTAAATATTTTTTTCATTTGATGACAGCCCAATAGATAACCAAATATTCTAATGCTGGAGTTCCATAGTTCTTTTTGGCTGGGCTTAAGCTTTGGTTAGCATATGCTACTAAGTGTTTTTTTCTATCTGGTTTTTTTTGTAATAGTATGGCTCTCAATGTTTAACTTGATGTATCAGTAATAATGATAAATAGTTTGCTGTGATTTAGATAAATTAGTACTGGTGCTTGAATAAGTTTTTTTCTTAAGATGTCAAAAGCTTTTTATTAAGTTTCAATATATTCATATTTTACATTCTTTGCTTAAAACTAGTGAAATAGTTAAGCCAGTTTAGAGAAGTTTTAAATAAAACAGTAATAGTATTCAGCAAATTTTAAAAATGTTTTTAATTCTGTGAGATTTGTTAATACTGAAAAGTTTTTGACAATTTTAATCTTATTTGAATCTATTTTGATGCTATTTTTGCTTACAATATGTTTCAAAAACTTGAGTTTAGTTTTACCAAAAAAACATTTGGTTGTGTTTAATTTCAATCCGACTCTTTTTAATCTTTTAAACACTTGCTAAAAATGATAGAGATAATCATCAAATATTTTAGAGAATACATTGGTGTTAATTAAGTAGACTACTATTGATTTTCATAATAATTCTGTATAGACAATTTCTATTAGCCATTGAAAGATGAATGAAGCATTTATTAAGCTAAAAGGCATAATATTAAATTTAGAGTTTTCTTCTCTGGTGGTAAATGCTGTTTTTTTTTGTCAGCTGGATTTATGGCTACTTGCCAGTAATTACTATTTAGATCTAATATTGAAAACCATTTTTTTCCTCCAAATACATTGAATAATTCTTGATCTGTGAAGTTGGATAATTGTTTTTATAAATCATACTGTAATCTACACAAAAGCAAATTTTCTTATTTTTCTTTTAGACAAGTACTATTAATAATGACTATAAACTCATTAATGGTTAAATTAACTTATTGTCTAACATTCTGTTGATTTTTTGTCAAATGATTTCATGGCTTGCTGGTAGTATTCAGTATGTTTGTTGTTTAATTGGCATAGTATTTCCAGTTTTAATCTAATACTAGATAATGTTAATTCTGTTAAATTCATTTTCATTGGCAAAGATGTTGATGAAATTGTTAAGAAACATTTTGAGTTGCATATGTTGAAATAAGTCTAAGTTTCTCAAGTTCATTTGGTTCAATTGTTCTGGTTGAAGTAAATAACATTTTTCTTGTCCATGTATTGTTTGTAATATAATATTCACATATTTACAAAGCTGTAAAAAATTTGAAATAGTATTTGGTAGTTGGCTTTTAACTTTAGTGCTTAAGTATCTAATAGTAGTTTCACTTGGTATTTTAATGGTGTTTTCAGTTGTGTTGTAAATAAAAATTTGATGTATTTATTGTTCTTAACCAGTATATAGAAATTGATAATTCCAATTTTCCCTGATTTACATATAGTTGGTTCTGCTTTAAAAATTTGGGACTGGTTCTTTATTTTTTTCTTTATTACTAATATATACTAATTATATAGTGGAATAAAAACTGATTGATGGGTGAAAATAATTTCTTCTTTATTAATAATTTCTTTCTTTGTCATATTGATTAATATGTTTATTCTACTCATTAATCCAAATCTATTTTTCTTTCTGGCTGTGATCCCTAATTCTTCTTTTGTTCTCATTGGCACTAATTAAGCTATTTTTATCAAAGATAAGAATATTGTCTATGCTATCTTTTTATTTGGTTTAATTATATATGATTTTTTTAAATCATTTTGTAGTATTACAATAATATTTTCTACATATTTTGTGTCAATTATTCTTCCTCTAATGGTGATTCTCTTTTTTGCTAAATTAGATCTAAATACTAATTGAATTATTGTTGTTGCCAAAATTTTCAGTGCTATTTTCAGATTAATGCTGATACATAAATGTGATTTCAATTTAATGGCTGTTTTTTCTGAGTATCTAAGATCAAACTCTATATGAGTATCATGTACATATTCTGACATAATATCTTCCTTATTATTACTGAACCATTTAGTTCTTGCTCTATTAACAGATCTGAAAGTACAATATATTGTTTAGAGTTATAATTAGAGTTTGAATTGTTGTTGTTATTGTCATATTGAATAAAGTTAAAACTATTGTTGTTGTTATTATTAGAGTTTGAATTACAATTGAATTTTGATTTTGATTCCATTGTACACTCACTAATTGGTTTTTTTTCTTTGAAAATTGAATAAATTATGCATGATAGTAGATTGTAAATAAGCTTACAATTATTACAATATTTAAAGTCATTAAAAATTAAACAATATTTACAGAATTTTGTGTTTAGCTGTTCTAAATACTGCTTTTGCTCTTTTTTAGTAAATATTAAGTCTTGATAGTATTTGTAGAATTGTTCTGAATTGCTTAAAATATCAAAAAATGCATTGAGTTGGAAATAAGAATAGTCTCAACCAGTTTTGGTGAATTGTTCTTGATTACTAATATTTTACTAGGCAAAGCATTTTATATTTTGGCATTTGGTATTTGCCAGATTTTGTCTTCATTATGTAGATAACCATTCAAACAAAAGAGTGTTCAATTCTATATGGCATTAAAAGATGTTTTTTAGCTTACCCAATCACTAATAAAGATTATATATTAATATGATGTATTGCATGTTTTTCTTCAATCTAGAATGTTATTCCACCTTCTTTTGTTAAGTAACATTTCTCTACAAGC
The DNA here is from genome assembly GCA_016748015.1 of Geosiphon pyriformis. Classification (NCBI taxonomy): domain Eukaryota; kingdom Fungi; phylum Glomeromycota; class Glomeromycetes; order Archaeosporales; family Geosiphonaceae; genus Geosiphon; species Geosiphon pyriformis. The sequence goes on from JAAOMT010000617.1 coordinate 312,443, forward strand.
AAGACATGGTTTATTGTCCCACTTTTCTTGTTATTTTAAATAACCAAAACATTTTTGGTGGCATGGTTTACAGTAATAATAAGTATGTATTCAGTAGTCTTTATCTGATGCTACTTAAGCTTTCATAAATAACAGCTTTTTTTTACAGTCAATATATCTGAAAAAAATGTAGAATAGTTCTTTTTTCATGTCTATTGAGTATAGTATGTGGTGTTAATAGTGACTTGTGGTTTATTCTTTTCTCTTCCTTTTTTTTTGTCATTCCACAATAAAATTAGTAGTAGCTTATTATGTTCTTCTTTAACTCATAATATTTGGTATGCTTTTCAGATAGGTTTTTTTTTTAATTCAATTAGTGACTGCTTATTGGTAGTGATCTTGAAATGTCCACAAGAGACTGGTATCTAAATGCTCTGACTGTTCTGATTCAGTTGTAATTCCTGGGTATTCCAGTCAAGCATAGCATTGGTTTTAAACAGTTAGTTATTACTAACTAAAGCTTGATACTAGATGGTTTTTATTACAATACTTTAATGGATATGAAGATGCTGTTGACTTTAAAAGAAAAGTTGTTAATCTCTTTAATGAGTGTTTTAGTGGTTCCATCAGCTATGATAATTCTGGTGCTAACAACATGATCAACTTGGCAATCTAATTGGTTTATAAATTGTTATGTAATAATACTGCTTGCTAAACCATTATCCAAAATTAATTTAATTGGGTGGCCATCTACTTTGGCATCTGTGTACATGGCTGTGATAAATTTAATCTTAAAGGTGGTTCTGCTAAATAAGAATGTAGAGACTGGTTATTTTATCTCAAAAGAAATATTGCAGTAAGTGATTCATTTTCTGTAATGGTAACTGATAGAATATTGCTAATAGGTATAGTTTATTCTTAATTAGTTTCTAATAAATTGGATGTAGCAATTTTTAGAAATACCAAGAGATTTAAATAGTATTGAGCATTTGGGTTTTGGGCATAATTGGTTCTTGAATTTGGTTGCCATATTCTAGATTGTTGGTGCATTATTATTACTAATTACCAATTCTGACAGATTTGAATAGTTTTTAGTCTTTAACTTCTGTTTTAAAGTAGACTTTAGGATTGATTCTAATTTGGTTGGAGCTGATAAATAATTTGGGGCTAAGGTGGTTGATAAATTACTAGTGTTGGTATTTGATAGATTGATGGCTAATAAATTGGCTGTGTTACTTAAGTATAATACAGTTAATATTGGTATTGTTCTGGTAATTGATTACTAATATAATTCAGAATTTGAAATTTGTGATCAGAATTTTAGTATTGATTTCCCAATTATTAATTATTTTTTTTGAAGCAGCAATCTATTTTTAGATGGCTTTGTCTATTATAGTAATAGCAATTTCACATTTCTAGTTGCCATTGTTAATTTGATAATAAAAGATGTAACTGTTATTGAACATGATTGTAATTTTCTGGATTTTTGCAATGTTGTTACTGGAGGTTTTTGGTCTCTTTTCATAAATGTTGTTAATGTTTATTTGTTGTGAATTCACATTTTCTGGAAGTAGTTGAATCTCCAATAACTGAATTTATCTTCAAATTATTTTTTATAATTTAAACTGCTGAACTTATAAATGGAATAACCAATTCTATACCAGTTACTTTATGTAATTATGTTATAATAAACATCAACTTTTTCCCAAAAATTGCTCATCTGGAAGCTCACTAAAAATGTATAGTTACTTTACTATAAAAGTTAACTTTTTTACAAAAATTTTATTTGTAGACTACTCTAATAATTATAATAAAAAAAATAAAATTGTGTCAAAAAAAACGCTTTCTATTCAGACTTGGAGTTACTAATAGATTACTGAAATTGATAGCTAATTAATTTCAAAATGTTGTGTTGAGGAAATTTCAAATGTAATAATTTAAAGAATTTGGTTTTTAAATATTTAATTTTTATTTGAGATATGTAAAAAGTGATTTGTTTTAATTAAGATATCTAAAATAAGATACTATGGTAAAATATATTTTCTTAAAGAAAAAACTCTTTTTTTATACAACTTGTTGTAATATTAGTCTTTGAACTTGCACTTTTTTCTTTGCTCTAATTTTGGTAAACTAAAGATACATTTTAGTGAATTACAAGTTATTTTTACAAACTATTAATTATTTTGGCCAATTTCTGCTAATTTCAGCAAATTTTTGAATATTAAATAATTCAGAATATTGTGTAATTTGATCATCTTAATTTCTATAGTACAAATTGAATTATTAATTAAATGATAATATTTGATAATTTGATTAAATAACAAATAATAATTAAAATAATAATAATATATACTAATTAATAATAGAATTCATGTTAATTAATAGCTAAAATTTTACTGGTAACAATATTGTAAAAGATGATAAATTGCCTGATTGCTAGTTAAATATCTTTCCAATTTCTGATTAATTAAATCATTAAATTGTTTTAATTTGGAATCCAAGTCAAATAATCTATTTATTACTAGATTTACAGCTTGGACATAATTAACTTCTAGCTCAACTGATTTAAAATTTTGGGTGTAGGTGACTGTGTTTTGGAGTGATTATAAGTGTATTAAATATATGGGTTGTAGAATGCTACTATATAGATCATGGATGAATTGATTTAAGATTTGAGGCACAATAAAATAATTAGCATTAATGGCTTGAATTTGGCACAAATTTCTGTGGAAATGTTCTAAGTAAGTGGTGACTGCTTCTGTATTATCTTGTTTAATAATAGTAAATGCTGTTATTAAGCAATTAATGCTATTGTTATTGCTAAAATATCTCAAAAATTTGGTTTTAAATTTGTCAAAAGTGATGAGTTTGTTGATTAAACTCTAATATCATGAATTGGCAGTATTTTAAAAAAAGTATGAGATTGCTTATAGGGTTCTGACATCATCCCAATTATTAGCTGTGATTGTTTTGGTGATATTATTAAGCCAGACTTGAATGTTGTTTTCTTTGTCAGTAAACTTCTTTAATTTGGTAATGAAAACATATGTTATTGATAACAGTTGTAGTTGTTGAAGTTGTTGTTGTTATTGTTGTTATTGTTGTTGTTGTTGTTGTTAGAATAATAGTTATAGCTATTATTATGGTTTTATAATTAGTGTAGCTAGTGGTGAATCGATTACAATTACTAAAAGTAAGTTTTAAGAGACAATAAGTATGGAATTGAGATTGTTTTGATTTTGCTAAACTGAAACAATTGGGGTTTGTATTTCTGGGTTTTCTGGAATTGGTTTTTGGTAATTAAATTCTTGATTTTTATCTTTTTTCTCTTTTAAATCAGTTATTTCTTAAAAATGAGTGGCTCTAAAATTAAGTTAAGACAGCAATAATTAAAATTCTGATGATGTTGGTAATTACAATTTAAATCTTTTAAAGTAATTATTATAAGTTCCCAATAAATTGGCTTTTTTTTGTTGGCTTTAAAACATTATTCTTACTGATAGTGTTTTTGTTGATAATAATACATCTCTTAATGATATGTTGATATTACTTCCAAGCATATAGTAATATAATAGGTGAATAGATAAAATTACTCTTGGTTTCTTCCAAGTAGATAGTTGTATTTTTCTTGGTATTCTTGCTGATGTTTGTAATTTTCTTTTTTTGTTGTCTACAAAAGTAATAAAAAATTTCTGTCTAGTATGCTTCTTAATTTTTCTGTTAATTTCTGTTATTATTGGGGTGAACAAATAATTTTGTGGCAGTGTAATATTTTGAAATAATTTGCTATAAAAATTAGTAAGTGCTGCTTCTAGATTTTTTTGATTCTCTAAGTAAGATTTAATCTTTTTATTGATATAAAAATTGAAAGTTGATTCTGTTGGCCAATGGTTGCTTGTTAATTCTAAATGAATTTGATAGTATTAGAATAAAGCTTTCATGAATCTCAAGTGGTTTGTCTTTGTTTTTTTTGATTCTGTCATTATTCCAAATGATTGCTGTTGGTGCTAATTTTCTGCTAAATTATACTTTACAGAAAGCACCAAATGTTACAGATCTTATTTGGGATGTTAGTACAAATAACAAACTTATTACTTGATGCTCAATAGTTAACTAATGTTAATAAATCTGAAGATTTTTGTAATCTGAAGGTTTTTAATATTTGAAAGTTTTGGTTAAGTCTTTTGTATAATAAATAAAGATTCAATGATAATATTTTTTGGTAATGTTTTTAGTTTTTTTCCCAATTCTCGAGTTGGTATGATTTGGTATTTATAGCCTTCTAGAATGTTTTATTCTGTCAATTTTTTTTCAGCTTGGTGGCCAGTTTTCTGGTAAGTTATTCTCAAATTCTGAGTTATATACCCTTATTTTTAAGTTTTTTACCAATTCTTTTAATGTCAATTGCTTAGTGCTTAATCTCTTTAATCTGTTAATAAATCAACACAACAAAAAAAAATAAAAAAAAATAAGAAGAAAATAAAAAATTAGTATCTTATTAATAATCATAATCAAAAACTATTGTTTTAGCATGATTAAGTATTGGATATTATCAACATAAAGTGCTAATAAATGAAAAAGTGATTAAATTCTCAAATAAATAATGACAATATGGATTGAATAATAATAAATATGTTTTATTTAATATTTTGTTGATAAATTTACTTTAGTAAATATTAACTATTTGTAAAGTAAGAGTTAATTAATAAATAAAAAAGAGAATACTAAATTGGAACTGAACTAAATTCTGCATTTCTTGCTTTTAATACTATTGCTATATATATATAGTTAGTATTATACAAGATTCCTGATATCTTGCAATTTTTTTAAAGGAATCCTAGCATTCTGGAATTCTGGAATTCTACCATTCTTTATAAAGAATCCTAGAATTTTGGGATTTTAAAATTCTGCAATTCTCTTAGAAAAATCCTAAAATTTTTTTGTTATTACATCTATTTCTGATTGGCTATTTTTTTATTATATAATACTTCTACTTTCTATAAGTAACAATAATTAAACTAAGTTAATTCTAATTCAATCAAATGGTTGTTTTATTTTAATTAATTTTAGTGTTTTACTGAATTTTGTTTCTTTTTTCTCTAATAAACATTACAATTTTGAATATATTAAATAATATCTGAATATATTAATGGCCAATAATATCTTTTTCTGTTTTTTCTATGATAATTTTTTTATAAAAGTGGCATAAACTTTTTTTTTATATTAGTTTAAAAAATAAATAAAGTTTAAATATGATAAAAAGTTAAAAAAAAACTTGTTACTTCTTTTGTTTTTTTAAAAAAATAGAGCTGTAGTTCAAAAAAATTTCATAAAATAATCTTAAGTATAACAAATATATTTGTAAAAATTATTTAATTAATTATATATATTAACCAAATTTATTTATAAATAATATATAAATTTAGATTTATAATTATTGGTTAACCTAAAAATTATTATATAATATATCTAGTATAGTAAAAATAAAACTATTTTACTAAATTTTTAAGCATTCAAACATATTTATTTTTAATCTGTAAATAAAAAATTATTAGTATTTATTTATATAAAAAATTGAATTAATATTATATATTATGTTATAAGTTTTGTTTATTTCTTTATGTTCTATTTCTAAATGAAATTTACATAGTTTTTTATATAATTTTTCTTTTAAACAAACTGGTTTTTTTGTTTTTTAAGATAAAATATATCTTGTCTTTTAATTTGTGCAATATAAAAGATAATACATATCTAATATTTTTAATTTAGAATTGAAGTTTTTTTTTTTAGAGATATTTTTTAATATTTTAATATATTGATTTATATAATCTTAAGAAAACAAAGTTTTGGCTTGTTTTTTTTTATTTCTAGTTAATAAATAGCTTTTAAAATAGTGTTGAAAAGCCATAAAAATGCGTCAAATATCAAAACTTTGAAAAAAAAACTTTTTACTGGCCAATTAACCAAATAATGTAATTGGTTGAGTTGATTTGGAATCAACACAGTGTTGAAGCCACATGATGTTTATATTGAATCAATCAAAATGACTAATCCTTCGTCATCATTCCCCTACGCTGATCTTTCCTCTAAAAACAGAAAATTTTTTTTTATAAATGAGCACAGATGTTTTCTTATAGCAATCTTCTCCCTTCCTTTCTAAACGCTTCGTATTCGATTATACGGTGAGTTATGATGCTCTATGTTCTAGAAAAAGTATATTATTTAGTTGAAAGAGTGAAATGATGAATAAACGAAAGACTCTTCTTTCCCCATCTTATCGATCATGGTGATTCTTATGCTGCTCCTCTCGCTAAGGAGTAAATACTAGCCAGTATCCCAAACTGATCACTTTAATAAATATTAATATGTTTGATTCAAAAAATATATAAACAAAATTAAAAATATTAACTCAATTTTTCCTTGAACATATCAGGTCTATCGTCTAAGTTCCTCACCCCCAATATTGTAAGTAATTTAAAATCTTGAAGCTCGCGATAACATATAAGTCTATATAAGCTTGTATTAGTTTGAGTTTGTATGATGAATATACTATAATTCGCAGTTTCCACCGAAAGGATTAAGTTCCTCGTGATGGTTAACAATCTTCCTTGGATGTCTGACTTTAAATTCTACCTACACTATTAAATCGTTTTTATTGAAACCTTTTCTCACTAACGAGCTTTCTTACATCTTTACTTTATGTCATCGTTCGTCGTATTCTTATACCATGCGACGCCGTTAAAAAATTATTTTCACACAAAAAGGTGAAAGATGAATTTTATTACTCTGCCGTGATGTTAGTTACAAGATCTGTGTTGGTTATATGACTTTGGATCTGCCGCTAGTGGTATTACTTTGTATCCGCCGCGATGTTTGTTGTGCTAGTGGGTATTACTTTGCGTCTGCTGTGCTCTGTTGTGCTAGTAATGTCGATCAGGCCAGCGTTTATCTCTTTTGCTTCAATAGAATGTCCTATATTGCGGCTAACAGGGTGTCCCCAATGGCTGGAAGGTAAGTTGTATTTTGTGTTTTTTTCACTATAGAAATATAATTTATCTTTTATTTCAACTCGAACTATTTCAGGATCAAAGCCGCAGTTAATTTTGGCCCATGTTTGAACAGGATAATGAATATGAAAGTGATCTCTTGAACAATTTTTCCTCGAAGATCATCTTATAAAAATAGCCTTGAGCTTTTGATTCAAGATAACAGCAAGACAGCTACGAGGCATAAAAGTATCATTTTATGCCCTAAAATTTTCCGGTAATCTATATGGGCTACGTGATTTTTTTAATGAGAACTGGGAACCCTTTAAAAGGCTTCTGCACTGATGCTGCCAAAATCAGCTCGTGAAAACTATAGGTAAGACCTGTTTTTGGTGTTTTTTAGATTAAGCCTTTAGTTCATTGGATTTACAAGATATGCAAGGATGTCAGTGCTGGTTTGGAGGGATGTTCATTTTGAGAGATACTTTGCATCTTAAGGTGAGGTGAAGCGTTTCATGTAAAAATAACAATAGACAAGTGCTTCTCAATTTCTAATATAACTTAGCTTGCAATTTTTTTTACTGTATTGTTTTATTAGGATGGTCGTAAGCTTGTTACTTTCAACTTATCTTATTTTTTTAATAAACACATGACATTAATTAATAGTTAACTATTTTATTAAAAGAAATAAATAATAAAAATAATTTTTTGATGTAACATTAAATGTTAAATTATAAATAATAAAAAACAGTAAATAAAATTACAATATTGTTAGCAAATGATATTTAATTATTTAATAATATTATAACAGTTAATAAAACTTTAAAAAAACAATAATTTGCTTAAAATATTGATTTTAAAAATAAGTAATAAACAATTTAAAAAGTTTTAATTTTTTTATTGTTTTTATTACCAAAAATTTTTATTAAAGCAGTAATTTTAACAAAAAATAAGCTTTTTATTATCTATATTAGTTTTAATAATAAACAAATTCAAATATTAAATATTTTAATTAATATTTTTTGTAATATTAAAAAGTTGTTTAAAAACTGTATAATTAAAAAATTAAAAAGCAGAGTTTAAAGCTTAATATTTATAAATTTTATAATTTTTTTTTTATTAATATTTTACAAATGAGGTCCAAACATTACCTATAACTATACATCAAAAAAATGATCTAAAATAGATGTGAATCATGTACTTTTTACATGTGACCAGTATTACCAGATGAAATTAGAGATATTGTTTAGCATGAAATTACCCTTATAAATCTTATCATTAATAAGCATATATTATCATTTCAAATTATCACTTATTATATTAGCAAAATATCCAAAATTATCATTTAATTAATAACCCAATTTGTACATAACACAAATGTAACCTAATTGCAATAATCAATCATGCAATACTCCGAACTATGTAACATTCAAAAAGTTTGCTGAAATTTGTAAGAAATTCGCCGAAATAATTGATAGTTTACCGAAATATCTAATAGTTTGTAGAAATAACTTGTAGTTCACCGAAATGTATCTTTAGTTCAGCAAAATTATAGAAAATAGCAAAGTTCAAGTTCATAGAATAGTGTTATGACAAGTTGTATAAAAAAAGAGCTTTTTTTTTTGAGAAAATGTATTTTACTCTAGATTTATCACTTGGAATCATTCCTACATACACAAAAAGAACTAAATATCAAATAATTCAAAAAAAAACCAAATTCTTTAATTATTGCACTTGGAAAATCCCCAAAACCCAACTAACATTTTAAAATTGATTAGCTACCAATTTCAGTAAACTGTTAGTGACTCCAGACCTGGATAGAAAACATTTCCCTTGACAGAATTCTATTTCTTTTACATTTTTTATTTTTATTTTCTTTCTTTTATTTTCTTATCATAATTATTAAGGTAGCCTACAGATGAGATTCCTGTAGAAAAGTTGATTTTCACAACAAAGTAACTACACATTTTAGTAAGCTTCCAGACAAGCAATTTCTGGAAAAGAGTTGACATTTACTACAACATAACTACACAAAGCAACTGGCATGGAATTGGCTATTCCACTTATAAGCCCAGCAGTTCAAATTATAGGAGATAATTTGAAGATAAATTCAGTTACTGGAGGTTCAACTACATCTAGAAAACGTGAATTCATAGCAAATAGGCATCAACAACATTATAGAAAAGAGACCAAAAACCTCTGGTAACATTTGGTGCTCTTCCATGGAAATAACACAGCAACAACAAATTCAAAGTGGCAACCACACCAGACACAGCAACTCTAGAGTATTACCAGTCAATTTACACACACATCAAACAAAGATTCAACATTCCAGACGGAATTAAAGTTGTCAAAAAATCAGTATACCAATACATTGAAAACTGCATCAACAATTATTTTTTTGGAAACTACAACATTTCAAAAGTTAGAAGCAATCTCTACAATAATTTAGTGCACTATTCACAATTGGGAACAGAAGACCTGAACAGTGAAACACTTGCTACCTACTTTCAAGAACTTAATTTTAACATTATTGAGTATTGTAAAGAAAAATACCCAGTACAGTCTAAATACTCTTTTGACTTTGAATCAGAGACAGAAACAAGCAACAAAAGCAAACAAAAATTGAAGCAATACTCAAAAACCACCCTAAATACTCCAATACTACCAAAAACAATTGCCAAACACTTACAAACACCTGAACAAGGAACCAGTTCAAAACTCCCACTCACTATTACACCTTTTTCAGCTTCACTTGCACAAGCAGAAACTCCTAATTTACCTTTAAATCAATTTTCAAGACTAAAAAATTATACATCACCCAGAAGTCCCACCAGACAACAAGAAACCCTTCAGACTAGTACCAATTTTCTTGACTATTTAGCAGAAAACACAAGCAAACACTCTGAAACATTAGCCAACGAAGAAAATGTTTTTGAATCCATTGAAGAAGAAGTAGAACCCGAAGAAAAAAGTGAATTAATAGATAATGAGGAAGAAAACAAAATGACAGCTTATATTGTAAAAATTCCCAAATTTAATGGAGAAGATATTGAGACCAGTCCCCAAGAATGGCTCAACCAAGTTAATAAAGCTGGAGATGCAAATAGATGGAATGCTGCTAGAATGTTAAGAACAATTCCCTACTTTTTCAAAGGAACAACAGATGAATGGTTCAAAAACTTGACCACCCCTTTTAATGACTAGACAGCTTTCAAAACTGCCTTCTTAGAACAATTCACTGATAACAACACCTCGTAATATCAAACAAGAACCCTCCGAATCTGTCATAACTTATATTGGGAAATTCAACAAACTTCTTAGACAAATTTGCCAACTTAAAACTAATGATTATTATTCCAATGCTCAAATCTTGGATCAATTTATTGTTGGTTTAAAAGATAAACTGATTAAGAAAGTTTGCCTACATGCACTAGAAGATTTAGCCACTGCTATTCAACAGGTGAAAAACTATAAAATGGCCATGGAAGAAGCCAACTGTACCAAACTTGTTAACCTAGTTATTGAAAAAACCAGCTCAACAGCTGAAGAAAAGATTGACCAATTAACCAAAAAAGTTGAACACTACTTCACCAACCAACAGCAACAACAGCAGCCACAGCAATCACAACAAACACAAAGATACCAACTTCCACAAAGATGAAATCAAAATAATTTTCCACCACTTTCTAATAACCAGCCTTAGAATTGCCATTATTGTGGAATTTCTGGCCACTGGAAAAGAGATTGCAGAAAGCTATAATGAGACCAACAAAATAGGAGTAATTAATGTTACCTTTCACCACAGCAATCTTATTATCAACCACCACTACCAGCTTACTATCTACCAAGACCCCAATACCAAAGTAACTATTATCAGCCTGTCTCACAGCCAATCCAACAGCAATACTAACAACCACCCATACAATATTATCAAGTACCTGCTTGAAGATTGATTCCACAAAATCAATTCACATCACAAAATTGATACCAAGTAAACAACAATAGGATCAATTCAAACAACCAATTGGTTCTCCAAAATTCAGCTCAACCAAGATCCAACTACTATCATATTCAAACTAGTTATCTTACAATGCCAGAAGAACAGGATTTTCACTATACTGTACTCTTAGAAGGTAGAGCTGCAGCACAATAACAAAACCCTTTCTATATTCCTACCACAATTCCACCAGCCAGAATTGCTGAAAACGCCAACCTTTTAGATATATTTCCTTTTGAATTTAAAGCAAATGAATCATCATTCTTGCTTAGCAATGCAACAGCTAATGAGCAAAAAGTCATCACTGTAATATACACAGAAACTAAAATAGAAGGAAAGCCAATTCATTTGATCCTAAACAATGGATTCGCCAAAAGCATCATCACATATCAATTAATACAACAGCTAAAGAGAAATGTTGACCGACCAGCTCAGACAATCATTGTCACTGTTTATGGCATGAAAAAGACTCCAGTAGGAGAGATTGACAACTTCCTATTCACAATTGACAGAATTACCATTCCAGTCAAAGTTCTAGTCATAGATGCTCCCCAATATCAAGCTCTTGTTGGAAACAATTGGCTCCAAAAAGCCAATGCTAATTTGAATTGGGAGACACAAGAGTTAACAATCTCCTACCAAGAACAACATGCCCAAGTACCTGCCACTTGTAGTACATTCAACAAATGCTCCGAAAAAGCCCCGGCTTTTGAATTTGAACCAGAAGAAGAAAAACCCATTATTGAAACATTTATGGCACTTGGATCAACCTCCAATTGGGCTGATAAAACTGAACAACAGTATTTTTCAACATACGATTCTCTTAAAACAAAAGAACCAGTAACATCTGGATGGAATGTTCCTTGTTTAAAACCAGAACCATGAAAACAATGCCCTTACATTCTACTCAAATGCAAAGATTGCCACAAGAAACTTTCATCAATAGAAGCCTGCATTTTACCTAAAGAAGAATATGAAAATCATACTTGTTATTACTGCAAGGCTTGCTACAGAGAACGATGGGACCACCTAATAAAAAGAAGTAGAAAATGGGACAACACCCCTTGTTTGATTTGTGGAAATATGCTACCAGAAGAATACAATTGGATTAATGTAGCAATGAGAGGAGGAGTCTGTGATCAAACCTGCCAATATGTTTTATCAATTTCAGAAAAAGTCAAAAGAGGAACACCTTTTGATGCTGTTTACAATAGCATTCTCAACAAACTGTACTATTACCCTCATGATGCCAAAATGATTTTCGATTTAGCAATGGCTTTAATTAACAAAGCCACTCAAGAAAATGTTCGTCAAATGAAAGAATCAGAATACATTGCATACACCTTTAAAATTACTGGATACAACTACGAAGATAAAGTAGAAGTATATTACCAAATTGCCAGTTACATCTACCCAACCAAAAAAGCTCAAGCTCAATGGCTAGAGCAAATGAACATTAAATTATGTGAGAAATGCATAATGCCTTGCAATGAACAATGGTGTCCTGAATGCTATGCTCTTAGCATTCCCTTGCTCAGTGAAAGTAATGAATATGAAATTGAATTCAGAGAACCTGAAGCAACAGAAGAAATAGAAACCACACCCATCTATCTCATCGAAAATCAGCCTGCTTCACAACTCAAATACTTCAACAACAATGGACAAGAAATAAAGTCTAAAAAAGTCCACAAAATTGATATTGGATACAATCTAAGATATCCAGGAAAAGATACTCTTACTCTCAAACCTAAATTGCTTACAAAAATCAACCTCAAAATTGTTCTCAAAATCCCACCAGGAGCAATAGTCCAAATTACTTCATGATCATCATTGGCGAGCAAAGGAATTAATGTTAGAGGAGGAATTATAGATGTGGAATATACAGGAGACATTACAATCATGTTACAAAATGAAACCAATAAATTTTTTCAGATTGAACATGCCGAAAAAATTGCTCAAGCTATTTATTTACTTTTAATCAACATTTTGGGTTTACAATTAGTCAGTTAAAGAGAACAATTGGGAAAGAATAAAAGAGGAACCAAAGGTTTTGGTTCAACTGGATGATTCACAGTTCCAGTAAACATAGCTTTTAATGAACAGAATGAATCTTACCAGATTTTATGACTCCCACAACCAATTACTATTTCACTCTTTGAAGAACATCTGGAAATCTACACCTGCCTAAAGTCAACAACTACACAACAAATTTTTGAATCCAACAAACAAGTCTGCTTGGAACATAATATCTCAATCCCAAACATTTATATTCCAAAAGGAACAAAGAAAGTCTGAGTTACTTTTTATAATCCCAACAATTATCTCATAGTTTTATTAAATAACTTAGAAATTAGAGTCATTCACAGTAATATCTTTCAACAAGAATTACCCCAAACAGTTCCCAATTTTTCAGAAATCATTGAACATTCACTACCAAAAATCAACCCAAATCCCAGTTCTGAAAACTACTATGTTGTCATGGAAAAACTATCTCGAATCAACATGGGACAACTTGAATCACAACAACAGAGCCAGCTCAAAGAGCTAATTGCAGAATTTGCCAATATCTTTGCTGAAAACAACAATGACTTAGAAAAAACCGATTTGGTTCAACACCAAATCTATACAGGAGATGCCAAACCAAGGCGACAACAAGTCTACTGAGTTGCTCCAGAAAGTCACCAATTTATCCGAAAAGAAGTGCAATAGATGCTTAACAATGGCCTTATTCAACCATTAATGAGTCCATGAGCCTCACCTGTGGTCCTAGTTAAAAAAAAAATGGAAAGATATGATTTTGTGTTGATTATCAACAATTCAACAGTGTTACCATTGGAGATGTCTACCCTTTTTTTCGAATTGATGACATGTTGGATGTCCTTGGAAAGTCCAAATACTTTTCAATATTAGATTTAGAGAGCGAATACTGGCAAGTTGCCATGGATTCCAAAGATCGCCCCAAAACAGCATTCACCATGTAAGGAGGAAATTACAAGTTCAATGTAATGCCTTTCGGATTATGCAATGCACCAGCAACATTTCAAAGACTCATAGATGTTGTTTACAAAGGCCTCCTTTGGAAATCAGTAGTTGTTTATCTCGATGATACTGATGTTTATTCACCATCTTTTGAATTACACTTAAAACATCTGTGAAAAGTTTTTCAATGATTACGAAAAGCAGGATTGAAACTAAACATTAAAAAATGCTACTTCGGAAAAACAAGTTTGGCCTTTCTTGGCCACATTGTGAGCAAAGATGGAATTAAACCAGACTCTAGAAAAATCAGCACTGTCAAGAACTTCAAGACTCCATAAAATACCACAGAATTGAGAGGATTTATTGGATTAGCTTCCTATTACCGAAAATTTATCAAAGGATTCTTAGAAATCGCAAAACCCCTCAACCAGCTTACTACTAAAAACATCAAATACAAATGGATGGAAAAACACCAAAAAGCTTTTAAAATTCTCAAGGAAAAGCTGACAACAGCTCCAATTCTAGCCTACTCAGACTTCAGTAACCAATTTCGACTAGCTACAGATGCTTTTTACACTGCCTTTGGTGCTATTTTATTACAATTAGATAACAATAGAAATGAGCAAGTAATCGCTTATGCTAGTAGAACATTAAAACCAGCCAAGAAAAACTACCCTGCCACAGAACTAGAAACAGCAGCTGTAGTTTGGGCCCTACACTACTTCAACCTTTATTTCAGATCTAAAAAATTCGATATTATCACTGATAATATTGGACTCAAATAACTTCAGAACAAAAACACTCAGCTAAATGCAAAACAAACCTGATGGACAGGATTTTTAGCCAACTACTGATATATTATATACCACAAACCAGAAAAACTCCACACCAATGTTGATTGTCTCTTAAGAATGAGGCAAGATTAGAATACAAAACCAACACCCATTTGAATTAACAACAAAACAACAAACAATGAACTCTGAAAATTACAACAATTTTAAACAATATTTGAAAATATTAACAATCCCAACAAGATGAAAAACATTGGTTACAACAACAAGCCAAATAATACTTCTTACACAACAACATTATTTATTATTGAAACTTCAGAAACCCAAACAGTTCACTTAGATTAATACAAGAACATAAAAAAGAAACTATTTTATATAACATATACTTAGACCCTTCATCAGCACACCTAGGAAAAGACAGCACCACCTAGAGAACACTAGAATATTATTTTTGGCCTCAAATGAGAAAAGACATTCATGAATATGTTAAGTCTTGTGATAGTTGTCAAAGAAGAAAAGGAACTTGTCCTACAGAATCTTTAAACCCAATTAAAGTTGAACAGCCTTTTGACCGAGTTGGTATCAATTTAGTCAGACCACTCTTTATTACAAACCAAGGAAACTGTTATATTGTAGTAGCTGTAGACTATTTCACCAAATGGCCTAAAGCCAAAGCCATTCAATGAGCAGATGCGAAATTAGTAGCAAACTTTATCTACAAAGACATTATTTGTAGACATGGATGTCCAATAGAACTTTTATCTGATCAAGAAACACATTTTGTGAACAATTTAATCCAGGAAATTTGTGAACAATTTAATGTCAAGAGACCATTATCTTCACTCTATCATCCACAAACAAATAGACTTGTAGAATGTTTCAACAGAACATTGTGTGAATCATTAGCCAAAGTCTTAACCAATTTTGAGCAAGAATGGGATCTTTTTATTCCATCAGTGTTACTAGCATATAGAACACTAAAACAAGATACCACAAAACACACACTATTTGATTTAACTTATGAAAAGACAGCAACATTACCAATTAGTTTCACAGTGGAAACATACCCAGCACAACTAATTGATAAAAACAATTTCCAGAAAACACTACAATGAAGAGCCTACACTCTACTTAGCACATTGGAAGGAAAACAATGAATAGCAGCCACCCATATTAAACACTTCCAAGCTCAACAAAAAGAATGACATGATGACAAATTGCCTCCAGTTACCAATGGATTTAAAATCGAAAACAAAGTTCTCTTATACAAAACTAAAGCTGAAAAACAATGAAGTGAAAAATTTGAAAATAAATGGAATGGACCATTCTTTATCCATGAAATCCTAGGCAATAGATCATACAAGCTAAGACTTGATGACAAAATCCTAGCAAAAGTTGCACATGGAGATCATTTGAAACACTATAATTCCAGAAACAATCCTGAACTATTAATTCCACAAATTGATATACATTCCCCTTTAATCAATCCTGAAGATATTGCCCAAAATTTAGAACCAATAGTTGTCATTGAACAATCTTCCAACTTAAACACTTAATTTAAATTTATTATTATAGTTATCTCCTTATAATTTAGAAACAATCTCACAAAAACAAAACAAAAATAACATAAAAACCCATACACCAAAAATAATTTTCTTTTATTTTCAAATCTCTTATAATGACTATTTCTCAAAACATTCAACAATTATCCCAAAAACTAATATTAGGTTTAAAAACAATACCTGAATTATCCATTACTGTTACTGGAAACCACATTAATTATACCCAAACAGAAGTAGTTACAAATTTAGTCCCAAATGCACAAAAATATCACCTGTATAAGAAGAACACAAGAAGTTATTCTGGAATTCACCTGCCAGAACTTTTAAAGCTTGCTTTAAGAGAAAACTTAATACTCACTCCTATTAGTATTCCACCAAATGCTACTATTTAACAAAAACTTTAACTGTGTCTTAATGAAGAAAACTACGACTATACTCCAATATATAAATATTTCTACATTGGAAAAACACTTCACGAACAAAAACAGGAGCTTATAGCAGCAAACCTCACAAAAGAAGCTATTCAGAAACAACTCCACAACGAATTCAAGACAACAGCTGGACCTACAAACAGTCATTATAAACTAAGAGCTGTTCTTAGACTTTATAACCTATTCTACACCTGTGAAAACGTCCTACAAAACCCAATTTTATAGTCTTTGAAGATTCAATACATTGGAAAGCTCACAGAACTGAAATTTCAACAATTTTCAGACCAAATTTCTTCAATAATTTTGGACTATTATCTGGAAATTACAGACAGTACTTGGACTTTAATGGAGCTCAGTCTTGAGGAGGAGGTTATGTTACCAGACGAAATTAAAGATATTGTTTAGCATGAAATTACCCTTATAAATTTTATCATTAATTAGTATATATTATTGTTTCAAATTATCACTTATTACATTAGCAAAATATCCGAAATATTATTTAATTAATAACCCAATTTGTACATAACACAAATGTAACCTAATTGTGATGATTAATCATGCAATACTCCGAACTATGTAATATTCAAAAAGTTTGCCAAAATTTGTAAGAAATTTGCCGAAATAATTGATAGTTCACCGAAATATCTAATAATTTGCAGAAATAACTTGTAGTTCACTGATGTTACCAGAGGTTTTTGGTCTCTTTTCTTAAATATTGGTAATGTTAATTTGCTGTGAATTCACGTTTTCAGGAAGTAGTTAAACCTCCAATAACTGAATTTATCTTCAAATTATCTCCTATAATTTGAACTGCTGGACTTATAAGTGGAATGGCCAATTCCTTGCCACTTACTTTATGTAGTTACATTGTAATAAATGTCAACTCTTTCCCAGGAATTGCTCGTCTGGAAGCTCACTAAAAATGTGTAGTTACTTTGCTGTAAAAGTCAACTCTTCTACAGGAATCTTGTCTGTAAGCTACCCTAATGATTGTAATAAGAAAAGAAAAGAAAAATAAAAGAAATGTAAAAGAAATAGAATTTTGTCAAGAGGAACGTTTTCTATCCAGGCCTGGAGTCACTAACAGTTTACTGAAATTGGTAGCTAATCAATTTCGAAATGTTAGTTGGTTTTTGGGGATTTTCCAAGGGCAATAATTAAAGAATTTGGTTTTTCAAATTATTTGGTATTTATTTCTTTTTGTGTGTGTAGAAATGGTTCTAAGTAATAAATCTAAAGTAAGATACATTTTCCAGAAGAGAAAAGCTCTTCTTTTATACAACTTGTTGTAGTACTAGTTTATGAACTTGCACTTTTTTCTTTTTGCCCAAATTCCGGCAAACTAAAGATACATTTTGATGAACTACAAGTTATTTCGCTGAACTATTGATTAATTTGGGTGAACTATTCATAATTTCAGCGAATTTCTTATAAATTTCAGCAAATTTCTGTAAATTTCGGCAAATTTTTAAATGTTACAGAGTTCAAGGTATTGTGTAATTTGATCATCTTACTTTCTGTTATACTAATTAGATTATTTTAATTGAATCGTGATATGTGATAATTGATTAAATAATAACTGATAATTTGAAATGATATTAATATACTAATGAATTATAGGAATTATAAGGGTAATTTCATGCTAATTTAATAGCTAAAATTCTACTGGTAACACCGAAATGTATTTTTAGTTCAGCAAAATTATAGAAAATAGCAAAATTCAAGTTCATAGAATAGTGTTATGACAAGTTGTATAAAAGAAGAGCTTCTCTCATCAAAAAAATGTATCTTACTCTAAATTTATCACTTGAAATTATTCCTACATACACAAAAAAAAATAAATATCAAATAATTCAAAAAAAAACCAAATTCTTTAATTATTGCACTTGGAAAATCCCCAAAACCCAACTAACGCTTTAAAATTAATTAGATACCAATTTTAGTAAACTATTAGTGATTTCAGGCCTGGATAGAAAACGTTTCCCTTGACAGAATTCTATTTCTTTTACATTTTTTATTTTTATTTTCTTTCTTTTATTTTCTTATCATAATTATTAGGGTAGTCTACAGACAAGATTCCTGTAGAAGAGTTGATTTTCACAGCAAAGTAACTACACATTTTAGTGAGCTTCCAAATGAGCAATTCCTAGGAAAGAGTTAATATTTACTACAACGTAACTACACAAAGCAACTGGCATGGAATTGGCCATTCCACTTATAAGCCCAGCAGTTCAAATTATAGGAGATAATTTGAAGATAAATTCAGTTACTGGAGGTTCAACCACATCCAGAAAACGTAAATTCACAGCAAACAGGCATCAATAATATTACAGAAAAGAGACCAAAAACCTCCAGTAACACCAGCCACTTAAGCTGATCAGAACAATACTATACAACTATATAAATTAAAACTAAGCTACCAATGTCCAAAAAAAACAAACAAGATTTGCAAAAACCAAAATACACATCAAAGACCTTAATAATACCAAGCAATTTGACCACACTAGCAAAACATCTCAAAGCCAAACCAGATACTAATATGAAAGCCAAACCATCTAGAGGAATCAGTTCACTTCTCTTCAAACATGCACAATGCTTAGCATAGACCAACCAGATGTTATCTTTATAACCAAGACTAAGAGAATACACAAAATTAACAATTTTCAATCTATCAACTTTGAGATTATAGAAGATAGAAACAGTTTCATTAAACCAACCATTAAAAACAAAGCCCTTATAAAAAGCTGTAGACACAGAGGAATTAGAAACACAAGATGCCAACAACTGTAATACACTTGAAAAATGATGAAAGAAACCAGAAAGTGTTTTCCAAAAAGCCACATAGGAGTTTAATATATTATGATAAGCAAAGATATTGACCTCATAAGAGAAAACATGATCTGACAACTCCACTTCACCACAGTATAAACACAACACACTAGGGTAATGTCTATTATAAAGGCACTTCTGAACAGTAACAGACAGCTGATAGTACAAAGCTTTTATAAAATAGATATATGCATTAGCCAAAAACTTACTAGTAAAACTAGCAGCCATATGCAAATCAGAATGTTATACCAATAATAAGCTGAGCCAATCAACATCTGAAAGCAAACTGTCTGCCAAAAACTTTAAACTAAAACCAATCTTCCAATGCACTTGACAAATAAAATGAAAAATATCATAAACAAAGTGTCTAGAATTGTCAGAAACAACACTATCATCAGTCACTATAAAGTGTTCATCCAAGTAAAAAAGAAGATACCAGCCAGAAAAAGAAGTGGCATCAGTTATTGTATTAACATGCTTATTCCCCAAAATGCCAGAGTAACCTTTTACTTTATGTTAGCCAACTCTCAAATTCTTACTATGAATAATGTTCACAATATACTGGTGCTTAACCCAACACTAATTATGAAAATCAGGGCTTATCAGACTCAATTCTGACTTATAAGCATCTAAAGCAGATTGACTATCCAAAAACAAGTTAACAGAACTAAATAGGAAAACACACTCTAAAGCCAATATAATAGTCTGCAATTCCACCAAAGTAGATAATATTAAACCTAACACATCAACACCCAAACCCAAATTAATGTCCTCGAAAAAAACTGCAGCATCAGCCCTTCTATTAACTATGTTCAGATCCTTTAAAGACCCATCTGTATAAACAGACAAACTGCCAGAAACAACTTGAAAAAGACAATCATGAACAGATATAAAATTACAAGAATCAAAAATGTTTAAAAGACCAACACCATCCAAAACAGTAGGAAAAGTAGGAGAAGAAACCATGCTTTTGAAAATGCATTTTATAATATATATAAACAAAAAAATAATGTTTTATTTAAAAAAACTTATTAAAATAATTTTTAGATATTTTTAAAGTAAAAATAAGAAAATAAAAATTATAAAATAATATAAATTTATTAAAATTAATTATATTTTATTTTATAAGAATATATTTTTTCTTAAATTATTTATAATAGTAATTTTAATATTATTTTTGTTTAGTAAATTAATTTAACAAAATAAAAAATTATAACTAAAAATTATTAGTTTAAAATATTAATAAATAAATACAAGTGATATTTATTATTAACTAAAAATTAATTAAAATAACAATTTAAATTTATATATAAAATATAAAAAATAATTTTGGTTTTAAAATATATTTTACAATTTAACAAAGTTTTAATAAATTTAAATAGTTAAACTATTTTAAATATTTAAATTTTTGAGATTTTTTAAATCTTATTCAATTTTTGCAATTATTGTTAATTAAAAAAAACATATTATAAATATTATAAAAAACAAAAATTATTTTAAAATTTATAAAAATAAATATTCAGATAAACTTATTAAAAACATAGCTGAATTATTGTTTTTTTATCTGTTTTAATTTGTAAATAATATATTAAAAATAAGAATATAATTGTATTTAATAATATATAGTATTTTATTTACAATATTTATTACACAATTTATTATATATATTAAAAAACTGGCTTTAATTTTAATATTAATAATAATAATATAATTAAAAATATTAATTGAATTTATATTTTTATAATTTAGTATTTAGATTTTTATATAGCTTTTAATTTTATAAACAAAGTTTTAACCAGTTTGCTATTTATATAATATAAATAATTCACAAAAAATTACTAATTATTATTAAAAAATAGTTATATAATAGTTTTTATCTTAATATTTAATATTTATATTATAATAAAATTGAATTTTTAAATTATTTATTTATTTATGCATTTAATAATATTAACTATATAGATTTGGTATTTATTAATACTAAGTTTTAATATTTAAAATATATATTTTATTATATTTTATTTTATAACTATTGTTTAATTATTTAGTTAATACTAATTTGTATATAGTTTTATATAAAAACATCATATTTAAGAATTGATTTAATAAAACTTTTTTAGTTTTTGATAATATTAGAGTAATAATTGCTAAATTAATCAAATTTATTTGTAATATAATAATTAAGTATTAAAATAAATATAATTAATTAAATTTAAATATAAAACTATTTTTAAGAAAAAAAATTAATTATATTTTAATGTTTTTATTTTTTTTAAGTTTTTTAAAGATAATATAATTAAATTATTAAATATAATTAAGATTTTTGAAAAAAGTTTTAAAACATATATATATTGTGTTTTTTTAATTTAAACAATAATATTATAGTAAAAATAAATATATAATATAGTCTTAATTAATTTAAGTAACTAATTATATATAGTTAATACATAAACTATATTTAATTTAAAATATGTAATTTTTGTATTATAATTAATAGCAATTAGATTTTATTTATAAAATTTAATAAAAAATAATAATTTTAACTTAAAAATTTTTATTTTATTTTTAATATTTTTTTATTAATACAAAATATTTTATAATAATTTAATAATAATATTTTTTTATTCAGCTTAATAAGTATAATTTAATTATTATTTAATATAATATAGCAATTAAGTATTTTAAATTAGATATAATTTATGTATTTTTTATATATAATTATATTAAAAAAAATATTTTTATTAATTTGTAAAAAACATTTATTATAATCTTAAATCAAAATATAAAATATAATTTTTTTAATATTTAGTATTTTATTATATTTTTAAATAAAATCAAAAAATTATTATTAATAGATAATAAACTATTTTTTTAACATAATTTTAAGTTTAAAATTAAACAAACAAAATTTCTTTTTATGTTTAATTACAAAATTATAAACAAAATTTACTAATTATATTAATATGTTTTTAATATTATCAGAAGTTAATATAGTTTTTATAATTTAATTTTTAAACAGAAAGTTTTAATATAATACAAATTAATATTACTAAAAATTAAAACACTTTAGACAAATCTATATTAATATTGTTAATAATTATCAAATAAATATATTTTTATTTAACAAATTTTAATGAGCAGTTAAATTTAAACTGTAAATAAAACTATAATCTAAAATTTTTATCTTATTATATTTAATATATAATATATATATTTTTTATTATATTTAATAAATAAGATTTAAATATTATCTAATATAATATATTAAACTAAATATTTTAAACTAATTATAAATCATATATTTACTATATATAACTAATTACTTAGACTAATTAAAACAACACTATGTTTTTACATATATAGAAATTATATTTTTAATATTTAAAAAAAATAAATACAATTTGTGTATACTAAAACTAATTCTAAAAGTCTTAGTAATTTCAAGCAGCTTAATTATATTATTAAATAGCATAAACAATAGATCAGTAATAATTATTAATATAGATTTATTATAGAAAATCAGATTACACTTTTTTATAAAAACTTAGTATTTAAAACAAACAAACCAAATATTATTCTTATGAGCCAATTCAAAATTATATACAAAGTTTATAACCTTATAACTAACAATTTTAGCATTTTTAAAAACCGAAAAAAACTTATAGAATCAATTTTTAAAGACAATTTTTTATACATAAAATAGAATATATAACAATATTAAAAAATACAAAGAAAATAATTGAAATATAGATAGTAATAACTTGTACAGATTAAATAATATTTTTTAAATAACTACATAAATATTTAATAGTTTTTTATAAATTTTAACATCTATTTTACAAAAAAAATGTGGTTTAAAAATTCAATTTTTTTACAATATAAACACAAAATATTATAATAATACTTATTATACAAATATTTATAAACAGTCACTAATAGTTTCTAATATAATATTTTTATAAAATAAAAACATATTTTAGTTGTGATCTTGCTTATAAACTCAATTATCATGTAAAAATTAGAGTATTAAACCAGTAACAATCAAATTTAAACCATATTTCCAAATTAATTTTATTATTAGTCTTAATAAATTATTTTTTTATATAAGTCAAAAATACTATATTTAAGAATAAAATAGTTTTAACTAAAATATTAGCTCTTTTATTGTCCAAAATGTTTGAATAATTTTTGATTTTATGTTAATTAATATTTGAATTTTTTTGATAATATTTACAATATATTATTACTTAATTTAACAATAATTATAAAAATCTGATACTATTCAAAACCAATTTTGAATAGTATATATCCAAAGCAGTTTAACTGTCAAAAATTATTTCAATTATACAAAAAAAAAGAATACATTTTAAAACTAATACAATAATCTGCAGCTTAACTATTATAGAAAAAACTAACCCAAATATCCTAACAACTAAACTCAAATTTAAATTCTCAAAAAAAACTATAACACCAGTTCTTATATTAGTAATATTCAAATCACTTAGAAAATCATCAGTAAAAATAGAAAAACAGACTATACCAATACTAATAAGTCGATTATAAATTAAACTAAACTTACATAAATCAAAAATATTCAAAAATTAAGAACTAACAACCAAAAACAATTTATTATAATAAGAAGTTAAGTTATTTAAAAACCAAATAACTAATACAAACCAACCAAAAACAAAGTTTAAAAAGTTTATTTTCTTTTAGTATTTAAAATTTTTTAGTAAAAAACACTATTTTTTTTATTATATAATTGTTTAATAAAAACAATCCTAAACTGTTTAAATAAGGAGAATATTTTAAAATAAACTGAATTATTTAAAAATTATTAATATCAAAGTTTTATTTTAAATTAAAATTTTTAACATAAAGAATTAACTAATGATAAATTATAATTACAAAAAATATAAACTATATTAGCCAAGAAATTATTTGCTAAATTGATTTTAATATAAACTTAAAAATACAAAAGATAATAAAAAAACCAGCTTAAAATCTATAAGTCAAGAGATATATAATTAAACAACTGGCTTAAAATACTATAAACATTAAAAAAACTTAGTTCAAAAGCCAATTTATATTTAATTTATATTTGTTTTAAAGTTTTCAAACTATATAAAGAAAAATATTAAATTATATTACTTAAAAAGTCCAAAAAAAAACCAAATTTTAATTTCAAACTTTTATAGATTAAAGTATTTTATTTATTACATATATTATTAAAAACAAAATTAAATTGGATTCTATAATTAATAATAGAATAAAGCACTACTAAAACTAAATACAAAAATTACTTAAAAAAAATAGTTTTTTTAATATTTTGTTAACAAAAAATTTAATATTTAAATAAGTTTTTATTAAGCTAAGCTTTAATATATTTTTTATTAATAGAAAAATGCCTAAATATTTGTAAGTTTTCTTTTTTTTAGTAATTATAATTAACAAATTATTAATTAATAAAAAAAAATTCACAATTTTATAATTAATCAAATAACTATTGTTTTATTATTATTGATCTAAAAAAACTTATTTATAATATTTAAAATATACTAAGTTATGACTTAATTATTGTCTACTTAAATTGTATTATTAATAAATATACTAACAGTAAAAAAAAATATTAGACTTATTTAACTCTTAACATATTTTGTTTTAATTACAAATTTAAAATCAATCTTATATTTACACACATATTCCTATTTTTTGACTTTATACAAAAGAGATTTATAAAAAATACACTTAAGAAAAGAGAAAAAAACTTTATTTTAATTTAATTTATTATGTATATAATAGCTATTTGTTAAGCCAAAATCAATTATAACTTGATTAATCTAATTATTGTAAATACTACCAAAAACTTAACAAATCTGTTACATATTTTAACTTAATTTAAACTGTTTTTTAAGTGTTTTTAATTTATTAAATTATATATTTTATGTATATTTTATAAAATTAACCACAATTTATAAATTTTTTTTCAAAATATTCTTTAATATTAAACCAATTACAAAAATCAAAAATTGTGTAGTTATATTCTTTAATATTAAGAAATTATCTTTATAAAAAATATTATATGTACTGCAAACTAAAAAAATTTTGTTAAACAAAATTTGGAATGAATTTTCTAAATAGTTTCAATTAGAGCAATAAATCTGATGTTAATTAAAACTTTTTTTTACTTATATAACTTAAAAATTATTAATATTCAAGATTTTTTTCAAGATTAAAGAACTAATTTATTTATTAAAAAAATTTAACAACAAATTTAAACCTAAAAAATCACAATATTTTCAAAATTTATTTGATATTTTAAACAAACTAAAAGTCTTTTATTTGACAGCTCTATTATAATACCTATTATTTTATTAAAACCAATCTTATTTATAATTTTAGAAAAAATATTATTAGCCATATAGTTAAAAACAAATACTGTTAATACTAAATATTTAGAACATTCTCTAATACTTTAAACTTCTTTGTTTATTTTTTTATAATTAAATTTATCTTAGATTTAATTTTCTTAGATTCTAGAACTAGATTTTTACTATTTATTAAATAATTTAAAACTACTTTTTAAAAAAAACATTTTAAAATACTCTTAATAATGTGGTTTTTATTGACTTTAAAACTTTTTTAATAATAGTATAAATTTTTATAATTTTAATTTGTTGAGATTCAGTAAGTTTAAGCATATAATACACTTTTTTGATCTTAGTTAACTTATATTTAACAGTATTAAGATTGATATCTGATGTCAAAAAATTCTAAACATAAATATTAATAATATAGATTTTATATTTTTCTTATATGAATATATATTTTGTTTAATCTATTACAAAAATTAAAAAGTTATTATAATATTTTTAAAAAAAATATAAAAAGTACAAAAGTTTTTTAAAAACAAATTTTATAAAATACAATATTAATAATAAAACAAAAAACTCTTCAAAAAAAAGTAAATATTAAAAATTTACAGATTAAAAATAATTTAATAATATTAAAACTAATATAATATAATATATTATTATTAATAAAAAATTTATTTTATCTATTTAAAACCATATTTGTTTAATTGTTACAATAATAAATTTATCAAAAAAAAATAAATCAGATAAAAAAACTTAGATTATACACAAAACTAAAAGTAAACAAATTTTTTTAATACTAATTTTTAAATAAAATAAAACTTTATGTTTTTGTATTAACTATTATTAATTAAATATTAAAAAAGATATGTATTTATTTTTTAAATTAATAAAATATTAAATCAATTTAATAATGCTGTTTTTTTTAATTATTATATTTTAACAAGTAAAAATGAATAGTGTCTGGTTTGGCTTCAAGATTTTCTGCTAATGTGGTCAAATTGCTTGGTATCACTGAGATTTTTAGTATGCATTTTGGTTTTCACAAATTTTGTTTGTTTTTTTCAGATGTTAATAACTCAGCTTCAGTTCATATAGTTGTATAGTGTTGTTCTGATCGGCTCAAATGGCTGGTCATATGTAGAAAGTACATGATTCATACCTATTTTAGATTATTTCTTTGATGTATAGTTATAGGTGGTGTTTGGACCTTACTCATAAAATGTTAATAAAAAAAAATGAATTTAAAAAGTTGTTAAAAAATTATTTTTATTATTAAGTATAATATTTATAAATTACAGTTATGTTTTTTGGTTTAATCAATATTTTTTTTATTTTTTAATATTTAATAAACAAAATATTTAAGAAGATTGAACCTGAGTTTGATGTAATTAATAAAAATATGTCAAAAAATGTAGATTGGGTTCAAATCTTTTCAGTTTGATATCTTAACTTGCATATGGTGGCTGGTTTTATAAATAAATTTATTACTGGTTTGCACTCATACTTTATAAAAGCTTTGCACTATTATTTGCTGGTTGCTGTTTAGAAATATTTGTATAATAAGAAGTATTTTAGTGTGTTGTGTTTTTATTATAGGAAGATTGAAACTTCTAACTATTTTTTTGTATATTTAATAGATTTTAATGTCTATAACAATCTGCTTAAATTATGCTCAATTTAGTAAGGTGCTGTGTTAGACTTAGAATTGCCATTGTTTTATGTTCTGCAAATGCTTTTTTTGTGTATTTCTGATGATACTATGTAGACTGTTTTGTGTAAGAATTTTGTATTTAAGAAATAGTGCTTAAAAGCTGTATTTATTTTTAATAATATTAAAATTACTAATAGTAAGATAATCAATTTAATACAAAATTTGGAGATAGCTCATTGTACTAAGATATAGATAGTAAAAATTAAGTATAGAATAGTTATGGAAAAAAAGATCTAATTTTGTTTGATATTTTGGTGTCTTTTAAGATCTGTGGTTTGTTGTTTTTGTTTTCTGGTGATGTTATTAAGTTGCTTAGAATTACAAAGACACATAAAATCAGTTTTGGTTTCAATAAGTCTTGCAGTTTTTTTTAATACAGATAGTGCTATAACTATTAAAATAGATTTATAGTATTGCTCTAATTAGCCCAAATGGCTGGTCATATATAGAAAATGCATAATTTGCATCTAGTTTAAATTACTTAATTTGATGTATTATGCTAAATAATATTTGGGTTTCATTTATTAAATAAATAAAAAATATATATATTTAAATTAGTTAACAAAAACTTTGCTTTAGTCTATTTAAAAAATGTTATTGTATACTTAAAAATTAATTCAATTAAATTTTTTTTAAATGTCAATTTATTTAGTTTTTTGATTATCTTATTATAAAAGATAAATTAAAAAAATTAAAAAGTTCAAACAACTAATAAATATATATAAATTGTGTTTTTTTTTTAATTTAGTTTTTTATTATCAAAAATTTGTTAAAATTTTTTTAATCTATTTTTTTTAAATTAACTATTTAAAAGAAAATTTAATTATTATTAAAATATATATTAATAAAAGTTTTTAAGATTTATTATGTTAAATAATAGTTGCTAAATTATTTAATAAATAATATTAAACTCTTGATAATTTTTTTAATCCTATAATAAATTAATTAAAAATTTGAATATTAAAATAATAATAATTATTTTTAATTGCTTAATTTTTCTGAAAAGTTTGTTAAATTTTCCAAAATAAATAATAACAAATTTAATTGGTTTTTATTTTATGATTTGAAATTAATTTTGAGAAATATAAAACTTTATAATATTATAATCAAGTTTTTAAAAATGAGTTTAATAAATATTAAAGTTAGTAGCTTTTATTTATTTTAATAAATAGTAAAATAAAATTTTTATAAAGATTGTATTTTTTTAATATTATAGTTTTTAAAAGATAATTATTAATTTGGTTTTTTATGTATTAATAAAATGTTTTTTTACAATTGTAATTCTGTTTTAAATTTTAAATTTTTGTTTGCAATAAATATAAATTAACTAATAGTACTTTAAAATATTATATTTAAAAGTAATTACTAATTTACATAATTTTTAATTGTATAAATTTTTTTAAAAAGCACCAAATATTATACTTGAATTTTTAAATATTGTTAACACTAATTTTATTGCTAATTTTATTATTAATAAAAGCTATTAAACTTTTAATAATATATTTATTTTCAAAGTATTTTTTATATTTTAAATTTATAAGATATTAAACTTATTATAAAATAGTTAAATTTATGTTAATAATTTTTAATATAATTATTTTGCAATAAAACTCAACATTTTTACAAAAATTTTTGATTGTAAACTTTTTAAAATAATAATAAAATAACAAAATATTGTTTTAATTTATTAATTTAAAAAAATTTTTTTTAAACTTAAAATAATTAATTTTAGAATATTAATTTAAGTAATAAATTTTAAATAATAATTATTATTAATTTTTAGATTATTAAAATAGAGATTTTATTTTGTTAATTTGTAATAATTAATAAATTTTATTTGTAATTTTTTTTTTATTAAATTTTCATGAGTGCAATTCAACTACTACTTAAATACATAAAATCAAACAAGATTCTAATTTAAATATAGCTCATGTCTTTTTTACATGTGATCAGACACTCGGCCCAATTAAGGCAGCACTATGCACTCACAAGATTTGTTAAAGAAATATTACATAAGAAACTGAAACCTAAACTAGCAATATGGAAACACAAACCAAAGCTCACATAAATATCCAACCTGATACTGAGACTATGAATGATATCACCAACCCAGAAGTCTGACAAATCAGCAACTGATAACACTGCAGATCCATCACGTGATAACAGATTGTGTTTCTCATAGAATGCCCTCAATTTGGCTGCAGATAACCAAATATCTAACCTATGATTTTCTATAAAACCACAAACCAAATCGACAATCATATGACCACTAGAAGCAGAGCCAAAACACTGGATAGCATCAGCCATTCAGCTTTTCAACACAAATTTCTTGGCCAACAACATGTACAAACTATTAAATAAATTAGTTTCGCAGAGATAATGTGTCACCTTATCTCCTATAGCAAACTCACCAACCACCTCGCACCACTTTTTCCTAATAGACAATAATATAGTTCTTCTGGTATTGTCATTATGTAAGCACAAAAATAGGTAATCAGAGTCCTCACTCATACCACATCTAATGCACATCATGCTAGAATATCTGGAATTGTACAACCTCTTTCTCATAGTAACCAGCAGACAACAATGCAGAGATTTTATAAAATAGAACCACAGAGAAACTGAAGATGAACTGGTATAACTGAAGTAGATTCTACCATCAGGGTACCAAATACTGAATGACTTGGGTGTATCAACTTTGCCAACATTATTAACATCAACAATGCTAGTGCTACATCTGGAGTCCTAACTGACAGAATTAATGGTATTGAACAAATTTTTAATGAAATGATGTGTATTCCCAAAAACAGATCTGTTTTTAATCTTAAAAAAGCAATATAGCACATCCAGGAACAGCATAGACTTAGAGAAAACAGCAGTATTAGCAAAAAAATCTGCTCGTTTGTTCTTGACAATGTCTGAATGTTTTTTGACCTTTTTCCACATGACTAACAGATTTTTTTTGAAATAACTTGACAAATATGCTCTTTCTCAATCCAACACTTACAGCAAAAATCAAAACCAGACATGTCTATATCAAATTTACAAATATTCAGCAATGTCTGACTATCTGTGAACAATTCAATTGTGCTAAAGACAGGTACACACTCCAGCACCAAAGTGATGGCTTGCAGCTCTACTAGTGTTAAGGACAATAAGCCAAGAACTTTACATTAATGCTAGCATTGGCTCTTAGAAAGTAAGCAGCAGTGCTGCCATAGACACTAATTGACCCTAAACTCTTAACAAACTCATCAATGTAAACTTCAATGGATCTACTTTTAAAGACCAACAAATGCTCAGAAGTAAAACCAACATCATGAAAAAATTTGGTGGGAGCAGAATAGGACATCACAGTCACGTTGATATCCAAACCACTATTTTTGACAAAATTAGTAACAGAAACAAACCAAGTAAGAATTGGATCTCTTG
The DNA here is from genome assembly GCA_016748015.1 of Geosiphon pyriformis. Taxonomy (NCBI): domain Eukaryota; kingdom Fungi; phylum Glomeromycota; class Glomeromycetes; order Archaeosporales; family Geosiphonaceae; genus Geosiphon; species Geosiphon pyriformis. The sequence goes on from JAAOMT010000617.1 coordinate 343,520, forward strand.
GGTCGAATCTTTTCCATCTGTAAAAGATGTTCCAAGTGAAGCACACACCATGACAATCTAAAAGTTGGCTGGCAAAAATGAGGCCATATTTTCTGAGAGATTTTCTAACACCTAAATAACCATCCAGGCCCAGCACATCCAAAATTGACACACCAGTTCCAGCCCAAAAAACATTAGAAAACACACCACCTAAGAAGGTTTTGCACAAAGTAAGTATTCATGTAATGCCAGCCAAAAAACAATTCAAAGGATTAATAGGTAACGTAACCAGAAAACAAAGAGGATGCTAGGGCATCCAGCTGGCAGCCTGTAAGTTTATCACTCTGTGGTCAAAAAATTTGCCAAGAGTTCCACCAGTATTACCAAAATTGATCAGATTGGCCAACAAACTTTCAGAAAGCACTTGTTCAAAAGGCTTTAGGCCATATAATTCAGGATGATGCAATGCCATACTAGGAAAGTCTCTAGGCAAATTTGTTTTAAACTTAAGCTCTTTTCTTAACAATTTGTCCCATTTTTTACAAACACTCTTAGAGGCAAAGCTAAATTAAAGTCTATAACAAATGATAAACTGTAAAACAGCAGAAACCAAATACAAAAATTGCTTCTCAGTAATGGTTTTTTTCAAAACTACATTCAAAAAAAACTTGATATTATTATAAGTTTTGGTTAAACTCGGCTTAAAAAGGCCCTCAATTGCCAGATAGATCCCCAAATAATAATGAAACTTGCCTTTCTTAGCCACTAAGATTTTTAACCCACTAATAAACAGTTCAGCATTCTTAATATCTTAGTTGATGGGAATAGTAACAGTTTTCTCAGTATTTATTAAAATGTTATTAATAGAAAAGAATTTACTTGCTATGTTCAAGATATTTTGTGTTGCCACTAAGCAATTTCTGACCCAAATTGTGTCATCAACAAAGGCACCTGCAGCAAAAAATAAGGTTCTGTTATTACTTGGGTCAGGTTTGCCAGACTTGGCATAGAATCTCGAACACATTCAGTAGCCATATAATTGTTTATGTTTCTTGATTTTACAGAGCAATGGATTATAGAAAATATGTCACAGCAGTGGTAAAAATACCTTTCCTTGATCCAGACCATCATGCACAATGTAACCAACAGACAAACCAAAATCTATTATAACCCAATTGAATCGACTATTGTGTATGCTACTAAAAAAACTTATAAAACAGGAACACATTTTGATTCTGACCAGACTATTAAGCAAATAAGACCATCTAACAGAATTATAAGTCTTGCACATATTCTAAAAGACCAACCACAACTCTCTGTTCTTCTTCAGAGCATTTTCAATAATTGAGCCAACAGCAAAAATAGGGAATTGTGTAGAAGTGTCTTTCAACACTGAAAAATTGTCACCATGCAAAATATCAAACTGGCTGCAAGCCAGAGAAATCCTGTCTGAAAAAATTTTAAACAAGATCTTCCACATAGTCTCAATTAGCATGATTGGTTTAGTATTAGTAAAAGTGCCTTTCTAATCATAAGGTTTAAGAATTATGGAGACCCAGGACCTTCTCCATTGCTCAAGAACCCCTCCAGATATCAAACATCTATTGAAAATACTTAAAAGACTATTGAGGTGTTTCTATAGTTCATTGAGAATGCCAGAAAGTCCAGTAGCCTTGCCATCTGGCAAGTCTCTGACAATCTGTAAAAGTTCTTTTATGCTAATATTACTCATAACCCCAGAAAATATATCATCATCTACATAACTTAAAAGAGCCTATTGAACATTTTAGTGACCTAACAGAGCACCAATAACCAAATGTTTCCTTGTCCAACCTTCCATTATAGTATTAATTGAAGACTTGATTGCCTAAGGCTCCAAGATAAGCTCATTGTCAACAATCAAATGATTGAAAACCACTTTCCTAAAGAGTTGATCTAGGATGCTATTTATCATTTGCTCCTTATCTGCACAAAAATTTTCCATGTATCTTGACACAGCCTTTCTGATAGAATCATTCTTGGCAACTTTGGATTCATAATACTTGGACCTATGGTAACCTCTTTTGATAACCAAAATATGACCTAAAATATTCTTAACCTTAACATCCTTATCGATTATAATGCAAACTCTGGATGTCTCATTGCCATTTATGTTTGCCTAAGTACCAACCAAGTAGTCAGTCTCTAAACTCAAACCTGAATTTAAACTACTAACAATTTTGGACATCAGTAATTTCAACCTGTGAAACTTAGAAGATGACTTGTTTCTTGCACTTTTAAACTCTTTAAACCAGAGTCTGGAGAATATTTCATCAGCAAAGTCAACCACTACCCCTTTAAAAATATCTCACATGTTGTCTAAATTACTACTGTGTTCTGCAACATAAAAATCAACTGTCTTCTTCAAAAATTTGTCCACAGAGCACTCCATAAAGCATTCCTACTCATTGACATCCATGCTCTTCAGCTTGAATTTCTAACAATTCTTATTTGCTTGTTTGCATAACATCTTCAACCAAACATCCAAAAGCCCACCCAAATCTACTGAGACTAAGATAGCTTTGTAATCAATATCAAAAAATTCAGAAACAGAATTAATCCTATGACTGGCCACAGCTAAAATTAGAGTCTTACTAATCAAGATATAATCAATAACTTTTTCAACACTCCTCGAGTTGTTCCATGTAGAGGCTTCAGCCAAAGGATGTTTACCAAAAAAATTGACTAAGTCCAGACCCAAACAAAATCCATAATTCGCACTTTTTTTAGAATTGCACTTATTAAAATCACCACTTAAGACAACAAAACTGCTGGAATTAACTACCCGAGCTATAAAAAAATTAACACTGAATGTCTGTTCAAATTGTTCACCTGAAGAGGCACAAACATACAAGCCAATAATTGAAACTGAAACTCTGCTTTTAAAAAGAAGATATACTAAAACAATGTGACCAAGAACTTCCTCTATCTTGGAAACATGTTGAGCCAAAAAATTGTCTATAATTATTGTTACACCAGTCCCAAAAAACTCACTATTTAGACCAGATGTGAAAATGCGCACACCTTCAAATTTGTTCATAATCTATGGCCTAATGTTGGGCTTTAGTTTTGTTTTAGTAATTATAGACACCATATTACCTAATTTTTTGTGTCAACAAACAATATCTTTCTGCTTGGCAAGAACATTGATGCTCCAAACATTGCATGTAGCTATCTTTCATATCAAACCACTTATTGGGATGAAGAGGATAATAAAAGACCCAAACCAGCATATAAATAATCTAACTTTGCCAAAACTGAACCAACAAAAGCCTCAAAAGCCACCAACTTAGATTCCAAACTGTCAATCTTGGTCATTAAGACCTTTGAACTACTCTGACTCAAGGCTGAAACACTAGAAGAAACAGAAAAAGAGGGTAGGAGTACCAACTCCAGACCATCCACAATCATATTCAAAGCCAAATTTTTTTTGGCAGCAATCAAGGTAGCCGAAACTTCAGAGGAGAAAAATGAAACTTATGGCACCAATTCATTTTGCTAAGCTTACACACAATGCCAGAAACTTGGTCAGTTAATAGCTCTAAGGATTGTTCTAAAGAGACCAAATAAGCATCCAAAGACAAATTGTCAACTGAGATAAGAAGGATACCACCATTTAAACTTGAAGTGTTAAAGAAAGGAGAACCAGAACCAGAAGTAAAGTGAAAACCATTAGAGAAACCAGCAAGTGAGACCACCTGGATCCAGAATTTGCCACCAAAGACAACAGGACAAGATATTTGAACACTTTTTTTCTCATACAACTTTGCCAATTAAAGATGACATCCATCAGATACAACCCTCTTAAATGTTTTTAAAAGCCTAAAAATAGATGCAACTGGTGCATTACATTCCAAAACAGAATGGCCAAACTTTTCACATCTTTTACACTGAACCAGATCTATTCTTGTCCAAGAAAGTTTAATACTACCAAGAATTAGCTTCGTGTAAAAAGCAGATTCCAGATCATCATCAGAATTAAAACCAACCACAATACAGTGAGTCTTATTGCCAGTTTCCACAGATCTGTTTATGACACAAGTTTTTTTACTAGCTCTCTCCAAAAAAGTCTCAAGATCATGTGCCATTGTTCCCATTGACAAAGTAAATAAAAATGCTTTAAACTGATACTTAGATGCTCAAGTCTCACAATTTCCCACTGCTTTGGCTATATACACAGAATCTTTACCTATCAGGAATAACTATTTAAAGACCAACAAATCAGCTTGGTCTAATTCAATAAATTCTACCACAGCTTTTTGCCACATTCCAATTAATTGAATTTTGATTGACTTAATTTCTCCAAATTTGGATACTATAGTAACAATCATATCTTTAGACATATCTATGAGAATTTTCTTGATTATCACACCCCAATCTGACCTTATTCCTTGTTTCTTAAGATTGCTGTTTACATTGATCCCTTTTTCTCTGACCAATGATGTGGCTATTTCCATGCTTTTTTCTGAAGTAAACATTAATCAGATAATCCCTTCAAATTTTGAGGGGATATTAGCCTTTCCAAAACTATTAACTGATGAAAAAATTTTTCTGATGAATTGAGTCTTTGCCATTGCTGATTTCCCTTCCACAACACTAAGATTAATGTCAAGAACAAAAGACTTTCTGACAGACATTTCAACTTGAGATTTGACAATTTTTAGGTCAACTCATTTTTTTTCAAGAGAGATTTTAAGAAAGGGGGGGAAGAGCCCATCATTTTTATCCATGCTATAATTGATTGAGCCAAAAAGGGAGCCACAGACCAGATTGGTATTCACTTTTTTTATTTTAGAAGTATTTGTTGCCAAACCAAGAAAAAAACCATTACCAACACCAAAAAAAACATCATTATCTCTACTATCACCAGATACACTGTCCATATCCGAATACACATCATGACTAGGATCAGATTTGACCAAAAAGATATCTTTTTCATCTCCAGAATGCTTAATATTACCAACAGAAACCCTTTTTTTTTAGAAGAAAGAATCCTCAACAGGACCATGAAGAACCCCTATAAGTGTCTTTTTTTTAGACATAGCACTACTTGAAGCAGCAGTCAGGTTTACCACAAAAAGATTATTTGATTGAGAAATGTTTGAAAAAGATAGCAAGAAAAAATAAAAACTTCTTTTTTGAAAAAATTTGTTTTTTGGAGTTTTTTGGAAGTAAAAGAAAAAAAAAGTTTTAATTTTTTGTAATTCTAGGCTATAATTTCTTTTTCTCAAAAAAAACTTTTCTTTTATATAGTTATAATACTGTTACAGTTGAAACTTATACTTTTTATTAATTATCACATGTATTAGCCACTGATGTCATATAAATTAGCCACTCTATTTTTAGTAAGTAATCATTGACTTAGTTGTTGACCTAATTATTAACCATTTTTGATAGCTATATAAGTAATGAATCTTTTAACTGTAGAAAAGCATAAAGAAATCAAGGAAATCAAATAAATAAAATAACAACTTTCATCTCAATCCTTCTCTTATTGCTAATTTTTTTTTCCATACTTTCAAGTATCTGAACATTTTAAAGATAAAAGATTACTTGTTGGTTATTTCTTACTTTTTTTCTGAAATGTGTAATTGCAACATTTGGAGATTATTGAATAAAACGTAACTGAAGAGCATATCTAATACTTGATATTGAATTCTAAGAGCGCCGACATAAAGCATAGAATTATACCAAGTATAATCATTTGTTGACAGTACAGACTATTCCTCTACTTTCAGATTCCCCAGTTATCTTTGAAAAGTATAGCAACTGAGATATTTTATGAGACTAATCTCATATATTGAATTCATACTTATTCAATTCACTCTTTGAAATTGAATTCCCTTTGATTATTCCCATCATCTTACAATCCTGTTCTCCCTTGCTATCCATTAGCTTGTTACTCCAACCTGTAACATAAAAGTGGTGCTCCCTGTAAAGTTGTCAAAATCCACTTTGTTTCCTATTTGTATGGGTGATTATTCATATCTGCCACAACAATCAAAAAAACACTTTAAAGCACACAACAAAAATGACCTAGATTTTATTGAACTTAATCTTTTGCCCTCCTGCTTGATTTGCTTCCCCATTGAAGAACAATTCAGCAGACAATTTCAAGACTTTTGGAACTGGTTCCTAAACAAACATTCAGCTGAAATCTACACAACTTATACAATCTATTACTTTGATTAAGCTTATTTTGAAGACAACTTTGAAGAAAGAAACAATAGTATCAATCAGCTTTTATATTCTACAACTTTTGAACAACAGCCCCCTGATCTCGAATATCTGAATCATCAAATCCACATTTGGATTGTTGCCCATCAATCAACAGAAACTTCTCTTGAAACAGAAGAAGAAAGCTATCAAACCACTCCTGTTTTTGATCTCTTTTCAAGTGAATTAAAACACTCTACACAAACAGTTACATCTGAACCAATGGCTCAAGACCCTTTGCAACAAAACATTCTGATTGCCCTCCAAGATATACAGACTGCTTTAGAGCGAAGAAACAACATCTCATTATTATTATTCAAAGATAATGTCCAAGATCTAATTAAATAGTTGGATGATTTTAAAAGAGCTGCCACAGCAAACCAATATGATAATGAATACAAGTTCCAAATCATTGGTGGCTACCTCCAAGGCTCTCTTACTACTTGGTTCTTACAAGAAACCAATGCCAATGCTTAGCAAAAAATTATTAGATGAGCACTGGCAAATGCTGAAAAAGACAACATCTCTTTCACTATCTGGTTTGAAACTAAATTTAGAACTCCTATCTTAATCTCAAAATGGTGTATAGAATTAGAAAGAAAAACTCAAGGCTCTGGTGAGATTGTGACAGAATATGCTAAAGCAATAAGAAAACTCATTAAATGGGTAGACTCTGGAAGAAATTAAACAGAAAAGCAGAAAATACATTCTTTTACAAAAAAACTGAGAACTGATCTATTATATGCTCTTTGGTCCCTCCTGGTCTTGAAAAATAATCCCACAATGGACATAGCCATTGAACTTGCTCAGAGAATAAAAGACAATCAAAAAATGCACCTAGGATCCACACTTCCAGTTTTTGCTCCTGTTTTTGTTATGGCTTCTGCTCCTCAAATGGCTGCTATCTCTTTTGCTGCCTAAACTCAAGACCCAAATGAACAGTTAATAGATAGACTTACAGTTAATCTTGTCTGGCTATTAGAATCATTGGCCCAAGCAGTTAGAGAAAATCAACAACCCTAAAGACTCAGATTTGAACCTCATTTCAATCAGCCTTAACAACTACTATATCAAAGACAGCAAAATCGTAGCCCATCTATGTGCTATCATTGTGGACTAACTGGATATTTTTCAAGAGACTGCAACAATTCTTCATTGCCCTTTTCAGCTTCTAGAAACAATGACAATCAAAACAACAGAACCATTAACAATAATGTTCCCAACCAAAGAACCAATTATGCCAACATCAATTTCTTTGGAGAGGATTTCCTAGTTGAAGCCACTGTTTATCAGCCTTTAAACTAGTAGGCGCACCTCCAAAGGGTGAGAGTACAAGCCAATTAGAAGAAAACCCCTTTTATGCTTTTAACCTAACTAATGATAATCATAATATGGATGAACTAGCAATCAACACTTCTGAATCAACCAGAAAGAAGAAAAAAGCTAAGGTTGATTTTGTTTTGGACCCAAACAAAGCATCCAAATCATCTGTTAATAACAATGAACCACCAAAGACTAAGATTTTTAAAAATCCTCCAAAGTTGGAACCCCCAGAAATTGTACAAAAATCTGGACTCTATTCTGTTGTTAAAGATCTCATGGAAACTCCAGCACACATTACATTTGGCCAACTGATGACCCATCCACAATTCAGAAAAGATCTTCACAAATCATTGATACCAAAAAAAAAGACACCAAAGACCAACAAATACTCTCGCCAAGCTGGACTTGCTGATAATAGCAATGTCATTCCTCTGATTTGTAAAGCCCAAGTGGCTGGCTACTTCATTGATCTGATCCTAGACAGTGAATCATCTGTTAGTGTAATTACCAAACATTTTTTTGAAGCAATTGGCAGAAAAATTGATGAGCCTTCCATAAGACCAATGACTAATGTATATGGTAACAAGAAGAAAGGCCTGGGCATAACCAAAGCTATTCCTGTTCACATCAATGGTATCAGCATCAAAACAGATATGAAAGTATCTGAAGCAAAAGAGTACACCATTATTGTTAGTAATAAATGGCTTAAGAAAACCAAAGCACTACTTGACTATGAACTTTGTTAGCTAACCATCAGATGTGGTGAGAAACCTATTGTGGTTAAATGCTGACATTGGACAACTCCTCCAGTACCCAAGCAGAACCAAGAAGAAGAACAATCAGATGAATCAGATAATAATAAGAGCAATGATAAAAAAGATCAAGAAGAACTAGAAAAAACTGCTGAACTCGCTTATACCATCTTCACCAGCAATGGCAAGCCACTGGACAATGTTAAAGCTAACAAAGAAAGAATCATGATAAATGGCAAGCTGATCTGCTGGCCCTATTATAATATTCTCAGAAGAACTTTTGACAGAAAATCTAGCAAAAAAGCAAAATACAGTTATTAGTGGCATGGCCTTTGTGCATGATACTGATGTAATAAACCTTTGTATTTACCAAGTAATAAATGCAAATTCTGTCTAATCTACTACAAAGATTGGGAACCAATTAGCTTGATATTTCAAGAAGAACTTAAAGAAATACAAAAGTTTTTTGAGAATGAACCACCTGAAATCCAATCACTAGTTGTAAAACAAAGAAAACCTTTTCCTAAAAAAAGAAAAATGGACATTGAAAATCTGTTGGCTAGAAATAGCCCAGTTATCTTAAAAAAAGGTGATGCCCCTGGATGAATCCATGTGATACAACACACTATCACCACCAAAGAAACTTGCCCCATCCATTTGAAGCCTTATCAATCCAATTGACACAATGATGAGTTTATCAAGAAAAAAATAAACTGGATGAAAGATCTTGGATTTATACAAAAAACCAAGAGTGAATGGGTTTCCCAGTTGTAGTGGTATCCAAGAAAGGTGGAACCCTATGCTTCTGTGTTAACTACCACCAATTAAATGTCATCACTATAAGAGACATGTATTCACTTTCCAAAATTAATACAATGCTAGATAAATTCAATGGTGCTGTTTTCTTCTCAACTATTGATTTAACTGCTGGATTCTGGCAACTAGAAATGGATCCAGAAAGCAGAAAGAAAACTGCTTTTATAACCAAGTATGGCACCTATGAATTCACAGTCATGCCTTTTGGTCTCACCAATACTCCTCCCACCTTTCAATGCCTAATGGATAAAGTGTTTGAATCAGTAAAAAAAAACTTTGTTCTGGTTTACTTGGATGACATAATAGTATATTCAAAAACCTGGGATGAACACCTTGAACATTTACAGAAGGTTTTTAACCTGCTCAGAAATGCTGGCCTTAAGATCAACCCAATCAAATCTTTCTTTAGATGCCAATCCACCCAATTTCTTGGTCATCTTGTTACAAAAGATGGAATTTTTCCTGACCCAGCTAAAGTTCAAAAAGTTCAAAACATTAGACAACCAATGAATGTTCCTGAACTATGCTCTTTTCTTGGTTTGGCCTTTTACTATCACAAATTTATCAAAGATTTTTCCAAAATTGCCTTTTCTCTTAATCAACTATTCAAGAAAAATGTCAATTATCACTGAGACACTCATCAACAAAAAACTTTTGAATTTTTAAAGGAAAAACTTGTTATTGAACCAATTCTCAAACAACCTGATTTGAACCAACTTTTTATCCTCCACACTGATACATCTGGCTATAAACTTGGTGCTGTTTTTTTACAGAAAGATGAAAATAACAGAGAACATGCCATAGCATATGCCAGTAGATCCCTCATACCAGCAGAAAAGAGCTATTTAATTACTAAACAAAAATGTCTAACAGTAGTTTGGGCTATCAACTACTGGGATCAATATCTTCTTGGTGCAAAATTCTTAGTGGTAACAAATCATCAAGCCTTGGTTTGGCTGCACAAGAAAAAAAAGCTGGAACACAAAAAAATAACTTGTTGGATACTTTACTTGGATGAATTCAACTATGATATTCAATATCACAAAAGAGCAAATCATCAAAATGCCGACACTTTATCTAGACTTACCATTCAGTAACAGTACAACCTCTCAAACCAAACCAACTTAATTATTAGTAACTTCTTTATAAACAAACATGATAATGGACTTGGACAACTACTCTGTCTTAATGAAATTTTTGGGTAAAGAACAATATCCACCTGAATACACTTGACAGCAAAGAGAACATTTGTGCAAACAATCAAATTTTTATTTGATCTGTTAGAACCAATTATACAAAAAAAACAGAAAAGATCTTGACTGCCCCCAAAGAGTCATCAGATTTGAAAAAAGAAAAATTGTAATATACAACATGTACACTGATCCCTTAGCTGGACACTTTGGAAAAACAAAAACAATTCAGAAAACTTTAGCTCACTATTATTGGCCTACCTTGGAAAAAGACATTGCTGAATACATCAAAACCCGTGACATCTACCAAAGAAAAGGCAAATCCAATCGCAAAAAAAATATCTATCCAATCTCTGTTGGTCAATCATTTGACAGAATTGGTATAGATATTATTGAATCTTTAACAATTACTCCTAATGGCAACAAATATATTATCACAGCTACCAACTATCTTACAAAGTGAGTAGAAGCAAGAGCCACCCCAGACCAAACAGCAGTCTCAATAGCTAATTTTATTTATAAAAATATTATCTGCCATCATGACTGCTCCAAAGAACTTTTATCTAATAGAGAAAAAGCTTTTCTCAGTACACTGGTTGAAAAACTTTGTAGAAAAATGGGAATATATCATAAACTTTCCTCCTCTTATTACTCCCAAACAAATGGTCTAGTAGAACATTTCAATAGAACATTATGTGAAACCCTAACCAAAACCAGTAAAGAAACAAACTTATGGGACAAAGTACTGCTTTTAGCTTTGTTTGCTTATAGAACTGTGAATCATGACATAACAAGTTATGAACCTTTTTATCTGCTCTATGAATGCATGGCAACACTACTAATAGAAATTGATATTGAAACAATACTCTTTGAAGAGATCACAATAGGGAATTACAAAGACATTTTGCAAAAAAGACTTAATACTATTCTTGACTCCTTGGTAAAAGCACGAATAATTGCTTTTGAAAAGATAAAACAGTTTCAAGAAAAGCTTAAAAAAAAGAAAACCTATAAAACACTTTCTTTAAGTGTTGGTGACTTGATATTGGAATATTGTTCAGACAGAGACAATGTCTATGGTGATAAATTTTCTAGCTGATAAAAAGAACTCTTTATAGTCAACAAAGTTTTGAACAATGGTTCTTATATTCTTCAAGATCAATCTGAAACAATCTTCAATGATTGTCCTGTTCATTGAAGTCACATAAAATTAAACAGTAGTTACATAACTAAGTGTTTAGCTCTTCTAAATATTATTTTTGTTCTTTTTGTGTAGATGCCAAGTCTTGGTAGTATTTGTGGAATTGCTCTGGGTTACTTATAATATTAAAAAATATATTTGAATTTGGGATAAGAATGGTTTTAACTGGTTCTTGTAAGTTATTTTTAATTGTCAATATTTTATTAAACGAAATGTTTTCAACTTTAGCACTTATTATTCACCAAATTTTGTTTTTATTGTGTAAGTAACCATTCAAGCATGAGAGTGTTTAGTTCTATGCAGTAATAAAAAAAGTTCCTCGGCTTATCCAATTGCTAATAAAAATCATGTATTGACATGATGTATTGCACATTTTTCTTTGACCAGAAATGTTATTCTACATTTTTTTATCAAGTAATGTTATTTCACAAATAAGACATAATTTATTGTTCCACTTTTTTTGTTGTTTTGGGTAGCCAAAACATTTTTAATGACATGGCTTGTAGTAATAGTGATGGTACACAATTCAAAAAATACCATAAATGACCTAATTGGCTGCCTGTTGTGGTAATACCAACTCAAATGATCAACAAAAATCAAGTATAAATAAATGCACCATTTCCAAAACAGAGGTATCTTTAATCGACATGAACAATTATTTTCTGAATCAAAACATTTAAAACACCTTCTATACTCTTCATGAGTATTGGATCAAAAACTATTCAAATACTACTCTGACCATTGGAAAACAAACCACCATAACTGATAATAGTGGAACACATATTGTTATTAGACCAAAAAAAACCACTACCAAAAAAGAAAGAATTGGTAGTAAAATAGATAAATATCTATTGGAAAGTATAACAGCAGTTATACTCCCACCTTGCAACACAATTGGAAAAACACTTCAAGAAATCTTATCCATAGACAAAAACTTGTCATATGGAAGGCAATTAGAACTTTATGGTCACCTTGGTGAAATTATAGAGGATATAAAACTCATGAAGAAAACAACTTCAGAGATACAGACAAAAATTTTGGGCATTATATAGTTAAATGTCTTAAGAGTTTTAACTATTGCTAAAAGAGCCAAAACTCTAATACAAAAATTTGGTCTCCTGAATACAAAACTCATTTCACTTCAAGTGTTATATATCTTATTAACAAAAGACTTCAACAAACTAGTTAGCTTTGAGTTAGATAAAACTCTTTCAATAGATTACATCATAAATAGCTTAATTTTATCAGAGCTCAATTTCTTTGGAGAGAATGATGTTATAGTTGAAACTTATACTTCTTATTAATTATCACATGTATTAGCCACTCTATTTTTAGTAAGTAATCATTGACTTGATCAATGACCTAACTGTTGACCTGATCATTGACTTGATCATTGATCTGATTAATGACTTAATCATTGATCTGATTATTAACCTGATTATTGACTTAGTTATTAACTTGATCATTGACCATTTTTGATAGCTATATAAGTGATGAATCTCTTAATTGTAGAAAAACATGAAGAAATCAAGAAAATCAAATAAATAAAATAACAACTTTCATCTCAATCTTTCTCTTATCGCTAATTTCTCTTTCCATACTTTCAAGTATCTGAACATCTTAAAGATAAAAAATTACTTGTTAGTTATTCTTTACACTTTTCCTGAAACGTGTAATTACAACATTTGGAGATTATTGAATAAAATATAACTAAAGAGCACATCTAATACTTGATATTGAATTCTAAGAGTACTGACATAAAGCATAGAATTATACCAAATATGATCATTTGTTAACAGTACAGACTATCCCTCTACCTTCAGATTCCCCAGTTATTTTTGAAAAGTATAGCAACTGAGATATTTTATGAGACTGATCTCACACATTGAATCCATACTTATTCAATTCGCTCTTTGAAGTTGAATTCTTTTTAATTATTCCTATCACCCTATAATCCTGTTTTCTCTTGCTATCCGTTAACTTGTTACTCCAATCCATAACAATACTATTTTAAATTTTAATAATATATTCTAAAAACTTTTGAAAATTAAACAGATATTTTAACAAATTAAAAATTATTTTGTTAAATTATTAAATATTTTATTAAGTTTTAATATTATATTTACTTATAATTATGTATTATACAAATTAATTATTAATTAATAAAAAATACACATTAAAAATTAAAAATTAATTTATTAAAGTTAAAAACACTATTAAAAAAATAATTAAACACCAGAATAAATCTGCCAAAAAAAGCAAAAATATTAAACATAAAATTATTAAAAGCAATATTTTTACTAAATTTCTGTTTTTTATACAAAAACTTTATTATAAAATCTTTAAATATACAAAATTTTTAAATATATTATGTATATATAATAATATTAAATAACAAAAACTTATTCAAAAAAATATTTGTAGCAACAATTAAAACAAAAAAATTTTAACACTATTTTTTACTATTAAAACCAATTAACAAACAAAACAAATTTAGCAGTATTAAAAAACTTAAAATACACAATAGCATATTATTACAAACTAGCAAGTTTCAGCTTAATATTTACAATTCTACTAAAAACACTTAAAACTTTTTAATTTTATCAAAAAAACATTTAAGAAAATATTACACAAAATTATAAGAGTAAAAAAAAAATAAAACCAAATCATAAAAATTTTTACAATTTTGAAAGTAGTAAAAAAGAAAAAGTAACAATCATAATTTAAACAAAAAAACTTGAAATGTAAATTTTATACAAAAGCTTAATATTGTTTTTAATAACCAATTTTAAATTAAAAAAAATATGTAAAAATTAAAATACAGTTTTAACATAAGTCAATTTAATTTTAATAATTTTATCAAACATTAGAGTAAAGATTATTTACTCAAAAAATCTTTAAAAACTATTAAATATTTTTTAAATATTACTAAACCAGCAGTATTTTTAAAAGACAGAAAAGAAAAAAGTGTTTTGGTTTTATTTAATCAGCCCAATTTTAATAAATTAATTAGATAAAGTTATATATAAAGACATAACTTGTTTTGTTTTTAAAATTGGTAATAATTAGTTGAATATATAATAAATTAAGCAATATAACTATATGTTAATCAAGACCAGTTTTGGCAGGTGTATTACTGCTATTATTATTTAAATAAAATAGAGATTATTGTTTAAAGTATAAAAATATTGCAATTTACCAATTTTTTTTTTTTTATACAATTTGTATTAAACAAATAAAACACACTATATATAAAAATTATATTATATTAAAAAACAAATGTTTATAAATTTAAATAATTGAAAATCAAGTAAAAAATACCAATTTAAAAAATCTATATAAACTTAATATCTTAGACTTGAATAAGATTAAAAGATAAAAAAGCAAAAATTCTTTTTAACATTGAATTTTGATATTTTGATATTTTATACTTATTTTTACAAATGATTTTGTTCTTTTTTTTGGGTGTATACTTAATTCACTTAAATGTGATTAAAATATATACACTTTTTTTGGATCAAATGTTGGCTTGAATCAAACAAGAAATTTTCCGGTGTGTATTCTCGGAAAAAACCAAAATAATATCGAATGTTAACGTAGATATATCAATGAATAATAATGTACACTGTATTGTGCATGGGATAGCGAAAATTCTCATATTGATTTGGAAAGTTTTGCTACTCAAAATTCTGTTTCCTTTGATAACTAAGCTAATGCAACTATAATGGTTAGATGAATGTGTCAACAAACAAAAATGCTAAAAATTAAATTATGACGTGAAATTATATACGGTGAAATTTGATATTAAAAAATTTGGTAATGTTCTGGATGGAATATTAGATTAAGATTTATTCATTTAATATTTTGCCTGCTTCTGTTGTCCAGCTGGTTCCTCGAAGTAACTGTCCCATGACCTTATCGGATTCCAACTATGTTCCCCGAATGACATACGCGGATTGAACTCAATCCTTGGTAACCGACTTTTGACGTGATGTGAGTTTTGAGTCAGGGTCGATTGCGACCATCGTGTAAAGACTTTATTTGATTCTTTGTACAGAAGCCTCTCATTCATTAAGTATGCTAGGGCGTTACCTATTCCCCCAAAGTTTATGCCTAGAGATTGGGCAAAAGGGAAAAAAGAAAGAGATTAGCTAAATATTGTAGTTCATGAGAAAATAAAAGATGAGTAAAATTAATATAATATTACCGCCTATAATAAATACATAAGTCCATGTCCCGATTATCTAACAGAAACATAATAGTTTTATTTAATAAAAACAAAGTTTAATAGTTTCGAAAATTCAATTTAGAATTTCCTATGTACCTTTAAAAGGCCGGCTACCACATAGGTAAATACAGGTATCTAGGGAAATATATGGTAAATTATTGTTCAAATTCTTGCGGATATACAATCTTTGTCGGCACTTACCCATTGAAGCAAAAATACGAATACATAACTAAGAATTTTTCTGGTCACTCGATCGTCATATGTTTTGCCATGTACTGATACACTAGCCTCTTTCAATTCTGCTCGATTTTTTGCCAGTATAACAAGAATGTACAGGAAGCAGAATAAAGTGGTACCAAAGTTTGTTCCCATTAAGAAAAGTGACGTTATCGCTGAAAGGAGGGTTGTGTTTATTGTTGAGCACCTTTTATAAAAAAGTGTTGATGAGGATTTTCGAATCAAATCAAGAGAACATTGCAAAAATAGTGGGGTTTTTTTATTTACCAGTAATTATTGAGCCTGCCGTATCCACCATCAATTTTCGTCATTAAAGTGATCAAGTCTAAAACTATAATAATCGCAAACATTTTCCAATCATATCTCCCAAATTCAAACTCTTTTTCACGAGCAACTGTTTAAAAATTTAAATAAGAATTAATTTACTGATTTTCATATTCGAAAATCGGAAAAAAGAAATGTTTCCTTACCTTTAAGGTAAGTTGTCACAGCAATAATGCCATAAAGGTAGAAATTGGCATTCATTGTTATTTGAAGTGCTCCGGCTAAATATGAACAGGCTGGGTCTGGCCAAGGGTGCTCGTGAATATTAGTGTATACCTAAATTTTAAAGTTGATTATTAATTATTTTAGATATTTTACAAAATTGAAGATTGATTTCATACCAAATTGAAAAGCAGTAATACAATCATCGAAGCATCTAGAATGACAATGTTAATTGAATTCAAGTATTTTTCACATAATATTAACATAATTGAAATCAAAATCAACTCCTTTGATTTCTATCTACCTGTACAAGCGGTATAAAATGGTAAGCGATAACACATTGGCAAAGTGTGTAATCCTCGCGCTCGCCATTTCTTTATAGTTTGAAACAAAACAAAACTACATCCGATTGCATTCAAAAAGATGAATACAAATGCTGTCCAAAACACGATATAGCCTTCTCTTGTTCTTTTTCGAGGGATTGAGACTGTTACTTCAGCCTCTGTAGCATTACTATCTATAGTTAAATTTTCTCCACTTGTATAATTGTTTTTTAATATCACAGCTTCATCTTCTGAATCAAAGATAGTGTTTTGCGGCATTGCAGAAATAACAAACACGAGGGATAATATTAATAAGAGGAAACCAGTAAATGATCTCATGCTCATGATGAAAATTAGGTATCTTTTTTTTGGGGGGATAAAATGTAAAACAAATTTTTGCAGCAGCAAACAGCAGCAGAATTAAAGTATTATTGTCATTCACTTCACTTTTATAAAAAGAATCAACTATTTGTTAAAGAAGCAATGGGAAGGAGGGGAAGAAAAAAAAGAGAAGCTCAAGAAGATTGAAATGGTGGTAAAAAAGATCCTTTATTTATTTTCCTTGAAAAGTTAATTTATCAACATTTCTAGGATTTTTGAGTGATTTAGTGTTCAATTACAGATAGAAGATCTCTATGAGAGTGTGGAGATGTGAATATGTGAATATATTGCGGGACAAAAAATTATTTAATCCATCCTTGTCATTTTTTCACCAATTCTCTCTCGCTAACTAGCTTGACTAAATATCGAGATAAAGGCAATTTAAATGATTTTGCTTATCAGTTGCCTCTTATCTCGTTATTATTCACTCGGAGATTCCAAATTTTCTATAGATTTTAAAGGTAAAAATGATGTGTGTTCCCTGACTTGCCAAACAAATCCAGTACAAAGCCTGGTATTTCACCTGTAAAATTACTTTATGATCGTTCACATACATAAGAGATAGAGATAAAATAGAGAAATCTTCATAATCCAAATCCAGAAAACTTGCTAGTATTGTTTTTATTTGATACCAAGGTTATTTACATCGGAAAATTGAATTTTTAAAATTTAAACATTACTTTTTCAAATTTAATATTATTGGCTCACGGATCGTCAAATATATCATTCCCGACATCCGAATTGTAAGTTCAACAAAGACGATTATGAAAAATGTAGATTGATTATCAATTATAATTTGATTTGATTTGTTGTCTATTTATGATAAAGAAAGGTTCGAAATGTAGCAAGATAAATTTTCCTTTAAATTTGCATGCGTTAAAAAATGCCATTAAAACCATTCTTTAAAAACCTCGTTTTTATATTTTAAAAGAAGATAAAGAATTCTGTATTCTCACGCGCTTGAATTACTGATTGTTTATATTTGATAATGCGCTCATTTTTTTTATTCATCACAAAGAATATATAGAAAAGGAAACGAGTTTGTCTCATGTAGCAGACATTCAAAAGGACTAGAAATTAAATTTAGCAAATATTTTGGATAATTTGAAATAATAATTAAAAATTTTTCTATTAAAGGATAAAGTTGAAAAGTTTTCTGACTTCATTTGTGTAAAAATTCTGGAACAAGATGTGGGGATTGGTTAAAGGTTTTAATGAGTCCAAATAAACTAAAAATTAAAAAATTGTCCAAAAGTCAAAAGAAAATAGTGTAGGCTTTTATTTTTATTACCTTGTATTTGGGATCGGAAATTTTGGGTGATACATTGTGTGTTAAAAAACTGAAAATTTCAGAGGAATTAAAAATATTTTATCAAAAAGGCACGTCAATATTCATGTTCATTATAAAATTTTTTTTTTTGAAGAGAAAACTGGATTATTTTCTTTTAAATACATGTATATATTTTGTTTAATATTATAAAAAATCGATCATTAAAATGTTTAATTTCTTAAAGCTTTCGTGAACTTTTGATATATATATACGAAGCTTGCTTAGCAACAAGAAACACTTGACCAAAAAAGGTAAAACCTTCATATTTTTTGGTTAGATTTTTCCAAAAAGTACATATGATGTCCTATTCAGGAATTTAGAACTTAAGAAGGTTTAAAAAAACCTTATTCCAAAATCATTATCTCGGATTTCTTTCAGAGGCAGTTTATCGAATCTCCGGTGTTGAATTTTAATTATTCTGTTACACAAAAATAATGCAGCACAGAAACCGCAAAAAATATCAAAAAACACGGAAAGAAACTTATATATCTTTAATCTGTTTGTAATACAAAAATTGTATTGTCACAAATGACAATTATCTCTGATAATTAGCTTCATGTTTTAGCAACCTTCATCCCTGACAATTAGCAAAAAAGAATTTGGAAATTTAATCAGGGTTATATAGTCTCAAATATTATAAAATAAAAATAGAGTTAAATCAAAACTATTCTTTCAGATAATATTTGACACATTTTTAAAAGTAAAATTCTTTTATTTAAAAAAAAAAAACATCAAGTTTTTAATAAAATCCTAAAGCTTGTTTGGGCAGCAAGAATTAGAGATAATTTTTTTCATGAAAATTTTTTACATATGAATCCATTTCATAAGTGTAACCAAAAAACATTTTTTTATTAGTTAAAAAATTTGAATTAGCTCAAGGCTAAAATGAAAAAATTAATCAGTAAAAATAATTATAATCTTGAAAATTGAGTTTGAATTCATGATATCTTCTATTAGCTTTGACTTAATGAGAACAATTATTTAACAGAGTGTTATTTCTTTAATTTTAGTCTACATTCTCCAAAGAACCTTTTTGTGAGGTAAATAAGCGTCTTATATACCTCCTGGTGCAATCTTTTACTTGTTTATCTTGATAAGCGAAGCGAAAGAACCTTAATGCTTCATGAACATCTTTAAGAGTACCATGACCGTTTAAACTAGCCTTTGCAAGCTAATAATGGCCAACTGAGTTTCCAAAAATTGTTGAACTATGAAAAGAAGTCAAAAGATTTTAATTAATATTATGATTTCTCATTGAGGATTGACATACAGAACAATGAAACAAAATACTACACAATTTAAAATCAAATTTCAGTTAAATAATTTGAAAAAACATGTATATATGCCTCTTGAACCAAATAAACGCATCTCGAAAATGATTCCTTTGCCCACGTAATCCCAATATATGATATTGAATACCGACCGCGAGTTGTGCCGATGAATAATTATATTTAGAGTCTTGTTTTATTTTCGGGAAATAGGAAAATTCTTTATTCATTGATTTAAAATAGGAGTTTTTTCAATATAAAAAGATTTTGGTAAAGCAAGGGTAAATGTTTTATAATGAATTCGCAGCTTTACTTAGCCCTTTTTAAATTCACAATAAGATTGAGAAGTTCGAAACTGGCTGACAACTGGTAATATTTTATAGTTATTGAATTTAGTAATAAAAGTTTTACAATTTATTTCACCGCTTTTTTGGTTAAGTGTCATCTGGTATACAATTATTGCACACCTGGTATAAATTTTTATGCAAGAAAGGATCTCTCATTTAATTTTCTTACCAAGAGAATAATTATTGAATATAAGTTATACTAAAAAATTATGAGAAACTTCTTTGAATAAATTTTCTGTAGAATCCGTATATATATTTTCACTTGCTGATAAAATGTTTTAAAAGAATATAATAAAATATCCAATATCTATTCGTTTCTAAAAATAGTTAAAACTCCAATGTTTTTGTTGACCTCCAGTGTTTGAAATTTATAAATAAAATTTTTTATAAGATTTCTGAACACTTTATTCAGAATAACACTTTTAGTTTCCTTTTAAACTGTCATTTTTCTTATCTAAGAATAACCTTGAATTTATTTTGTCAACCAGGTATAGACGCTTTATTCAAGTAAAGAGAAAGGGTTTTTTAATCATCATAAAAGGGGTTCTGATTCTAAATTAATTTTATTGAGCGAAAATGAAAATTCTTAACCATTTACGAAACTCTTACTTTAGATTTGTATTCAATACAGGTATAGGGAAAGAGAAATAGTGAATCCAGTGCTTTTTGTTATTAATTGCTCGTTTGCTAGTGGGAATTTTCTTTTCATCATCCCCTAGTTTTCGATGTTTGTCACTTGGGTCAAAAATGATTGGAATGTTTTCTAAAACCAGTCTTCTAAATTTAACCATTTCAACAAATTTACAAATATCAATAGAAAGTATATTAATTTTTTTTAAATTCAAACTACCCAAATTTTGAGTAAAAAATGAGATTTCATTCTTTAATCTACAAAATTTTTTAGAATGGTTTCATTTGCATCTCAACGTTTTTATTATATCTTTATCGCTATAATTTTAACGCTGATAATTCAAAATTTAACACGATTCTTTTGTTATTCATGTAAAAACCTTCGAGATAATTAGGGAGTTTGTTTAGACGCCAATAATAGTATGAAACTAAAATGCACACACAAATATGCTTTTTTATCCTTTTTTAAGAACTTAAAATGGTATTAATTTGGCGCCCGATAATTGTTTTTGTTTGTTCCTTAAAGCACATGTGACAATTTAAACCTTGAAAAAGAAATCAAATAGTTGCCATCTATTTTACAACTTATAAAAGTGAACAACTTTGAGCTTTTATGTTTGCTGTTTTAATTTTTGTAACTCTATATCTTGTTTACTAAAGCCATTTCATAGGTTAAATAAGTGCATTAACTTACAGTACACCACAAAAGTATCCAATTTCCAATAACTCTTTTTAATTGTACAACTTGCAAAAAAAGAAATAATCTACCACCACTAATTTACAATGTAGAATAAAAAAACAAAAGACTAACATTAATGTACACATTATTCAATCATGTTTACATAAGTTTAAGAATATAATCTTTATTTATTAACAAATACAGAAAAAATGTAACCTAAATTGAGTTATATTTTTCAAATAAAAACACATAACATCTAAATCAGTCAACTTTAAAATTTTGGCAGTTTTTTAAATGAAAAAAAAATATTTCGGTCTATAAAGCATTTATTAAAAGTTAACATATAGTAATATTTTTATAAGTGTACACTTTTAGAACCAAATATATTTATGTACTTAGAAAAAGTATATATTTAAAAAATAATCTATAATAACATTTTTTTTAATATTAAATACAGTATAATTTTATTATTATTTACATATATAATTCATATATTTTAGGGAACGAACATATATTACGTCATTATGAAAGAGGAAAAGAGGGAAAATTCAAAATCTCATGTCTTACATGATTTTATATAACATGTGATTTTGGATTTTTATTACCCAGTTAAAATATAGAATGTCAAAATTTTACAACTTTAAATAGTACATGATTATTAGCCAATTAGAATATAGAAATGTAGTTTAATTTATATATTAGTCTATGATTTTTTTCTTTATTTTCTAATTATGAAACTTCTTAAGACTTCAGATCATAAAAAATTTAGTTGTCTTCTTATTTTCATTCTGAAAATACTTCATAACTTTGTAAGGCTAGCACTTGTTTAGAATTAACAAAAAAATTATCAATTAAATTAATAAGTCATTTTTGTTTAACTGATTATTTTTGTTATTTTAAATATTGGTTTTTTTTGTGTAATATAATCAATAAAAGTATCAGAAAATATGCATTGCAAATAAAACAACAAAAACAAATATAATTGCTTATAGTTGAAAAACAATAAACATTATATTCAGATATTTTAATCTTGTTACAATACTTTAATACATAAAATAAATTTAAGTAATGACTATATTTTGATATGATTTTCTAGTCATTGCCAAAATACAAATTTATTAATATAATATTGACAAAAAAAGAGTTTTTTTACCAGTATATTATATTATAAATGTTTTCTTAAAAATAAAATTTCATTTTTAAAAAGTACACAAAATTTCTTTAATATAATAAAAGTTTTTTATTACAAGCTTTAAATTAATTACCTAGTCTTAAAAATTAAGATAAAAATCATATTTATTAATTAGTAATGTTATTTCAACAAGTTTTTGAGAAAGTATTGTTATATTACATTTAATTAAATTATATATTAATTAATTATAAATATTTATTCTAATTAAAAAATAATTAAGATTAAATACACAAAACATTTAACAATATTCAAAAATATTTTTTATATAACAAAAATTTTTATCTGGGTTTTTATTAACTAAAAAAATTTAGATAGATTAGATTTAATTATTAATTTTATATATTTTATTAAAGTAAGTATTTTATGTTAATAAATTTAAATTATTTATATAAATAGTAAAGTTTATTTTAACTTTATATTACAAATAAATAAAACTTAATAGTTAATTATTATAAGAAATATTATTTATATTACTTGGATTTTATTAGCAAATAAATTAATAAAATTAACTTTTATTGTATACTAATTAAAAAATTGTGATCTAATAATATAATTGGCTTTTAAAAATTTTGTATAATTTAAAAAATTTTTAACTATAAGAAAATCAAGAAAAATTTTGGTTTTGTTGTTCTGTAAATAATTACAAATTAAATAAAAAATAAAACTGCAAATTATTTAGCTTTCTTTACTAAAGCAAAACAATAGTATTTATTAGAGTGTTTTTTTATTTTGTAAAACAAAAATAATTATAATATTGGCTAAATAATAATAGGCTTTTATTAATATTGTAGTTAATTAATATAATAATAAATAATTATTCAAAATAGTACAAAAAAAATATTTATTATATTTTAAATTTAAAGTTTTATAAAGATAATTAATAGTTCTAATTTTTATAACTTTTTTTTTTCTTTTTTGTTTGTAGTTTTAAACTTAATATATATTATAAATATGTTCATATAATTTAAATATTGAATCAAAAGGAATAAGTAATTAAATAAATCATAGTTTATAATTTCTTGTTGTTTTTTAAAAAATTTTGCTTTTTTTGTCTGATTTTTACTTTGGTATTTTGTAAAATACTTTAATTTTTTTATTTTTCTAGTTTTATTATGCAAAATTTTCTTGAAATTTTTAATACAAATTAAAAAACTATGTTAAATTTCCAAGTTAATAATAGAATTATAGATTTGTTAAAGTTTAACAAGCTTTTTATTATTTGTGTTAATAATTTCTATGACTTTTTTTTGTACTAAAACATTAAAAAAAATTATATTACTTACAATAATTTCTTTAATTGTTTTTGAAATAGTTGAAGTTAAAATGATTTAAATAGTTTTAAAGTTTTAAGATAATAGTATTAATTGTAAAAATACAAAAAACTTTAAATTAAAATTGAAGTTGCCAAATTTTTTCAATTTTTCTGTAAAAATTTTGCCAAATTTTTTTTATGTATTAGTATATTTAATATATAAATTAAATTTTTAATATGCAAAATCTCTAATGTTAATTTGTAGAAATTTTATAAATATAAAACTTATTATATTGTAGCATAATTAAAAAAACTTGCATATTAAGAAAGTTTAACAATAAATAAAATCAAAAATACAATATCAAAAACACAATAGATTAGAAATAAAAAAATAAATAAAAAATATACTAATTAAAAAATAAAAGATATATTAGATTAAAAGATAAAAAACATATTAGATTAAAAGATAAAAGACACAAATTTATGGTTATTTTTATATAAAAAAAACAATATAATAAGTTAAAATATTTAAACTAGCATATTTTTATAATAATTTTGATTATAAGTTTAATTATATTTATTATATAAGTTTGATTATATTATGTCATAATTGTGTATATTATTATAATGTAAAATAATATTATTATAAAATGTTTAATTATATATATTATTAAAAAGAAAAAAAATAGTCTTATAATAATCAATAATAACATAATATATATTTATTTCTTTATAATAAGTACAAATTATGTATTTTTTTACACATAATTAATTATTAAACCAATTAAAAATATCTAAATTAGATTTAAAAATTTTTAATTAATTATTATTATATAATTATTATATATATATATTTATAAAAATATTTTAATATACTTAAAACTTAAAATTATTTGCATATACAGATTATAAAAAATGTATACTTAGTTTTAAGTCTTAAAACTTAAAATTAAGCTATAATATTATATAAAAAATATGTGTATTTGTAAAAAAGCATTTTTAAAAGTATTATTATATAAAATTGTTTTTTAGTTTTAGACTTTAAAATTAATATAAACATAATTTTTTTATTTTTTAATAGAATAAATTTTGTGAAAAATAAATAAAAAAACAATGTTAATTAAATTTGATTAAAATATTTAAAGATTAATAAAACTTATTATAATAAAATTTTATAAAATTATAAAATAAAATTGTTTACTTAAAAAATTTGTTATAAATTTTATTTATAATATAAAAAATTAAGTTGTATTATATATTAGTTACTTTTTACAAAACCAATTTAAATTTATATTTTTACAATTTAATTAAATTATTATATAAATAATGCAATATTTTTAAAAAATTGCTACATATTAATAAATATTATGGTTGTTTATAATGAAGTGTTTTTTAATTATAAAACACTATAAATTACTTAAAGCATAATAAAAAATTAAATATATAATTTATATTTAATTTTATATAAAAAAAACTTATTTTTTATTTTATTAAACTAATATTTATTAGAATTACTAATAAATAAATATTAAAATTCTATATATATTAATATTACGTATTATAAATAAGTTAATTTAGCAATTAATTATTTATATAATTTATTAAAATAATATACATTATAAAAAAATTTAATTTTTTTCTTTTGGTATATTTACTGTTTTTATATATAATTGATTAGAAATTTTTTTGTAAATTTATATATTAAAAATATATTATTATTTTATAATTATTTGGTAGAATTGTATTATACTAGGACATAGCTAGTAAGATTTGGATATAAGATGAATATAAAAAAAGCTGAATTGATTAAAGATGGTAGTTTAATATTAAAACTGTCTTGTAATATAGTATTTATGCTGTTAAATAAGATGATTTGATTGTTTAGTATTATTGAGTTTTTTGTTATTAGTTTTGATAATTGCAGATTATGTCTTTTTTTTGATTTGGGTGGTAATATGTACATTTATATAAATATATAGTATTGTTTTGTTTAATCTAAGTGGCTAATCATATGTAATATGAATATAAATTATGTTTAGTTTAAGCCACTTAGTTTGATTTTATGTACTAGATAGCAATTGGACTTTACTTAATAAAATATTTAATATAATAATTATTTTTTTATTTATTATGTTCTTAAATTTAAAACATAAATATTCTTTAATTAAAAAATTTATATATTGGTTTAAAATTTATAATTGATTATTATTTTATTAACAAATTATTATTTATTTAAATTTATTTTATTAAGTTTATTTGAATATTTTGCATAAAAATCTACTTATTACTATAAAAATAAATTTATAATCTTAGTTATCTTAGTGTAAATTATATTTATTATAATTTAAAAAAAAACTTTAATCATATTTTTGTATATATTTTTGATTTTGCTGCAAAAAAACTGTTATTAAGAATTGTTTTAATAAATAGATTACAAATTGTTTATAAGCTTTTTTATTTTTTAATTATTAATAATTATGTTTATATATTATTTATTAAAAACTTTGTTTTTAAAAATTGATTTGCTAAATCACTTATAATATTTAAAAATATTATCAAAATTGACTTATATATAAAAATTTTATTTATAATATAATAATGTTTTACAAAAAAAATATTTGGTTATTAAATTCTAAATTAAAAATAAAATATAAAAAAGATTTTTGATTATTAATAATAAGTTTATTTAATTAATAATTAATAACTAGTTTTAATAATTTTGTTTATAAAAAGAGTTTTGCTTAAAATTAACTTGTTAATTTTGGTTTTGTTATTAATTTGTAATTGGTTTTAATATTTTTGGTAAATTAATTAGTGTTTTAAGTATTTTTAACATATAATATAAACTTAATTGGTTAGCTATATATAAAAAAGGCATGAATTACACTTATAATATAAAAAAATATTATTTATTTGGATTTGTTTTATGCATATTATAAAATTTATAAGTATTAAGCCAGATAAATCTTTCTAATTTGGCATTATATTTAAATATCTTGGTTATACAGTTTTTGAAATTTTCTATGTTACTTATAAAATTGAAGGAGCACTTGTCTATTGTTATCTTAATACATAAAACGCTTCCCCTCATTTTAAATTGCAAACCCAATGAACTAAAGGCCTGATTTAAAGAACACCAAAAATAGGTCCTACCTATAGTTTTAGTTTCTTTTTTCGCGAGCTGATTTTCCAGTTTTCATGAAAAAAATCACGTAACTCATATAGATCACCGGAAAATTTGAGTGCATAAAACGATACTTTTATGCTTCATAGCTTTCTTGCTGATATCTTGAGTCAAAAGCTCAAGGCTATTTTTATAAGATGATTTTCGAGAAAAATTGTTCCAGAGATCTCTTTCATATTCATTATCCTGTTCAACCATGGGCCAAAAATTAACTGTGGCTTTGATCCTGAATTAGTTCGAGTTGAAATAAAAGATAAATTATATTTCTGTAGTGAAAAAAACACAAAATACAACTTAGGACCTTCCAGCCATTGGGGACACCTGTTAGCCGCAATATAGGACATTCTATTAAAGCAAAAGAGAGATAAACGCTGGCCTAATCGATATTACCAGCAAAACAGAGATCACGGCAGACGCCAAGTAATACCCACCAGCACAACGGACATCGCGGCAGATCCAAAGTAATATAACCAACACAGGTCTCGCAGCAGATGCATAACAACATAACCAACAAAACTAACATCACGGCAGAGTAATAAAATTCATCTTTCACCTTTTTGTGTGAAAATAAATTTTTTAACGGCGTCGCATGGTATAAGAGCACGACGATGATATAAAGTAAAGATGTAAGAAAACTTGTTAGCGAGAAAATGGTTCAATAAAAACGATTTAATAGTGTAGGTAGAATTTAAAATCAACTTAATCCTTTCGGTGGAAACTTCGATTTATGGTATATTAATCAAACTAATATAGACTTATATGTTATCGCGAGCTTCAAAGATTTTAAATTACTTACAATATAGGGGTGAAGAGCTTAGGCGATAGACCTGGACATGTTCAAGGAAAAACTGAGTTAATATGGTTGAGTTTGTTTATATTTTTTTAATAGCGTTAAACTAGTCGAGTACTGTTTTTTGAATCAACAAGTACATAATAATTTTTATTTGAGTGATCAGTTTGGGATACTGGCTAGTATTTACTCCTTAGCGAGAGGAGCAGCATAAGAATCACCATGGTCGATAAGATGGGGAAAGAAGAGTCTTTCGTTTATTCATCATTTCACTCTTTAAACTAAATATCTAGAACATAGAGCATCATAACTCACCGTATACTCGAATACGAAGCGTTTAAAAAGGAAGGGAGAATATAAGATTGCTATAAGAAAACATCTGTGCTGATTTATAAAAAAAAATTTTCTGTTTTTATAGGAAAGATCAGCGTAGGGATTAGTCATTTGATTAATTCCATATAACCAAAGTCATAACATCTTGTGGCTTCAATTGGATGACGTCATATTGGTTAAACAAACGGGGATTGGCTAAAAACCAGACAAAGTGAACATTTTAGTTGCGTTATTAATTTGGTATCAAGACGTAAACTTGGTTGAGATAAACGTTTTACTTGCAGTTATCATTATAACAGTAACATAGGCCATACCTC
Source organism: Geosiphon pyriformis (assembly GCA_016748015.1). NCBI lineage: Eukaryota > Fungi > Glomeromycota > Glomeromycetes > Archaeosporales > Geosiphonaceae > Geosiphon > Geosiphon pyriformis. The sequence goes on from JAAOMT010000617.1 coordinate 372,013, forward strand.
TAAGGTATTGTGGTGAATGGGCGAACAGCAGATACTATATTTATATGAAATATCCTCTTCTTTTTAAATAAATGCATAACTCAGCCTCACCGTTCTTAAAAATAAACTGTCAAATTTGTGATTTTCAGTAACAAACATTAATGAGTAAGTGAAAAAGTTGACAATAATCCGGTGTATTGATGCTAAACACTCGTCATAACCCATCTAAATGTATTAATAAAAAATGTTGCGATAATTATTTTGGACACCATGTCTGGGCTCATCAAAATTGCACTGAAGAAACAAGGCAGTAAACTACAAGCAACTCTACTCACTCAAAATTATTTTCACATTCACTACGGTATTCTTCGAAAAAATTTTCCAAATTGACATTTTCGACTATCAGTGCTGTTCTTTCCACTCTCCCAATCATCGATTCCGCCACTTTTTTAAATCATCATCTGAATCTGAGTTAAATTCAAGTGATTTTATCAGCAACGTAGCGAAAGTGTAACAAGACTATTTGTTTGAGATATACTTGTACTAGATATAGTGGCCCTTCCATCTTGACATTGGTCTGGATTTTTCCCGTCTATGTCTTCATTTGATTCATGTCTAAATATGGTCATGTAAGCCTAAAAGGAGTCTATATTCAGAAAGGAAGAATCTTGAAAGAAATACCTGAACTCCTGTTGATGCTAAAAGAAAAGAAATGAAAGACAACTTTTTGCATCAAGTGATCAGAACCTAAACTAACAGATACATAAAATAACGTTAAAAAAAACATGCCATCAATACCTTGAGATCATTTTCCGAGAATTCAGAAGGTTGTTTAGAACCAGCTAGTGTTGATATCGTGGCGTCAATGTCGTCAAGAATCGCATTGCGGACCTTTGACATTGATTTTGCTCCATCAGCGTAGGTAGAAACAGTGGCCTCTCTCTTGCATATTGTAGAACGAATGAGCGTTAATTGAAAGGATTAGCAACTGGAAAAATCCTAAAGCTTACCCTGATTTGATCAAAAGGTTATGCGATTCTTCACGGTTTTAGCGAGATCCTCGATAAAGTTAATATCTTAAGAATCTTAACGGTCATTCGGCAAAGATCAAGAGTCATCACTGAGAAACCAAGAGTCGCTCAGCTAGCTGCCGAAAACGCACCGGCCAAGAGCCATCACCATACGACCAAGAGTTATATAGCTTGGTGACCTGACACGTATCTCTATCCATAAAAACCAAATCTTATTTACGTACATTCCAGCTATGTATTTGAAAAAAAATGTGGCAGTTTAAAATTTTTATCCTGATCATCACAAAAAGCGATTGAAGTAATATTAAAAATTCTAATTATAACTGTTCCGCCGAATATGAAAAGGCAATACGTTTCTTGGAGTTAGGTTGCAATTGTGGTTGCTCAAAAAAGATTCCGAGAGAAATGTCTGCCGAATTGCGTGAAGCGTTTCAAGCCCTCTCTAGACCGGAACAAGATATATTTTTAATGGTCCAGTTGAAAGCAATGAATGGTGGAGAAATAACTGCCAGTAGACGTCTTAAAAAGAAAACGCGTATTAATAAGAGAACGTTTTATTACTGAAATCGCACTACGCCTCTTTGTCAAAAAACGTCAGAAATCATCTAGCAACGAATGGCATAATACCGCCCATTCATGGTAATGTAAAAAAAGTGCCGCAATGGAAAACCAAAATAACCATTGATATAACCGTTGCCACCACCGTGAAGAGTATTCTCGAAAACTATGCTGAAATCAATGGACTACCAAGTCCTGGTAGAAATGTCAATCGCATTATTCAATCACTTACACTTTTGCCAGCTGAAACGAGTTACAAATCGGTCTATAGTGATTTTATTGCAGGTCTTGAAAATGACAACACGTTGAAATTGTTAAAATATGATGCGTTTCGCAAGGTATGGCACCAATTAAAACCTTATATTCAAATCATGAGTCCGAGAACAGATTTATGTGACACCTGCCAACATTTTCGGAACGGCTTACAGTATAATGCTCGTAAGGAAGAAGAAGCAAGAGACTTATTAAAAAAATTCAAAGAATATTTAGTTAATTATTGTAGTGTTGATGCTACTGCTCATTACAGTTACGATTGAGCACAAAACGTTCACGTACCCCATTCCGATCAACAGGTAAGTAAGATTTATTATCTTAGTCCTCGTAAAGTACATTTATTTGGTATTCAAGATGAAGCAGTGCGCGAACAAAATAATTATGTTCTCGATGAAGACGAAATTATCGGCAAAGGACCTAATGGTACACTGAGTATGGTATTCGATGGAATTAAGAGATTGAATAAAGGTGAAAAGTATTTAAAGATTACTTGTGTCAATGCGGGTGGTCAGAATAAAAACAATGCTACCATTTGATTTTACTTGTATTTGGTAATTTATGGTTATTATGAAAGTATCGAATTAAATTTCATGGTACCTGGACACACTAAATTTAAGTCTGATGGTGGTTTTGGGTTGATTAAAAAACTTTATAGTAAAAAAATCAAGTACGGTGGGATTAAATAAAGCTCAGCGTTATGACAACGGAAAAGGTTTTCAATACTTAGATCTCAATTCTGTGTTAGAGATTTTTTTTAAAAATTTAAATGGTTTGCAAAAATATCAGCATTTTGTATTTGAAGCAGCCAATCCTGGAGTTGTCAAAGCCCAACTGGTTGCTAATGGGTACTTAGTTTATTGAAAACCAGAAAAGCAAATGTTTCTGAAATTACCATAGAAATTAAATCTTTTTCCATCCTAGTACTAACGCCTCCTCCTTTGGATTACAAAAGACAAGAATATCTTTATCACAATATTCGCTCATTTGTCAGAGATGAATTTAAAGACATAACTTGTTCCAAGCCAATATTGAATAATTTTTATATTAAATAAAATTGTTAAAGCTGCCTATGATTAATTCTTTTTTCCCTTGATCTTAATTATTATAATTATTAAAATAATTAGGAAATATAACAGTGTTCCACAACCAATCATTAAGTAAGGCCTCTCTTTTTCTATCTTATTAAGTCGATTTTCTAATTCAACCTTTGGAGTTTTGTTTCATTTCGAACTCAAACTGAACTGCTCAAGCAGATAACATCCCTAATTATAACAAGTTTGATTTACAACCTTCTCTTTTTTATAACCTTTACTTAATCTTTTATTATATCAACAAATTCAGTAATTATAAATTGGTTGCAAAGCCCATGAAATTTATCATTTGTCTATTTTACTCCAATTCTCAAATCTATCTCCAACATAGAAAAGTTTTCTGTAACAAATTTTATTAATTTGATTATCTTAAAATCCGTTTAATTGAAAATTATAGCAGTATTTGACTTTATTAAACTTTTTAGTATTGGAAAAGATAAAACTATAATTTGGTTTCTTTTTTATTATTTTGGAATTCTAATTTATAATCCAAATAAAAATCTGTGGATTCCAAATAATATCACAAAATTAAATATATATACTGTTTTGGTATTTTATATTTATTAATATAAGCTTTATTATTTATGTCTTAAAATAGTTTACCATTTTTCTATGTGCTGTTATAAGAGTTGTATAATATAATAGCTGGCAATATTCAGTATTTAACTTTTTTTAGCATAGTAACTAGTTTATTCTGGTGTTTTTTATCTTTTTGGTAAACAATTTAATGTATTAATAAGTCAATTTCATGCTTATTTCTGTGTTTTTTATCAGACAATTTTTGATATTGTAATTTTAATATTTTTTTAATTAATTATTAAAACAAATAACCAAAAAAGAAGAAAATAAAAGAAATTATAAATAAAAAATTAATATTTTGTCAATAATTATAATCAAAAACTATTGTTTTAGTATTATTAAAATTTTTGGAATATTTTTTGTAAATACTAATAGTAAAATTTTTAAAGACAGTAAATAAAGCCATATTTTAAAATATTATTAAAGTTTTTTTGAATATGTTGAAAATTCATGTGTTTAAACTTTGTTTTATAATTAATAGAACCAAAAATAAAGAAAAAAATTATTTTAGATTTATTAAAATTAAAAAATATTATATTAATAAGTTTTTTAAGAGACTTAATAAATGATTAAAAAAGCTTTATATAGCTATAAAAAATTTCAAAATTTGTTAAATAAGTTATTAAAAAAAATATATATATTAATAAAAAAATAAAAAAAATTAGTATTAATAACTGTTAGTATTGTTATTAAAAAATACAATAAAACAGTTTAAAACATATTTAAAAATTATTACAAAAAGCAAACTATAATATTTTTATGATTTAAAAGTTTTAAACAATCAGATTAATATTAAAAAAAACAATTAAAAGCAAATATATTTTTGTTTTATGTTAGTATTCTTAAATTGTTTGTATTTTAATATTTACAACATTTTTACAATGTATTAAACGTTTATAATTTACAGTATAACTTAAAAAAATGCTTTAAATTGTCAAATTAAAATTTTAATCAAGTAATTACGATAATCTTAATTTTTTTATTTTAACTTGACATTTAAAAAATTATACAATTATAAATTTTTAATCGACTTATCATTTTTATATGCATAAATAATCTTTAATTTTAATGTTAACTTGATTAAAATTGATAAATTCAGGCTATCTGTTGTATAAATTAAAAAAGTAACATTTCATATAAAAGATTATTTTGAAGTTGAATAATTAAAAATAAAAATAAAAAGAAGTCATTAAATAAATCCATTTAAAAGTTTTTTCAAAAATGTTTTAAGTCTAAGATGAAAACAAACTAATCAATTTCAAAGCTATTAAATTATCATGTAATAAAATAGAATTCAAAAAAATAATTGGGTTTTTATTAATTATTGTGTATTCAAAATAAAGAATATATTATTATTAAATGTTGTAATTAATTTTAAGCTATTAATTATTCTAGCTAAAATACTGTTACCAGTTGAAATTTGAATTAAAATTAGCATAAAATTATCTTTCTGATTCTTATTATTAATTAGTATTAATTATTCAATTTAAAATTGGGTTATAAGATTTAAAATTAATGTAAATTTTACTTAAACTGTTTAATATTTATTTAAACTTTACTTGAATTGCTTAAAATTTATCTGAATTATCTAAATTTTACTATAAACTACCAATTTTAATAAATTAAAATAATTCTTTAATGTTTTGAATTTTAATTTTCAACTAATAACAATAATTTTAGCAGTATAAAGTTTTTGATTATTAAAGTTTTATTCTTAAGATATAACTAATATTAATCAAAAAATGTATTGATTAGATTTAAAAAAAATCTAAAAAGTTTTATACATTTTGGCAAATGCTTTTTTGAAAACTTTGAACAAGCAATCACAATTACAGTCTATTTTTAAAAATTTATTACTTTTTAAGATTTAGTTATTATAATAATATATTTTTATATACAGTTTGTTTAATTTTTTAATATTATTAAAAATTAATCATTATATATAAAATAGCCATATAAACTAATTAAATTAAATATAAAACCTAAAAACTGCACTTTTTTTTTACAATAAAACCAAAACCAAAAGATTGCTTTTGTATTTTTAAAATATTTAATAACAAATTTATTAAGAAATATTCAAATAAAAAAATTAAACAAAAACCCAAAAAAATAACAAAAAATAAATATTTTTAGATACTTACTAAAAATTTAAAAATAAATGAAAATATTAAAAAATAAATTACCTATTTTATATAAGAATAATTCTATATTATTTGAACATGTAAAATTTTTGTATTTAAGTTTTATTTAATAATGTATATATTACAATAATACTTACATAAATATGCTTAATCATTTCATCAACTATTTTATTGCCGCTTGAAAAGGCCCCGGTAAAGTTTTCAAAAAATATAAAACGGCAAGCATTGCAGTAGTTACTTCCACTATTTTAATATTCTTTTGAGACGTTGGAAACTTAAAATCTTTTTATACAAAATTTATAAAGAATCAGTCTATGAAAAACTATGAATTAATTAAATCAAACATTTAATTACATATATTTTATTTTATAACATGTTTTGAAGATCTTATTTTTAATCAAGAAATATTGAATTATTTTAACTTATATGTATAATCAAGTGTTTTAAATTCCAAAAATTAATTTTCTAATTATAATGTTTGATTATTTTTTGAAATAAAAGAAAATCTACAAATTTAAAATTTTTAATTGAAACATTAAACTTTTTTTTCAAAATTTATTGTAAATTAGCACTGAATTTATTGATTATAGCA